>CM052320.1:13577347-13894625 GCA_028455615.1 Lasioglossum zephyrum | reverse complement strand
AATCGATTGAGTCATTCAAACTTTCTATCAATCACCGTCAATGCTTGCTTCAAGCGTCAAACGGGTTTCTAGACGGTCAATCACGCTTGAATCAATCAATTGATTCAATCGTTTGATCAAAATGATTGATCGTGTAGAGCGTACTTTATGCATTCATCTCCAAAATGGATTGATGAACTAATGTAAATAATTACCGGTTCTTTGGAGAGGTCTCGAAGGTGCAGTTAATTCGTTTTCGATTTAGAAGGGAGCACAAATTGATGCAGAAGTTTCTGTATGTGGCTTCGAGAAAACACGGCTCTCGAGTGTTATACGTAGAAGTTTTTAGAGCGCGTAAACGGGTTATACACTGACGTATTAACGTTCTCGGAATACAAACTAGACTCGTAAAGCCTGTTTTTGGCAAGGAACCGCCGCGGATCCTATCGGATCAATCGAAAGGGAAAAAAGGCTGAAGCCGCTGCCAACTCCAGAAAATCTTGCGAACACTGCGCAATGAAATGTCGCTCCGGGAGAGTTAATCGGCGCTCCTATTATCAACGATAAAAGAAACACACATCCATTCCTTATCAATTTGTTCCTTGGCACGCTTCGACTTATTTTCTCCACCTAGGGAAACCAAACAACTATTTATCGCCAGATTGCATTTATGGAAAAAATGGGAGATTGCCGATACAATTTTTCCAACTTTGTGATAACAGAAAAAAAAAGAAATAAATTTTCATTCGTATTTATCATTGAAGAGAAAAGCAAAGTTGAAGAATTATTCTGAAAAATTCATGATAAATCGTTACACTCGCCGTTTACGAGTAACAATGAAATAAACGAGGTTTATTTAAATGCACTTGGAATTTTCGTCGTTAAAAATCCAAGCCCTCGTTAGATGAGTTGGCGAACGCGGCGTTGAAAGGAAGAAAGTGAAATACTTGGAACAATGAAATATTTACGGCTGGCGAACAATTAGTCGAGGAATAATCGTTCGGCTGCAAAATCGCGGGACCTCTCGTCGGAAATCTAAGCTTCGCATTAATAAATTGGAGAGACGGGGGCGGCAGAATGCGCGGTCGCGTATCGTTTTCCGCGCTCCGGAATTAATTACTCTAACCGAGTCATTCCGACAGCGCTATTAAAACACGAATCGCGTGTCGCCGTTCTTAACGAAGGCAATTTCGACGAGCGGCTCTTTATCCTTTTGCAAGGAGCAAATCCTCGACAATGAGGTGAAAGGGGCTGGCCGGACGGCGGAAAAGACGTCGAGCGTTTTCGAATGGCTGTTCGAAATAAAAGTTCCGGAAGACCGAGGGTTCGGTTCTTAAAGTTTCTCCACGGTGCAGGTAAGATGGTGGGATAAACGCGGCCCCCTGCGATCGTCAGCGGACAAAGATTGGAAGAATTTCTCCATTGTCCTTGTTGATCCCCATTACTTGGAACACTGGATTTCACCCCTTGATGTATTATTTTCTTCGCAGCTACAGTTACTAAAACTTCTTTGTCCTTCGTTCTCTGCTGGAAACGAGAGTCCATATTTATTGAAAGTATGTATATCGCAACACGAACGCTTACTTTACCACGTTTTTTTTCGTCGTACAACAATCGAGATTGTACAAATATTTTTACGTGATATTTTATAATAAACTTCTTTATTCGAGCATGAATATATTCGGGTATTGTTGAAACGATTCTTTGGTAAGATAAGAATATGTACGCGATTATAAATAAATATTTTATGGATGAAAAAATTGATAAAATATTTATACCGAGGGAAAGCATCCAAGAATATTTATTAATAATAATAATAATAATAAGGGAAAAGAGGGAACTTCTATCGACGGTGTCGCCGTGTACATACACATATAGGAAGTATATGAACGTCTTTATATAGCTCACTTATATATGTATTATAAAATAATATATAATTAATTTTATTATATCTGTACTATAAATATTTATTAATATATAAATTATTTTAGATCGAAGCACATATTTGAAACACGAGATATTGCATTTTTCCATGCATTCCCTTATTCATTAAAAATACGCGTTCAACGAAACATTTGAACAAGGAAGATTTACGAAGAAACAAATGGTGGAGCGCGTCTTGTGTGATCTTTGATCGTCGAACTTGATGAAAGTTGTACGGCAGAGCAGAGAGATTCTCGTTCGAAATGAAAACGTGTCGCAGAAGTTCGAAGACACAGTCTGCGACCTAATACCGCGTCAATGGCGACGCGTCCGCGTTTTTTCGCCGGAGGCTGAAAGAAGCCTCGAAGTTCTTGCTCTCGGGCGGTGAATGCTTCGCTGGAGATTGCGGCTCGCGAGAACGCGGTCGCGTGACACGCGGCTGATTAAACGGAAGCGTTCCCCTTCCGGCAAAGGTCAGAGGTTGAAAGTTCGGGGAAACGACCAAGGAGGGGGTCAAAGACGTTAACTATTGAGCGGCATTGTACCGGGGTGCGCGGCGCACAGTGAGGTATTTGGCTGAAATCTGTGACAAAATCAAAGAACTTTCGATAGAAATGAGATAGAGGGTTGAAATTTTTTTTACATACAGCTGAAACTTCACAGAATATGGGAAAAATAGGGAGATTATGGTACGAATGTTTTTTAACCTCGAAAAAATTCGTCAAAGTTGCGCAATTTCGAGAAAATTGTGGTTTTTTCAATAGTACACCAAGAAAATTTTTTTTTTAACATGCTATACATCATTTCCTGTAGATTTTTTCATTCTGAATTCAAATCTGGTGTCAAAATTTGTCTACGACTTCATGATTTTTAAAAAAATCGAATTATATTTAAACAGTTAAACTTTTATTTTTTCAAGATTAAAAACATCCGTACCATAATCTCCCTATTTTCCCCATATTCTACAATGTTTCAGCTTTAATTTTAAAAAGATTTCATCGTTCTATCTCATTTCTATCGAAAGTTCTTTGATTTTAACACAGATTTCATCGGTTTATCCCATAGTGTGGCGTTAGCATTACCCAAGACGTCACTATGGGATAAACCGATGAAATCTGTGTCAAAATCAAAGAACTTTCGATAGAAATGAGGTAGAGCGATGAATTTTTTTTTTAATTAAAAAATCTACGGGAAGTAATACATTGTATGTTAAAAAAAAATTTCTTCTCGTGGTAACGTAGAAACGACTTTCTCGTGAAATCGTGCAACTTTGACGAATTTTCTCAAGCTTAAAAATATTCGTACAGTAATCGCCCTATTTTTATTATACTCTGCAAAGATTCAGCTTTAATTTTAAAAAAATTGATCGCTCTACCTCATTTCTATCGAAAGTTATTTCTTTTTGGATCGAGAAAAGTCAGATCAGTGCAGGGCTTGAAGGGCTTGATCCCTCTTCCTCCCTCTCTTTCTCTTCACTCTTCGTACTTTAGCGACAAGACTCGTTTCCAGCTCGTCGACGATGATTCGCGCGAACCTATTCTTCGATCGTGTTTTTTTTGCCAACAGAATCGCGGCGCCCTCGAACAAAGAGACGCAAACGAGCTGTTTGGCTTTTCCATCGCGGCACACCTGCCTTGGCGTGATCTGTCCCGGGAACTATTCCGATACCGTGTTACACGAAACATTTTTATCGCTCGCAATCGTAATAACAGGGCCGGTCCTCCTACGATCTAAATGGTAAAACGAGTCGGCTAAACACAGGCCTGCTACGCTATTTCAACAACTCCAATCGAGTCAAACATTTATTCGATTACTTAGATCCGGCCCTTTGTTCCGACGCGCGACGTTCTGCAAATTGCCGTGTTATTAAGGGTTACGTTGGATCAGAGCTGACGGCCTGTTCCCGCTGATAAATGGCCAATGAAGATTTCAACGGATCGAAGAACTGAAACGTCGGGATTTGTACACGGTGTAAACGATCTTTTATTGAACATATGCAATTTTTTCTTGTTAAACATCTTTTCAACGAAAATAGTTATACTATATATGTATTATTTTTCAGGCATAAAAATGTCTCTCTTGAAAATGATCCATATAGGAATCGAAACGTTGAAATGAAGGTTTAAATAATTGCAAAATTGCTGCTTTCTATAATTGATCAAACTGTACACTGAAACCACTTTATTATAGAAATGAAAACGATATAAATACATATCGATATAAATACATATTGTATATCGGAATGGTTCGTCGATCGACCATTTAAATCGTAAAGAATCAGCACCTCGGATTACCGACGAGCTTCGATATTCGAGCCGGTGCGGAATTCAAGTAAAGCCGCGCAAGTTGAATTGCAGATAGGTGAGAGAGAAAATCGTTGAAAGCCGATCGAGCAATCGTAAACCGTGATAAATATTCTTCGCGTTATTAACTGTCGATCGATCGAGAGGAGGAGGGAGAGGGAGAAAAAGTAGCTGTTGGAAATGGTTGTCCGACTACGTGGAATTGCGAGATTATAGGGATTGCATAGTCGCGATATCAGCCTCCTTATATTACATCCTGGCGTCGCGACGCAGGCCGATAAACGGTTGACGGTATTAAATTAACGGAGACGTGTTATTTGTAGCTCTCCAGCGATTTGTAATACTGTAATACTTGGAGGAAAATTAACGGGCACGTGGGACCCCCTAATATTTCGGGATTGGGAAAATCGTGTTATCGTTTAAGCCTCCGCAGGCGACATTGCCTCTGACTAAAGTCTACTATTCATACTAAAATCCACTAAAAATAATTCTGAAAGAGTTAATATAAAGTAAAATATGCATTTGAAACGTATAAAAATGTATATTATTCGCTGTAATCAAGAAAAGGAAATTTTCTTATTTAAACACGCCGTGCACTGCATAAAAATATAATTTTCTGGAAAGCTGAAAGGTTCCTTTATGCATTTCAATCTTTATACGGAGTTTCCTCGAGCGAAAGCATTGAAATCACCTCGAAATGGGAATATGCATTTATGTAACGTGTTATACATTATGAAACGGTAATCTCGTAAAATATTTTTATACGTGATATAACTGGTGCAAAGCTTTCGTTTGACATTTCCACTGTTATAGTGATTCCTTCGAGCTGGATGAGAAAATGGAATGTTACGTGTTATGAAATCAACGACAAAGCTTCTTCGAACTTAATGCCTCGAATTATGACCCGCGTAGGTGATAATCGTGTTCCTTGGAATGTTGCGATTAATTTTTTTTTTAAATTTATAGTAGTAGTTAAGGTAACTAATATTACAAAGTTATAATAATTTTCAAAACTGCTTAGTAACGTAGGATCGAGTCCGTGCGTCGAAAATTTGAATTTAGTTATTTACAAGTTGTCGATCGAGATAAAAGGAAACAGTGAAAGCTGTTTGTTTCGTAGCTCGGGAATAATCGTAGAGTGTAAAGTTGTCGGCTCGCGAATTTCCGGAATAATCAGGCGAATTCCCGGGCGTGTAGGGGAATAAAACAAACCGGCCGCGGCTGAATCCCGGAGGTAACCGGAGCGGTTCGCCGTTGCCGCGCGACACGGAATCGCAAATATTTCAAGAACTCGGCTCCCATCCTCCATCCGGCCGAATAGAAAACGCAGGTTGGCTGGTCGGTCGGCTGTCGACCTCGACTGTCCGCGCCCACGAAAATTCCCCGAAAACGAAACGCTATAATCAATACGAAATTTCAATCTTCCCCGTGTCTGGTCGTCCGTCGGGTTTCCTCCCCTCCATTCTCGAATAGGGGTGTCGTTCGTTGCTCGTGCTTTCGTTTCGATTCCGGCCGACCTTCCGGTTAGTCTTCATCCCCCAAGTCGAGGGACCAGGCTGTCGTTATCGTCGATTACGACGCAAATAAACCTTCGAAGGGTGTTCAGGGTCGGCGGACGTCGCTCGGCTGTTAACGGGTCCGTGGTCTCATTGTCGGCCTTGCACGTTTTAGCGAAGCCGCGCACCGGGAAGACGATTGTTACGTCTCGACGAGGGTGAGTCGCTCGCGCCTCTCAACCGAGTGTAATAATATTGTTGCTCGTTCTTTTTATGCCGCTGTTGTTCTCGTTTTTTTACCACCGAGCTTCACCACCCTCTACCGCCATTTGTCTGGCTGCACAGTGCATGGCATGCAATGGACAAAAATCAAAATAATCATGGATCGATTCTAATCTAATTATCCAATAAAATCATGAGTCAGGAAGTATTTGCTTCGATTTGGTTGAAGTAAATAATTATGCATTATTGTAGATGTAATTGAATTTAACATTATTAATTTTTGTATTCCCTTTAAAATATGATTAAGGTACTTAGGCCAAAAATTGATTAATTTAGAAGTTATGATTTTTGTCTCGAATGTCCATTTAAGTTTTTCTTTTATTTATGAAAAGCTGTGCTACATCTTTCAACTTTCTAAAAATTTCGTTTTCTCGTTTCACTACTGACGACTGCAATACCTATTTCGATCATCTTCGAGACCCCAAATAAGAGCTCAAAGTATCGCGAAAGGATCGACACCATTCGACGCGCAGCAGAGATCGATTGAAACGTCTATTTTTGCTGGGATTCGTAGATGTTTGTTTCGTGAGCCAATACAATCGCAAGCCCGAAATAACATCGACAACAGAACGCTACGATCTTTATGTGTCACCTCGGACGTTTCCCCAGCCGCAGTAGGTCTGGTTAAATTAAGTATGAACGGCTATAAATAAAAGTCCGACAATATTTTTCGAAGCAACCGACTGGACGACCGAACCAGCCGATCGAACTATTTCCTGCACGAAGCACAGGTTCTTCACCCGACGCCACAGATTCTCTTGAAATTTCAATGAAGTTCGGACGGTGTCCGGCTGTGAACGTAAATCTTCGAGAACCTCTCTTGACCGAGCTTTGTATTTTTCTCCTCGTCCTATTTTTACTCCTTTTATTAAATTATTTATTTATAGTAGATTTATCTATAGCAGAATTAATTATTAAATTAATTCTACAGGCAATGCTATCGTACGTACAATTTTCTCGCTATCTAAATTTTTCAATCAATTCCTAGTGTGTAAAATTAATTGGAAACTTTTACATTATTAAATTAATTCTACAGGCAATGCTATTGTACGTACAATTTCCTCGCTATCGATATTTTTTATTCATTTATCTGAAATGAATTGGATATTTTTACAACATTATTTCTTTGAATGTTGATTGAAATTTCGAATTAATTCCGAATATTCTTACGCGTACCATGAGTCTCCGCAACTTCCGATAAACGGCGAAATTGAATTCCAGGCTTCCGCAGCGTTCGCAGAGATCTCTCGAAACTCAAAGACCCCGCGCGAGTCATTTTCGGGGCGTAGTTTTGCGAATTCCACCGCCTCTGGTTCCAAGCGATTCTCATCGGGAACGAATGCTTCTCCGTCGTTTCGAAGCGGTGGCAATGGTATTTCTAGAACCGAGGCCGACGCACCGTGGCCCAGTTTACCGGCACTAGTCGTTTCTGGCCTACATCCGCCGTCGCGTCGCGTACTTACGCGATACGATTCGAGGCCGTGAAAACCGTTTTTCCCGGTGGAAAATCGTCGCTAGGATTCGCTCGAAATAATTCATTCGACGACGACCAATCCTGAGGATCGGTTTATCCGGGAAGCTATCTCGAATCGTCGCTGATTCTTCATCCCCTAGTAGCACAAAAATATTAGATAGATATTTTTATCAAATTATTTGAAAAATATTTTTTAAACTACATTTTTTCATATGAGAAAAATATTGGATCTGAATATAGTATACATGTACAAGAATAAAGATTATTTGTATATTAGGAACAAAATATTCTACTTCATTTAATATTTATAAAAAAATATTTTCCTCGTAACATGAAATAGATATTTCCTGGTACTGTCGAAAATCAGATCCCTAACGACAAAAGCCCAGGGCGATCGATCATCCAGCACGATTTCAAAACTTCCCTTCCTTCGAAATGGTCGAGCACAACGTCGCACTAGATCGAGAGTTAATTCTATGAAAATATCAAGTTGTAAAGGGGTTAAGGCTCTTCCAAGTCCTTCGGAAATCCCCAGCGGCCGGGACAGCAAGAATAATACAATGCTGAAGGGCTTGAAGCTCGTCCAAGTCTCCTCATTGTCAAAGCGACAATTTTCGGTGACCTAAACACAAAGCTCGTAAATGTTGCGCATAGTTGAGGCTCTTCCAAGTACAGTGGCTCTTATTAATATTCGGGTATCCTTTCGAAATAGAACAAGTTTCTTGGGGGAAGGTGCAAAGATTAATTTACCGGATGATGCGGCCTTTACAAGATTCTCGAGTGAAAGAAAAATAAAGGACTATCAAAAAGGTCTACAAAGGGTCAAAGAAGTTTTATCGTTCCTCTGGACGTCTCCATGCTTTTGGCTGAACATACAATGCTCACATTGTATCGTTGAAATAAATCTTTTCAAAGATTTTCTTAAAAAAAAGAAGTTTCTGCGTTTCGGATGGTGTCCGAATATTAACAAGAGTCGTTCGACGTGTCCGATTGCGAATTCTGGTCGCGAACATACCGCGGAGAAGCTTAAAGGGTTTGCAACCCCGACTCCATACCTCGAACCACCGAAGCAAGACTTCTTTGACGTTACACCGCGTACAAAGGAAAAACACGTATCTAGGAAAGGGTTGAAAAGGTTCTCGCAGTCCTCGAGAATTTCAAGACAAACATCTCTGTTTACCTAGGGGAAGGAAAAACACACACAGATAGAGTGAGAGAGAGAAGATATATGGAAGACACGCGAAAGATGTTGGTGGGGCAGGGCGATAGGACGGCGTCGGTGGTCCGAGCTATTTTCCACGGCAGCCAGAGGGGCTTGGAGATGTTTTCCGTCCACTAGGAACAAGACAGGGTAAAGTTTAAGTGGTGGAAGTCTCGGAAAGCTTCCGCGAGACCGGAAATGAAAATTCCCGGCGAAGCCCCGGGGACTTGGACGACTCTCTTCGGGCTTTCAGCGGTCTTGCCACTGTCAAGGACGCGCGAAGGCCGCGTGCTCTGCACACGCTTCCTCGAGAGAAGATCAACGACCCAGCGTACGCACTCGGAGCAGCACGAGAGGGTGCAAGGAGGAGAGGCCGAAAGGAGAGAGAAAAAAAGAGAGAGAGGTGGGACCGTGACGAGAACGACGGCACTCCTTGGCGCGTGGCGTCGCGCGAGCAAGGGCGGAATGGAACACGGCTCCTCCGCCTTCAGCTTCGGCTTCTGCTCCGCTTCTACTCCTCGTCTTTCACCACTTTCAGGGGCTCTCGCGTATAATCTAGTTTCGTCGCCTGACAGCAGAGCGTCGAGAGACAGACGAGGCGTCGCGACGCGGCACGGACGCGTCTCGGTCGGCAAAGTGCATCGAATCGCTTACCCCGGGAACAGGAATTGCTGCTAGCCTAGCTGTATTGTTATTTCTACAAAAATTAAAATAATCATGGTTCGATTCTAATCTAATTATCCAAGAAAATCATCAGTCGGAAAATAAGAAATATGTATCTTTGTATTCCCTTTAACAGTATTGATTTTTTATTGAATCTCTGCAAAATAATTATATGATAAGACCTATCGATTGTACCAGCATAATTTTGTTTTTAAATAATAAATATATATACTTATAATATATATTATAATATACAATATATAAAAAAGGCTTCTATCCATCTATAATAAATAAATAATAATAATAAAATAAAAGAATCATTTATCTAAAGAGAAATCGACGTTGGCCACCGCTGATACACTTGATTGGCGTCACTTGGTCGCAGGCGATTGTCAACGAAAGCGTCGATATTCTTCTCTCCAGGAAAATTCAATCAAAACCCCGTGGTGATCTCGTTATCTTTTGCACCGCGAAGATTGCAAGCGAAGGAGCGTTCGATCGAGGTGCCGATTTTGATTTCGGCAGCGAACCGGTGCGGCGCGGTGCCGAGCAAACAAACAAAAACGATGTCTGGGATGGACCAAGTGCTCGAGCGTCGACGAGCGCGGAAGCGGTGCTCGCCTCGTCGGAGCGGTGCTTCAACTTCCGGCGAAGCACGAGTGGATAAAGGTGTATTGTGCGCTGCTCGTGTCACGGGCCGAGTTCTCTCGTGTTTTTTTTTGTTTTTGTTCTTCCGCCTCTCCGACGACAAATAGGCCCCGGGAGTCGCAGTTACGAAGTTTTTTAACGATCGCCGTGACCGCTCGCGACACAGCTTTTGCTCCTCGGGGAGGGAATCATCGGCCGGATTTAAAAAAGAAAAATCAATTTTCATTGCCTTTTTTATACTCCTACGATTTGGAGGAGTTTAGTGCTTCTTTGGTGTTCATAATTTCTTAGAGGAAGATGGAACGTTTATTTATAAAATAGAAATTTATAATCGTTGATAATGATTAACGATAATCAGACTCCTGCCCTTATATTTTTGGTGCATTAATCGATGCATCTTTGTATTAAATTTTTAAAAAATTGTTAAGGTACTTAGGCCAAAAATTGATTAGTTTAGAAGAGTTATGATTTTTGTCTCGGATGTTCGTTTAACATGCCGCACTGTGCGTCGATCGGACCGGGGAACGAGCGCTAGGCAGAGACGTACCATGGAAACTAACTTTATCACCGAATTCGCGGGATTGGATCGTTTGGAAACGGGGATTGTTCCATTTCGAGCATCCTCTAATTAAAATTATGGCCGGGGTGAATCGCCGGAACGGAATGAATGCAATTGGAATTAGCGTTGAGCGGCCGCCGCGCCGAGAGACTTCGACTTTTCAGTTTGTGTCTCCGTTAATGTTTTCCAATCACGATTAAACGGTCGTGCGCATCTTTTCTCCAGCGAATTTCGAGAAATAAACGATGTAGCTAGAGCTCGAAAATAGCACAGCGGTAGGCTTCCTCCGCTGTGTCTCGTTAAGGAAATTGCGCGATCGTGAAAACGACGATCGGCATCAGAAACGCATACTGTACGAAACTATTATTTCGTTCACGAATTAGTCGAAACCGCTCGTGCTTACAACAAACCGGATTTTCGAGTGAATTTATACGGAATAAACGTACAACTCGGGGCAGCCAGCTTAACGTCAACATGCCCGAGCAGACAGGATGTTATTTTGTATGGAAACAAGTCGAGGATGGAGCATAAAAGCTTCTGCGCCTCTACCGTGCGCTAGAGCGAGGAGCGGCACGCTAAATCTTGTGCTTTTCAATTATTTTTATGCAAATAACCCGCCGGCTGCACCATCTATTTCGAAGTACCCGGCGTTACGCGAATTTCCAACAAGTTTCCATTAGCCGTAACTCGTTAAAAATTCCTGTTAACCCAATTTTCAATCCTCTCGCTCCCGTGAACGAACACTCGAGTCACATGATTTGCTAAATTTCCTACTCGCAAAATTGTTATTTCATCCTGCAAATATCATGAACATTACCTTCGTTGAAATGGCGTTTCTTTTTTGCCACGTTTTTGCTCGAGTAGCTTGAGAAAAGAAATTAGGGGTTTCCTCACCGATTTTGATGACCTTGACAACATATTTCAAGATCATCAAAATGACCAAACTGAATAGAATTGTAGAATGATTTGAAATGAAAAAGCTGTATCGACTGATCAGGTTGGTTTCGTCTTGAACTGACGATCGAACATCGATGTTTCAGGGTGGCCGCGACGCTGAGGTGTTCGTCCAGGATGGGAGGAACGAGCCGAGAATCTCGGCCAGGACCTAACCAGTCAACGCTCGTGAATTTTCGCGGCAGAAGCTGGTCTTCGCGCGATTAAGAATAGCTCCGAAGGAGGCCGGAAAGGGAGAGGGTGGTTCTTGGCATCGCGGGGATCGAGATGAGCGATCTACAGGCCACTCTCGAGTTCTCCCTCGAGCTTTGCAAGTTCTACAATGTCGACCTGTTCCAGCGTGGGTAAGCTGATCCGGCTTTGCCACGCTTTGCTAGATGCGACCCGGGGGAGAGAGAGAGAGACCAGAGCCATAGCTATCAGAACCCTGGGCTTTCCGCTCTGCTCCGCTCTGCTCTGCTCCGCTCGGCTTGACTCGGCTTCGTAATTGCGAGGGCTTAGCCGGAGCTCATCGACGATTTCCAATTTCGCAGGTATTACCAGATTCGAACCGCCCTACGAGTGTCGCCGAAACTCCCTGTTAAGGTGGAGGTTAACCAGCTGCGGAACCGTGAGTGCATTCTTACTCTTACTTTGTTATAATTTTTTTTCGGATGTGGAGGAACCACCCGGGACTCTGGTGGTACCCCGTCCTGCAAGTACTACCATAATTAAGTCCTGGGGGTGCCGTAAACCTCCACACCCAAGGGTACCAGTGGAAGACTGGGCCCTTTTTATCAAACTAAGTTGATATCACTAAAGTGATAACTAATTCCACACCTGTTCTTCTTCGATATTAATAACTATTTATTTTTTCTATTTTTCTGTGAATTTCAACGAACGACTGTTTGTTAGAGAGAAGGAAATCCCGTCGAAGATAGAATGTCCTTCGCAAATCCCGTGTCCAACGATCCTCCGAACTTCCTTGCGCCCTGAAAACTGGAGGGACGTTGGGGGAGGGGGTAGTTTCTGGTACATTGCACTCGTTTCACCAGAGAAAACTTCGAGCTGAATTCACTTACCGGCTCTCGGTTAGACAACGGAAAACTAGTTCAAACCGAACTGCACTCCGACAGCGATAGCATTAGAAAGTTCGAGGAACGATTCACCGACTCGCAGACGAGCTGCTAGCCACCCGATAGACGACGACCGACGCGCGACGCGTTAAAAACCGACCATACTGCCCGCGATACTTCGTTACGCCGTTCTAACCAGACTGTCAGGTTTTATGCTAATTCGCGCGGTTTAGCGGCTGTCGGGACTTTGCGCGGAGGTGCCCATCGATGGAAAAAACTTGGCCGAGGTATTTCAACTTTCGCGTAACTCGCTGGAAAAAATTCACACTGGCAGATTCCGCGCTAACGGTTCACCCCGTTCTCGAATTATTTCTCAAGTTAATGATCGAGCAAACTAAATCGACTGGCCGCGCTGGTTGAACGAATTCTCGCCGTTTCCGAAAATTGGATTCAGCCCAATAGCTTCTGACAAATTAGTCCATAAAAGCTGGGAACCACCTAAATGTACACGGTATATCACGCATTCTGTTCGGCGGGAAACTGCGCTGGCCGCGCAATAATCTAACAAATGGGGAGATTCCGTTCGGAAGGCAAGAACGATGGGAGCAATGTAGACGAGCCGAGCGTAGGACTCGGAGCTGTCTCATTCCGGAGATGCGTCAGGCGTTTCTGGCTGGTGCGGTGCGCTGCATCAGACGGTTATCCAGACGAGCATCCACCCGAATCAAACGCGTACCTTCCCTTTTCCACCTGTCTTAAAACCTCAATAATATTTTCTATATAAATTTCATAGTAAGTTATAACTCAGCATATGAATTTCATATGACATTATAACAAATTATAATTTATTATAATTCAAAAAGATATGTGTTTGATAAACAAGTGGATATAATTTTTGCCAAATTATTTAACATTATTTATTTAATGTATATATATATTTTTTAAATTACTAATTTAATCATTATATTTATATAAAATTCATATGAATTTCATATGAATTTATATAAATTTAACATATTGAATTTTCATATAAAAAATTTTTGTGACAGGAAAAATGATTTTCCAGAATTTGTCCTCTTAAAACTTGTGTGATTTCCTGAGAAAATGATATACTCGGAGTCGGGAAAATTTGGAAGAAATCGAAAAACGAAGACCATCCTTTACCGTCCACGTCCATCCCTTAGATCCATCTCTGTCACTGTTCGAGCTGTTATCTTGCCGAAATTTCAGAAGACCGTTGTTCCAGACTCGTTGGAGGCGCCCGGGACGAGCAAGCGCTTTCAGATCCTCTACAGAAACGAGGAGGTGACACTCGGCACTTCGGTCCTATTCCGGGCGCACGTGCTCGTGCACAGTCACAAGATCGAGGAGGTGCTCTCCCGCACCCACTTCAATCTCGGCGTCGAGCTATGGTTCAGCGATCAGACACAGCCCGGGAACATGGCCTGCGTGTCGTCTAGGTGAGCTCTAGCTGATGGATCTCTTCGCTGGAGGTTTGCCATCCGCGACGATCGGCGTCGGGAAAATGATATTGCGGTCTCAGACGCGGAGATCACTCGCGACGTCTGCATCTCTCGATGTGTGAGACCGTGCTGGGGATTTGGATTCACGGGTTCATGGGTTCGCGTGCAAATATTCGAGATTGCCGGAGAAACGAGTCTCAGCAATTATTGCGAGCGAATATACGTGGCAGAATTTTTGCTGGGCACTGCAGGAACTGAGAAGCTTGAGAAGAAAACTGTTACCATATACCAAACATCAGTTTAGATTACTCTGTTATCAGCAAGACTGTTAAGAACGAACATTTTTTTTATGCGATTATATGGTAGCATATTTACCTTGTTAAATATATAAGTAGCAAATAACGATACAATATTATTAAACTCTGATACGAAGTAAATTCGGAACAATTTCAAATATTCAAGTACGAAATTAGCACAAAAGCATCTCCAAGTGTCAAGTAATTCGAAAAGTGCCGGTCTCAAAGGAGGACAGTAGTGGGTCTATCGAAGTTCTTCAAAGACGTGTCGGAACTTTCCTGCAGACCTAATAGATAAAGCGATCGATAACCTTGGCCGCGTGCGACTCCGCGTGTTCTCCAGGTTGAAGGTTTTGACGGGTGCATCGTCCGCTTTTTATCGGTTCGCAGAGCGTTGCAGCTGAACTTCGCACCTACGAAGGGGCTTCACTATCATCTGCCCGTTCTCTTCGATTATTTCCATCTCGCAGCGGTGTCCATCACGATCCACGCGTGCCTCGTCGCTCTTCACCAGCCGTACATCAAGTCTGTATCAACTCGTTATTTTAAGTAACTATTATCATACTATTACTGGCGAGAGGCTGGTCTTCTCTATCTGTTTCTCTCAACTTTTCGTTTCATCGTTTCGTACAGGAAGAGCATACTTCACTACGTGCAGAGCTGGTGAGTAACCTGTTTTTCTCTTTCCTCGAAATCATTAAGTACGTTTAGCGAAAAACCGAGATGCGAACGAATGCTCGTTCTGTCGTTCGAACGAGCATTCGTTCGTCCTCGATTCTAACCGTGTGCGAAGGCTGATTTATTTATATTATTATATTAATTTAATTTAATTTTTATAAAAATATTTAAAATGACCCTCTATAGCCCGAAAAAAAAAGATTGAATCTCTTTTTAATATACTAGGATATACTTTTGCCAGATTCCGGCTACAAATGAAATTGGTACGTGACTCGAAAGTTACACGAGGCTATAGGGGGTTAATTTGAACCGAGTTTTCGGGACTTTCGAAGGCAACGAGTTAATAATCCGGATGATCGGGGAGAACGAAGTCAAACGATTGCAAAGAGAGCGAGAGACAGTTTCAGAAGGCACCATTCATCTCTTGCTGCATTTTCGAATCCGTGCGAAAGAAAACGAGCCGTGAAATTCATTTCGCTGGAAGTGCTTATCAATTATTCCGTCAGTTCAGTTATTCCCTCGTACACGATACGCGCGATACCATCGGAACAGTATCCGAATTAAAATCACGAGAAGGTAATGAACCGAGTAATATTCTCGCAGCGCGCCGCGCGGAGGGAAGCCATGGCTGCAATTCAAACAGTCCGCAGCGAACGGCGATAATAACGCCACGTTAGGAAACATCGTGAGTTTCGAATCATACCAGTTTTATCATATATATGTTATCGATATGTTAATCGAATCGGAACGATTGATCGGCCGACCGTCGATCGAGTTGACGAGGAATCCCTGCTTTCACAGGAGACCACGACCAAGTGTGTTGGATCGGCGATGAGGATACAACACGCGAAACTAGTTCAACAGGAAGTGATCAGGTTGCTTCTGGCTGCAAGGGAATCTTTGCTCGGCGATCTGTCCGATTTAGCACGGCTGTTGCCGTCCTGCCAGCAGAGATCGCTCGAGCTCGCTCAGAACACGCACAAAGAAATCACCAAGGTCGTTCTTTCATATTCTTCGAGAACCACTTTTTCATATGAGACTAAATATTGGATCTCTCTATTGTATACATGTTTAAGAAAAAATAAGCTAAATATTCAGAGAATATAAACTAGATATTAAAAAATGTTTAAAAAGTATAAATTCAATATTTAAATAACATTCAATTAGAAAGAAGAAAAATATTTTTCTCCTAACATGAAATAGATATTTTCTGCCTATTTAAAAAAATTATTAATTAACATAAAATAAATATTATATGTACATTTGAATATTAACAAAAAGTTTGAATCGCTTTTTAATATTATATGAACGTGTATTTTGTGCTACTAGGGTCTGTTGTGTAATTACAGATGATGGACACCGAGGAGACTGATATCGCTCAACTCTGCGCACAAAACATTGTTCTCTGGCAGCATTTTCTGGAGGCGTTCTCGGGACGCGAGGCCGTTCATCAGCATCTTGCGAGGATCCATCATCAACTGAGGGTAAAATCCCGCCTTCGTCTATTGTCTCGTCCGGTCGCACCGATTACAATTTCTTCGTCGTTGAAAATTTCCTAGAAATTACACTAGAAAATTGACGAAGGATAAGATTGGAATTTCAACGATGCAATCTGTGCAATCACGAATATCGATTTCCAGGTGAAACGATTCGCGGAAGGTTTTTTCGTGCTGGAAAACCCAAGGACCTCGGCTTGGGGTTGCTACGACGCTAACTACCAATCTTACCAAGCAGTCAGCGAGGCTGCCAGAAGATCACGGTACCTAGCGTCGTTGCCACCTCTGCCGGTGCACTGCCCAGAACTGGACGGAGACCTGCACTCGCTGCCTCTGATATTCGAGGATCAGTACGTGGACATGAAGCAGAGGCACAGAAATAGCGGTGAGTGTCTTTAATACCTCATTTAATTTTTTAATATGGGGGGAATCCCTTATGGATAACCATCCCTATCGCCGATGATAAGATGGCCAATGTCCGACTCTCACGGACTAAACCCAAATAACCGTCCCTAAATATTACTGTGGGCACCCAAGATCAATGTTGTATTCAACTGGGCCCTAAAAGAATACCTCTACTTCCAGTTCCCGGCATGGACGACTGCAGTTGCGGGATCGCGGCGATCCTGGAGTCTAGATCGATGGGGATCTGGTCTCCCAGGAGCGAGGGCGCAAACCAGGACTTGGGGGTAATCCAGGGCCGCCTAACCTTGACACCTTCCACTCTTCCGGCGAGGCACAGCAAGTCCCTGGATCAACTAGGACCGGAGATCGCACCGGTGCAGCCGAGGACTTCTCCGAAGACGCTTCCTCGATCGGTGTCGACGCAACTGTTCTCCAGACAAAGAGGAGGTGCTAGAAACGCGACCCCACCGGCTACGGTGCCTTCGCGTGGGAGACAGAGGTCGACACCGCCGTCCAGTAGCACGCTTTTCCCACCGTCGGGTCAACAAGCTTGCTCGGCGCCGAATCCATCCCTCGGATCGACACCGGTGGTCCCGTTGCCGCGGGCCAAGTCCACGCAGATCTTGGTACTGAATCTGCAGCAGCAGGCCGACCCGCAGAACACCTCCATAACGTCGCTGCTAGCAGCTATGTTTCCCGAACTGCCTCCCGGTGGACACCTTCCAGGGTATCGACCCTCGAAACAACCTTGCGAACAACAGGGGCCGACCCTCACGGTGCCAACCTGCATGGGAGCCGTGGACCACGGACAGATGACCGATTGCTGGACAGAAAACAAGCCCGAAGGTACGCATTGGACCGTAAAGGTCTTTGCACACTGTTTTTTTATGATGTGGAGGAATTGACGATTGGGGAACTTATCATTGGCAAACCCAGTCTACCGCCATGCCCACTAAAGCCCCACCGCCCAGGGCCTTTGAGGGACCTTTTCCACAGCTTGGTGACATGCTACCCCCACCACCGGACCGCATTACTTGGTGGTGGGGGTTTCACATGTACACTTGACTCTTAAACGCTACCGGACCCTACGGAGCGAACCCTATCCTTTTTTTTAATTTGGGGAAATCCCTTTTATGGATAACCATCCCTATCGCCGAAGATAAGGATGGCCAATGTCCGACTTGCAAGGACTAAACCCAAATAGCCGTCCCTAGACATTACTGGGGGCATTATCCTAACCCAGTTTCTTCGTTTCCAGACTACCACTCGTTGGACTCGAGAAGGATCCGTCTGGAGCCTCGCAGCCACCGTTTAGCGTCTCGCCAGCCCCTGTCGACGGCGAACGATCAGAACAGCTTCCTGCCTGGAAAGAACATGAACGGTGACGGTTTTCTTCAGGAGCAGCAACCGTTGCACACAGCCACGTTGGACAGGGTGACTTATCGAGGAAACTCGCGGAAGCAGAGTCATCAAGCCGGCGGCAAATATAGTCAAACGAACGGACTGGAGTCTCGTAGGTACCACACGATCGGGAAAACCGGTTCGGGTCAGCGTAACCGCGAGAATAACCAAGAGTCGATGAACGGCAGCGGGATTCCAAGCAATCATTCGACGATGACGGACCCTTTGTACAAACGATCGAATTACTCCGCGACGACCACGGATTCGTTCTTCTACCACACCAACGGGAGCACGAATGGGACTAGCGGTCGAACTCGCGAACTTGACAGACCCCGCCGACCGAAAAGCACGGAGAGGCTGGTGGACGTAGTCGAACGCAGCGAGTACAACGACTTCCGGAGAGAAAGACCCAGGAGAAGAGACGACAGGCCAACAGCGAAGTCTCCCAGAAACGGTGTCCCAGCATCGGCCTGTCACAACGACGAACCGCATAGGAGATCGCAGGTGGACGATAAGAGCGAGGCCGATGATATGTTTTATAAAGCGGTGGCACCGATGCCCGAGCCGAAGAGGGAACATCGAGAGAGGAGGAAGGACAGACACGGGAAGCGACCGCATTCCGCGCCTGTCCTCGATATCGATCATCCGACCGACGACAGCAGGAAGTGGCACAGGAACAGGAAGCCTGCTCCGCCGCCCCCTGCGTATCAGGATCCGGCGGTCGCTCCCCTGCCCAAGTACCGGCATCCCCCACCAGCGCTCACCACCAGCGTCCTGGAAGTCGAGAATAACAACAAAATTATTCTCAAGGTACATACTGTGTAAAATAAAATAAACCAATGTCAATCTTTAATTTTTCTATAAAAATTCAATATTAACCTCAATCATATTAAATTTTCTATTAAATTTTTATATAAAAGATTTTTAATTAGAAAATTTATAATAAACTAAATGCTAGTAACTATTTGGTAAATTCTTCTTTCCGTTAGCTGATCGCACCTTTCTTTCCAGGTGGAGCCAATCAAGTCGCCGATAGAGGCTCCGCCGCCGGCTACGAACGGCACGACACCTTCGGACATGTCCAGCACGGGTGCACCGTTGCCGAACACGAAAAGACTGAGATGCGCCAGCGTGCCGGTGGCGCAGAACAAGGTGGTGGTTCCGCGCAGCGCTGTGTCGTTGCCTTGCATGCCGATCCGCGACAGCAAGGACAGCCTTAGCAACAATCTTCCCGTCATTCCAAATCCGCTCAGCCCACCGTCCAGCCGACCGAGCAGCCCGACCACTAGCTCCAGCTCGAGCAATCTGACGTCCGAGTGTTCCGGCTGGGTCAGCAGCGGGGACACCTCCAGCTCGGAACAGCGTCGAAACGCGAAGATATCCAGCGAACAGCTAAGACAGAAACTATCGAAGATAGTACCCCGAAAAGAGCGACCACTCACCAAGGAGACAGTCGAAGAGCATTCCTACGAAGAGGTGCGACTTCCACCGCCGAAGATGTTCCAGGACGAACCCCCGCCGCCGGAAGAGTTCAGAGACCCCCCGGCCATCATCGACAACCCCCTCTATCATGTTTACGAGACGGTGAAACCGGTTAGAAGTCCGAAACAAACGAAAACGGCACCCTGCAGCCCTCAAAAGAACAGGGAAAGGGAGAGGGACAGGGATCCGGTGTACGGCGCTAGGGATATTTGTCTGGACTGTTACCAGGAGGGAAAGGAACTGTTACAGTCGACCCAGGACGACGCCATCAACTTCAAAAAGTGCAAGGAGGAGTTCAAGCGACAGATGAGTTTCTCCGGGAAGATCTACAGGTACGGGTTAGGGTACGCGAGAGTACTTACAGTGTGGCCCTTGGGTGCATTAGCCAGAGTTACCAGATAAATGCTTCGCGGTTAGGGACCCATCAAACCGCGCTCGAATTTGATGTCTGTTGGTGCTGGCTCCCTGGAGCCACCGCACTGAATGAGCGCAGCCTAAAGGAGTACATGCTTCGTCTGGTAAACCTGGTTCAGCGAAAACCTGACTATTACTTGGCTATTTTAATCCTTGCACGCTCCTCATAGGATATTAGCACCAAAGATCCTCTCGTAGATCCTAGCGTTTACTAGTATGCGTTTGACAGGACAACATCCGCGGAAAACCAACAGAAACATCCGGAACTTTTGCTGAAAGAGACATATCGGATTTTGTCGACGTTGTTCGTTGCGTTTTCACGTTTGGTTCATGGTGGGATCTCCTTTGCGCGTTTGCAATACTACATTCGTCGCGCAAAACAGATTCCACCTTTACGCGCGATCACGCTTGCAAGTGTCCGTTTTGCGACCCGCTTCTTCCGTTCGTCAGCTGTTCGGATCTGATCTTTATGTTTTGTAGTTACCGTTTCTCTTTTGTCTACCTTATCCTGTCTAGAGAACGAAAGGAAGCGCAGTTGCGTTTCCATAAACGTGCCCATTCCCTTGGATACGGTGACCTTCTGACCCCGTCGTCGGTAAAACCTCTAAGATCGAATGTGCCTCTTAGTGACTATCCGACCCTGGCCTCGACCATGCCGTACTTCCACATCAGCAACGAGTACCGGCTCTTCTCGCCGGAAGGGGCCCACTTGATCATCTGCGTCCACGGTCTCGACGGCAACCCCGGCGATCTGCGTCTCGTCAAGACCTACTTGGAACTCAGTCTTCCCGGGGCGCATCTAGATTTTTTAATGTCCGAGAGGAACCAGGTGAGAGAGACGTACCTTTCGTACATTTTGATTGAATAGACAAGCTCTCTAACGTTTGCATTGTGTTTCTCGAACAGGGAGACACGTTTTCGGACTTCGACACGATGACGGACCGGCTGGTGGCCGAGATTCTGCACCACATAGAGACGTCCGGGCTGAACCCGACAAAAGTGAGCTTCATCGGACACTCTTTAGGGACCATCATTATTAGAAGCGCGTTGACGCGGCCTCGATTGCGACCGCTTCTACCACGTCTTCACACTTTTCTCAGTCTCAGCGGTCCACACTTGGGCACACTGTACAACACCAGCGGATTGGTTAACGCGGGTCGGTAGACACAATGTCTCTAATCGCGTAGCGATTGTTACCAAATAGCGTCGCTGAGTTATCGATCTGAAAACTTTGCCATTCCAGGTATGTGGTTCATGCAGAAACTGAAAAAATCCGGCTCGCTGCTGCAGCTGGCTATGAAAGACGCGTCCGATGTGAAACGGTCCTTCATGTTCCGCCTCAGCCAGAAGAGCAATCTCGAGAAGTTCAAACACGTTCTTCTTTGCGGCAGCGCGCAGGATCGATACGTGCCGCTCCATTCGGCGCGTATAGAGCTCTGCAAGGCTGCCGTGCGAGACTCCTCCGATCAAGGTAATCCAACCGTGGTTCTTTTTTTATCGCGGAACATTCTCAGATTTTTTAGTTGCAAACTATGCTTGTAATCAATGAAAAGCCCACCCAAAAAAAATCGAAAAAAATGCAGATTTCATATAAAAGTTCATCCCGCACCACTTCTGGATTACTTGAGCAATTAGATATGTTGAAAAGTATCATGCTGAATTTTTTTCAGGGGTGGCACAATGTTAAAAAATAATAAAAATAACTTTTTTCGGCGTTTTTCTAAAGAATGGAAAAAATTGCAGGTGCAGCGTATCGCGAGATGGTGCAGAATATCCTGTACCCGGTGATGTCGACGTCAGGCGTGAGTTTGGTCAGGTACGACGTGCACCACGCGTTGCCAGCAACGGCGAACGCGTTGATCGGCCGAGCCGCGCACATCGCCGTCCTCGATTCCGAGCTTTTCATCGAGAAGTTCCTGCTGGTGGCTGGTCTGAAGTACTTCAGATAAGGAACGGACTACTTAGCGACTAAAGGGAAGGGAAGCCGAGGGGAGACAGAGAAACACTAGCGATTTAAACAAAGTAATAGCGAATCTAGCCAGCGGGAACGATACTCTCGGACGGAACGCGCGCGGAGCGGATATCCTCGTAAACTCTCCGTGACGTCTCCGACGCGCCGTGCCCCGCCGCATTTTAGGATTAATTAAAAACCCACGGACGTACTGTCGGAATTGCCTCGTTTCTTCCCCGCAAATAATTTCCCCTTCTGCCTCTACTCTCTATCTCTCGTCGTCCTCGTTCCAATCGTAATCGGACACAGTCTTCGAAAATCGATTCGCGATCGTCGAGGAAACGGGGCAATTCGATGTTTTTACATGGGTCGCGGACACATCGTTCGGACATCGTTATAGAAAAAAAAACGTCGATCAGTTTCTCTCGTTAGGTTCCTACGCGTCATTTCTGTCGTCACGGCTTCATCGACGCTTCATCGAATGATCGAACGGCATTACGACTGTACGGAGATCGGGCCTACTCGCAGCTCGCGATCCGAGCTGCTTTTTTGTTCGAATGGGGGATGCATGGGTGTTCGAGGCCGCTCAGGGTAGTTTGATAGCTTCGAATCTGTCTATTCTTCGTTCAATAGAACAGAAAAAGCATCCAATGGACGAGTATCAAATTATTCGCTGTAGAACTACAAAAATGCATTTATCGAGATTAAGGTAATTAATATAGAAAATGTCTGCATACACCGATTTTGATGAAACTTTAATATGTTATAGATTTCGATATTTTGAACAACTTTTTACTGTTACAATATAGGGCGGTCGCTTTTAGTTTCCGAGATATTTGTAAAAGACTGTCGCTTATACTGTATTGAATTTTTCGTATTCCTGCATGCTCCGCGGCAACGTAAACGCGATAGTCTTTTGCAAATATCTCGGAAACTAAAAGCGACCGCCCTATATTGCAAAATGAAAAAGTTGTTCAAAATGTGTTGCTGTATAACATATTTAAATTTCATCAAAATCGGAGTACGCATACCTTCTCTATATAATTACCGAGATTAATTATTTTGTTTCCAGCACACGTTTAAACGAGACAAAAATATAAAACGTTGAATAATGAGATCGTCAAACTGCTCTGAGCGATTAGCACGATCGAATCAAGTATCTAATTCTCGGCCTATCGCGAAACCCGTGGCTATCGAGAAATATCGCGCGCACGATCGAGAAGAGAGGTCCATACATCGAGAGAACCACGGTGCATCGTCGCTCTCGATTGGAAACAGAACGCGAAACGTATTTCGAAAGGAAAACCCGCGACGAGAAAAAAGCTCGTGTACGTTGATTTTCGTCTCCTTTCCTTTTTCTTAAGAAAAACATTTTTCAATCTGGAGAGCACAGCGACGCGTCGCTCACCGTGGGCGGCCAGTCTTGTGTCGAAACCGAGAAAAATTTATGAGAAAAAAGAAAAAAAAAGAGAGAGAAAGCGGGGAATAACAAATCGAGATATATAAATAAGACAATGCAGCGACACATTGTCTAGACGCTAGGAAAGTTTACGAAACGTATGTCAATTGTTACTCTCAGATAAGTGTGAGTGCGTGCGGTGCGAGGCGGATGGATGAGACGCGTAACCTTGTGAGAGAAAGCGAGAAAGATAGTGCGAGTGAGAGCGAGTATGAGAGCGAGAGTATTCTAATTAAACAAAACGGCAACGCGAACGAAAAAGGAAGCAAGCAAGAAAAGCGACACGACGAAGGACTCAATCGGCATAAATGACGATCATCGCTGAAGAGGACAAGGATCCTTGACGGTTCCCGGATCTTCGGCGACGGAAGTTGAACAGTGAAACGGACGAACGGGAGTAACGAGGAAGAGAAGGAGGAGGAGGAACAAGGACGAGTTTCTTTTTATTTATCTTTTTTTTTTGTCAAACTGAAACAAATCACGAGAAGGATAAAAAGTGACTACCATTTCAGGTATATGAAATCCCTCCAATACTAGATCTCAATTGCTCAGAACAATCTAAATAAAAGAAAAAAAGAAAAAGAAATAAAAAGTTATACATTATTCGTAATCGAAGCAACGAAGGCGCGTGGCGTCGCGTCTGCTAATCGTGAATATCATCGAAAGAGTGACAGAGGGAGAGGACGTGTGTAATTAAGAGTTTTTTCGCTATACCCAGGACGACCGACGCGAATAAAACACGTCAACGGAGAGGCTCGCGGGTACGACGGCCATTTGTCGTGTTCGACGCGGTGCGGCAAGTTCAAAAAGTTTCCGACGATAAAAAAAATCGCACTGAATCTGCTGAACTCAGTCGGGATCGTTCACATTTTTCAGACTCTGCCAAATTAGATGAATCAGCTCTGTGCCAAATTCCAGCTTGAATTCCAAAGAATCGTTGCGCCCGATCGTTCTGTAATCTCGTTCAGAAAAATGCCAACGAAACTTCTCGAATTTAGAAATTGTTAGTTGCGTTTCTTGAACCTCTTGGCTACGGTAATATAATTTGGTAAACCTTACGTTCATGTGTAAGAAATTTAATCACTTTTTGTGTAAGAAATTTTAATATGTTATAGATTTCGACATTTTGAACCCAACCTAATCACACACTGTGCTGGAACAGTAATACGAACAGAGTGTGGTTTGTGGCGAGCGTGCGGAAAATTCAATCTAGTACTAGCAACAGTTTTTTGCAATTATCTCGAAAACTAAAACCGAGCACCGGGTAGTTATGCTGACAAAAATTGTTCAGTATGATGTCCTCGACAACATATGTGAAGATCAAGGTCATCGGAGCTGCCTCCCCTAAGTTTAAGGTTCACCAACGTAGCTAAAGAGGTTGAATTCTGCTCTCTGTTCGTTCGATGGACTGAAGACTAAAACATCGATTCGATTTCGGTATTGTATAATAAATTCGAAACGACTCGTACGACTAATAGACTGTCGGCCGTGTTGCCGCACCGGAACGACGCAGAACCAAATCGTGCCAGCTCGTACAGCGACTCTCGGAAATATCGTTAAGTGTAAACCCACACCGGCCACTGTAAACGTTCACCCACGCAATTGTATACAAACGCCCATACGTGTACGTCTTTACACCGTAACAGAACTTAACGGAAGACACCGTGCGCGCGCGCGAGTACACACACCATTATCAGGACCAGAATCGGTGCTCGTAACGTTGTTTCCCCCCCTCACGAAGCTGCGAAGCACAAAGAAACAGATCCCCGAAAACTTTTCTCGTTCGAAAACAGATCGGATCGTTCCGTTTGATTTGCGCTTTCCAAACGCCTCCGTCGCGAAACTTTGCTCGTCGATTACGAAAATCAGAGTTCGAGAACCCTGGCAAAGACGTTCGGAGATAACGACGAGAACACCGTGCAGCCTCTTCCGCCCCTCGATCGATTCTTCCCAGAGATTTCCTCGCGTGTGTAGCGCGCGATAACCGTGGCAATATTATTGTATCGTCTCTGATTCGAGCGAGAGTTACCAGAAGAAATAAATGGAAACGGTAGGGGTGGAACGAAGAGGAGGGTCTTTGAATTAGAAGTAGCATAGGGGGAGCGTTATGGGGGTAGTCGTCTTGGTTTTACGGGGTGGATCAAGACGGGTAGCGAGAGATTTCCATGCAAAAATAAGCAGAGAAGCTGGCAGAAATTTTTTCGCGAACAGCCTCATCTTTTGTGCCGTTTCTTTCGGTACGATTCACATTCTTCGATGTTGAAGTGGATTGCTTCTAATAATTCGACCTTGTGTCTTTTTTTAATATTCGTCGCTGTAGTTCAGTCTTCAGAATATTCGACAAAATCAAAGTAATTGAATATTAATTGAAATCAAAGTAATGAATATTAACATCAGACGGATCAAATTTAATTTCGCTTTAGAAAAAGGAATAATGTTCATCTACCTATCTATCTATATAAAAACGAAGCTTGGCCCTAGAAAACTGAAATGCTGCACAGAGGATTCCTTTATGATCTATACAAGGGTAAGAAAGGATATTTCGAAAATCGATGCGATGCGCGATGGCAGGCTGGCTCGGTGTCGCCGAAATTTGGAAACGGAACGAAACGATCGAGAGCTCGCTTCTCCTTCGATTCTAAGCCGCTCACGTATCTCCGTTGGTTTACAAAACGGTCGCACACTCTCGCCCCGGCACTCCCTTTTTGTAATATGTTTGTAAGAGGTGTTCGCGCGGATTATTATTCGCGAGCGTCGCGCGTCGACGCGGCCGCTCGGCGTGTCCCCTTTCGACGTTTTCTAGTGCACACATATCGAGGGACGCGCGGTTTTCGCGGAAAACGTTGCTTGTCTCGAGGGCGAGGAAACGCGTTTGTCGATCGATAACAAAGAAACATCGTCGCGGAGATCCAGCACAAAAAAGGGGTGGCAAAAGGAGAGCTCGACGACAAATCAGAATTCCCCCTAGTAGCACAAAATATTGTATACGTAATATTATATGATATTAAAAAGCGATTCAATCTTTTTTTAATATTCAAATGTACATACAATATTTATTTTATATTAAGTAACAATTTTTTTAAATATGCAGGAAATATCTATTTCATGTTAGGAGAAAAATATTTTTTTTTCTAACTTTTTCTTCTTTTTAATTGAATTTCAAACATTGATTTCACATTCTTTGTAAGATTTACTTTATATTTTCTTAAACATACATGTAATAGGTAGATCGAATATTTATCTGATATGAAAAAGTGTGGCTTAAAAAATATTTTTCCAATATTTGAAAAAGATATTTATGCAATATTTTTGTGCTACTAGGGCACGTACTCCCGAGAGGGAAAAACCGCGTATCTCGTCCGGGGGAGAAAATATACATACCTATAAAACGGTCGAAGGAATTCGTTTTTATTTTTCGTTCGTTTATTCGTAGGACAACTATCGTTTGCTCAATTGTGCGTGAACTGTCGCACGATCGACGCTACGTGTTCTCTGGCCCGGGAATCGATTTTGTACCATGTAATCTTAAGTTTCTACTAGACGAAGCGCGGTCAAGATGCCGGGAATCGGTTCAACCTGGTTCGAACCTGGTTCAAGCTTGGTTCACGCTGACGCGAAACACTCGCAGGGAGAAATAGAGGAATATTTTTAAGGCACGTTTGTGGACTCGTTTATCCGGAAGAATTTCTGTTCGTCTCGTGCTCGTACCGATCTCATTGATCGATTTCGTTGAACGGTCTCTGCTGTAATATCGGTTTTTAGATAGCCTGTATGTTGTACATTCGTCGAATCCGGAAGTGCACGATTCAATTTCTGAACTACCGAATAACTGTTATCGATTAATAGTGCACAGCGGCTTTAATGGATTAAGAAACCTGGTAATAAAGAGAACGTCAAACAATTTGGGAACTCGTTTTAACCCTCGTACGATTCCTCGGGCTTCGGAAACAGTTCGATGGTATGAGTAGCTTAGGTTCAAGCTTCTTCGTTTTTTTTTACCACGATTTTTCTATCCCGAATAATTATAGGAAAGAAAATAAAGTATATCGAATGAATTTTGCACTCGAGGAGCGTACGAGGGTTAATTAATCCCACCCTCTTGTTTTTCTGCTTGATTCCAGCTATGTACTTCTTTATTACTTCTAAATAAAGCTATCGGTAATCGTTAGAGAGCCTCGGCAATAATATAATCGTATAATCCTCGTTATAGTCAACTACGTGGAATGAAGAGAGAAGCGTGCTAACAGGTATACTTTTATTCCTTTAAAATAACAGATCAAGGCATATTAGAATCGCTACAGGAAAAAGGAGTGTGCGATGAAAAAGGTAAATAACAATTTTTCTACGTTCGATAATTTAAAAAGAAAATCTTAATACGTATAGCCGGATAGCTTTACGGGACGCATAGCCGCAAAACCGTGTAAAAGTGTAAATCCATCGGCCATGAAACGTGGCGCAACCCTTGTTCGGAAGAGGACTAGGCGAAAAAAGAATATGTCCGAACAAGCGAAAAGTATTTGAATGTGCTTGAAATACGCAAATCGGTCTGCAATGTAAAACATGAATAGATAAAATTCCGGCGAAAAACACGAGTTTTCTGTTTTCTCGTCGATCGATCGTGTCCTACAAAAAGCAGTAAAAAAATAATTAAATAATATAACAGAAAAATAATAGCCCCTACAAAACAGCGATTTGGTTAAAAATGGAAAGCGCAATCGCGGTTAAAACCCGCGTACCATTTCACGCGACAAATTTCTCCTAAAACTGTTAAAAAAAAGAAAAAACGCTAGGATCAACCCATAACTACAAATGTCGCAGCCTCGCATCTCGGTCCTGTGTTTTTTTTTTTGTTTTCCGCCTAAGCGAGCATTTCAATCCTCTTTTATCCCTCTTTTACGAATTACTTGATACTCTGATGAAACGCTGATACAGACATCGAGTAATCGCAAGTTTACTACCTATATCGAAACCTCACTTATTTTTGCCTTTTTTTTAAATTGCTTCTTCGTCGTTGTGTTACCCTAGAAAATTGCCTACGCTGTCCGCCGTTTCATGGTCCTCGTAGTCCACTTCTTCTTCTTCTTCGTCATCTTCTCCTTGATTTTTATCCTGGCTCTCGGATGATGCTTGTCCTGAGACGTACACGTTGATCGCGTTAATTTTTCAATTTTTCAATTACTCGTTTTTCGCGTGAAACAAGGAATTGTCAGAACAGTCAAAATAATTAATAGAAATCTAGTCGTATAATTTCCTAATCACGGATAAAATGAAATCTGGTATTTGGATAGTTTCAGGTGTCGCAATGCAAACCTTGGCCGAGCTTGTGAGCTTTGCTCTGATAAGAGTATTCGTGTGCGTTAGCAAGACCAGCGATAACGCACGCACTCAAGGCACTTCGATTGAGATTCATGGGCGATGCATCGTACCACTCGTTGCTGTCTGCGTCATAGCATTCTGCATACGCGATTGTCGTTACACCTGCGATGAATTGAATTATTATGAATTTATTCGATTGTTTGTTATGCAGTATTTTATCCATAAATGTCCCAAAGCTATCCCCATTTTTCATTATTTTTTTTTTATAAAACTTTCATCGTCATATTCGTGGCATTCGTGGAAAAGAACAGTATCCCTGGCGGATAATTGTCTCTGGTCAGACCAGTGTTGAGGACAATTATCGATTATATACTGTATTTCGAAAACTATAAATTTTCTCATACTTGAATCTAGCTTCGATACAGAGTTTAGTGTTATTATTTCTTAGAGTCGAATCAAATCAAATTGAAATTGTCTGTACGCCGAATTGTCGTCAGCGTTGATATATTTTCAAGAACTAACGCGAATTATAAGAATGACCGAAAGAGCATTTTACCATCGTAACCACCAACAACGAAGATCATATCGTCTAAGATGACCGTGGCGAAATTGCTGCGGGGGCTGAACATTTCTGGAACCGCGTGCCAGTCCTCCGAATGGTTCGGATTGTAACATTCCCCTGCGGGAACACAATATCGATCTTGTAACGAGACATTAATTTCCACGCAGCGGAAAAAGTTGTTCAGAATGTTAAAATTAATACATATTAAAATTCCATGTCTTCTGCGGTTAATTATGGAAACGAAGTAAATCAGCGATAAAAGTAACGTGGTAAAAGAAAGAAAATTCTTATAAACGATTAAGGTGCGACGAATTGTGTACCACAGTTGAGTCGATTAAATCCATCGAAGCCTCCAAGAGCGTAGAGGCTGTGCCGGAATGCGACCAACGAAACCCCTGACCGCGGATTCAGCATCGAATGAATGTAGGTCCACTGATTGGTCTCCACGTCGAAGACCTCCGCGGAATCCAGGACTTCGCGGCCGTTGAAACCGCCAACGATGTAAATCTTGTCGTTCAGAGCTGCAGCGCTCGCGTCCGATCTCTGTCGTTGCATCGGCGGTATCATCTCCCATTGGTTCCTTTGCGGCTCGTATCTTTCCCCCGAGCTCATTCTGATCCGGCCGTTGTAGCCACCTAGGGCGTAAATCTTCCCGCCTGTTTGCCACAAAAAATCATCCAGTTTTGAGCCATTAACGCAATTTCAAGTCTCTATAGCTCCTCAGGAAGTTGGTTTAAAATCAATTGCAAATTTTGCCACCGAACAAACAAACAAGAAAGCGAGCTAATAAAAACGTGGTAAAAATGGCTGTATCTCTTGGCTCCTGTTTACAGGATGTTTCTCTTGGGATCCTCTATTTTTCCCATCCTCCCCAAAAGTCCTAAGATAAAAGAATCGGTGCTCACCGTGGGTACAAACGCTAACGTAACACCTCGCGTGGTACATGCAGGCTCTTTCCCGCCACTCTTTTGTCACCGGATCGAAGCATCGGACCGTGTTGAAGTGTTGATTCCCGTCGAATCCGCCGATCATGTAGATCAGATTGTTCAGAGTGCAGAGTCCGTGGTAGGATCTCGGCGTGGCGTCCGTGCTCACTGATAGAAACCATCTGTCAGCTCTGGAGTTCACATTACACGACCCGGTGAATCTCGGCTTGGCAAACGGTTCTCGCGAGATTCGCGACCGTGGAGGAAGAATCAAGGAAAAATGAAGGAAAAATGAAGGAAAAGTCGGAGCACCTCGTGTCGTAGGTCTCCACGAAATTGGTCGGTGCACCGCCTGTCCAGCCGCCGATCGCGAACAGGATTTCGTGCGGAATCCGAGGACGCGCCAATGGATTCTTCAGGTCGATCTCGCCGGTGCTCTGTTTCGCGTCTAGCTCGCTCAGATAAGCGTTTGCGTCTCGTATTATTTGCTGGCAGAGCTTCAACGATTAGGGAAAAAATATATTATTAAAATATATATTCTAAATATATTAATATTAAATTTTGTGTTCTCGACTACCAGAAAGTTTGCAACTAAAAAATCTGAAAATGATACCGAATATGAGGCTCGGTATCCGAAATATGTCACACTTTCTTTCATAATTTTTAATTGTCAGTAAATAGGGAAAATGGGCGAGAAACTGGTTTTTCGTTTTTCTTCAATAACTACCCTGACAGATGAAATAGGGGGCTGAAACTTGTAATAAATTGAATCGTTTTTTTAATATTATATGAATGTGTATATAATATTTTGTGCTACTAGGGGAAGAAGTGATAATAAAAAGAAAACGTGGTAAAAAGAATCGATGTCGTAGGCTTGGCCTTCGGATAATGGACGGTCCGGAGACTACTCACTCGATCCTCCTCGATGATCTTCCACGTGAGAATATTGTTCGTGAAGAACGGGTAGCTGATAAAACCGTAGCGCACGCATTTCAAGAGTCTCGGCAAACAGGGCTTCCTTTCTTCTTGGTTGTGCTCGAGCCAGGTTTTAACGGCCTCGAAAACTATTTCCTCGTTTTTAACGTTGAGCTCGTCATCACGTAGGATCGCCTCGAGTTCCTCGCTGGTGAGCTCTTTGAATTCCGGGCTCTCTTGCAGTATCCGCTTAAAGTGATGACGAATGTATTTCCGGCCCTTCTCTTCCAGGTCACGGCAGAAATAGTGACGGGCGAATTTAAAGATACCTAAGTTGTCACAATTCAGCAGTCTCGCCAATGCCTGACATTTACACAGAACGAAATTCTCTCTCTCTCTTTCTCTCTCGCGCGGAAAATAATCGTTCAGCCCGTCGAGCAAATACTCCTCGAGAGGCAAAATTGTTTTGTACAAATTTATTATTATTATTATTTATTATAGACGAAAGAAGGGAAAGAAAGAAGGGACATGCGCACAAAGACAAAGAAAAAAAACAAAATAATACTGGTACAATCGATAGGTATTATCATAAAATCCTGCATAGTTGCATTTAAAAAATTTTTACGATTCTAAGTAATTCTGTTCGTAGTTTTGACGCGTGAATCGATTTGGAAGTATTTTTGTCGAGCGCGATTATGATTAACCAACGAATCGACACATTACCTAAGCAGTTCTCGGGTCTGAGCTCCTGCAGCAGGAACTGACAGCATAATTGGACAACGCCGAGGACCTCGAACTGATCGGCCAACGGTAGAAGTTGCTCTACGTTGTCGGCATTGATGTCGCAATTGCCGGTGTAAGCGTAATCGAGGATCAGGCTGAATATTTCGCCAGGAACGGAATCGATGACGAGCTCGGTAGTCGTCTCGGTCTTGCCGCCTTTCAGGCTGTTCGTGAAAAGCGCCTTGAAGTACGGGCTGACCGCGGACAAAATGACTCGGTGCACTGGGAATACCTGGTCCCCACAGCATCTGATCGCACCGTCGCACAACTGCTGGTTCGCTCTAAAATATCGACGCATAGATAATTATTTAAAGTTGAAAAATAAATTTTAGTAGGAAAAAATTAAGGCCAGATTCGGAATCAACGCAAAAAATATAAGATCCAGCCAACAGTTGTATGAAAACGTAAAAATAGTTTAAATTTGTTGGACAGTGTTTTAGTAGATTTTCCCCGAGAAAGACAAGTTGGATCGTTGACCTGAAAACGCTGGATTCAACCCGACCTAGATTTCCGGAGAATCGCGTCCCGCTTGTCGAGCATTTACCCACCGAATTAGGTTGACAATTACGTTAAGTCTTAATAGGGATCGAAGCGTCACCGAGAACTAGGTTGGATAATTACAATCCGCCAATGCGGATGAATTGAAGGCGACCGAAATAGGACCGGGCTGTATACTCCGCCGAAGGCTTTTATGTATTTTCATGCATCGTGGAAATTTGACCGACACCGATTTTAGATTCGTTAAATTCGTTATCGGTCAAATCTGGAGTCGGTGAAAACTATGCCGGTAATTTCCATGGGATCCTATCAAAACAAGGATAAAATAAATATTAATATCTCTGACCCATATACGTAAACGACACGTAAGCCATAGAATCAACATTCTATAAACGACGAAACGCGATTCAGAAGCTTTAACGGAGCACCGACGAATCAACTCGCCGTTGAATCTGGCGTCCACTGTCAATTGGGATATTGACGTTTGCGGGACGACGCGACAAGGGTCGCGCCTAATTGAGACATCCTACCGCAGATCGTTCCGGACAATGGGTCCAATGGTAAAAACCGAGCGGAACACGCACCTAAGCTCGGACCAGACCATGGGGAACTCGACGAGGACGTTGTTCGAGGGTAGACACATGCATTTCCGGACTTTGCTCGCCTGCTTCCTGGGGCATTGCTTCGATTTCACGGTGAGGACAGTGGCCCGCGACATTCGGTTGCGAAATAACTTTCGAAACTTCATCCTGCGTCGTCCGTCCATCGCCTCGTGGCCGACCAACGCGATCCTCTCGTCGCTGGCCACCACGCGACTCAGCGCCTCCTTCTTCTTCTTCTTCCTTTCGCCAGATGCGCGAACCTTACTTTCTTCCGCGTTTTACTTTGCTCCCGACCGATCCTGCGTTCTCGCGTTCGTTCTGATTGTCGATGCCAGCCCCGGCACACCGGAGATTCGCGGCCATGACAGAGGAACGCCGATACTTTCAGCTGACGGTACTGCCGAGCGCGGTGATCGATCATCGAGAACGATCGGTGATTTTCGACTCGCTTCCGGCTTGTCAAAGACAACTTTCATGCATGCGAGTTCTCGATACCAATCGATACCAGTCGATATAGGTCGATACCTTATCCAGGGTATTACATGAGTAATTAATTACATCCGCAATTACATGAGCAAAAGTGGACTACGATTTCAATACGAAAACAGTTACATGGTCCAAAACATAAAAATAAACCTGTAATTGCAGAAATAAAAGTACACTGACATGTAATTGTAATTGTAATTGCAATTACTTTGGCTCAACCAGTAATTGTAATTGCAGACTTTAATTGATGTAAAAGATACATGTAAAGGAGTTTGACTTAGGTTATAGTTTTTGAGGGCTAGAGTGTAAAGAAAGGGTGGAGTCGGCAGGACATTAACAAATGATATTAGGGTGTGGCCCCGTTTCTATAAACATTTACCGATAAAAAACAAATAGAGAGGGTAGAAGCGTGACTAATGAAAAAATCGAGGGGTGGCAGACGACTGCTATTTCCACCCCATAAATGTTTCCCATCCGATACTACCATACTAAACATACAATATAAAATTAATACATAGATAAAAATAAAAACGCGGTAATAATGTGATGCGTAGACGAGGCGAGCCACCCCTAATTATAAACATAAACACTCGTTAACCCCTCCCAACCAGTCCAACTAAATCACTCGACGCTAAACGGGTGCGAACTTAATACCTCGATATATAAAAATAAAAACATAATAAAAATGAAAATACGTAGACAAGAGGGTAAAGAAGCGAGGAAGCGTGACTAATTTTAAAACCCGAGGGGTGGCAGATGATCCGATATACGTGAGTAAAAATACACCATAAAATGAATACATTAAAATAGAAAAATGTAACAAACAGTGCGACAAAGGCGGGGCAGGACTAATTAAAAAAATCTCTATCTCGATCTCGTTCGCCTCATTAGCTCCACCACCCCAGCTAAATCGTCGGGCGCTAAGCGTGTATTCCTCCGTGAATTCCGAGAGCCACCCCCGGTAGGTATAAAGGCACGTAGACCCCGAATCCTAGCATCCACACAATGGGATCGATCGTCGCGATCAAGGCTGGTCCGAATTCTCGGCGACCCTGAGCATTGCGAGAGAGAGAGTCAACCCGGTAAACATGGATCTCGCGCGACTGGGCGGTGCCGAAGGGGGTGAAACCATGGGAGAAAGAGAACGGAGTGGGGGTTCGTGGCGATGGAGGGGGATGAAAAGAGAGAGAGGGGTGGGCCGATCGAAAACGTGGTCGGGATCGTGTGTCCGCGAAACAAAAAGCCCACGGACGAAGGTTAAGGGCTGTGGGGGGTGGGAGGGGGTAACTCTCGCACGCGCACAGCGAGAAAGAGAGAAACGAACACGCGGGGACGCGAGAACGCGGGCAGACGGAACGGGAGTCGCACGTAAAAGTCACGTGGCACGCAACCGCACCAATCAATATCGGGTTCCTGGCGCGGGGTGTGTGCGTTCACCGGGAGTCAGCGTTCACCGGTGGTGCCGGGGTGCAGCGAGCCAGTGCGTCCGCGGCCGTCAACCACACCTTGTCGGGATAGCCTTCTCGCGAGGCTCCGTCCGCGACATACACACGCAAACGTACGGAATATACAGGGTGTCTCAAAATTCCTTCAACATCCGTAAATTGGAGATTCTCGAGATCATTCGAAGCAACATTTTTCTTTGCAAAAATGGCGTCCGCGGCTTCATTAAGGAATTATTAACGAAAAAACACAGACTAATCGGTACACGACCTAGACGCGTGTTGGCAGAGTCGGCCAATTGACAGTTGGCGCGGTTAAAACCATTTTTGGACATCATTTTTGTAAAGGAAAATGTTCCTTCAAATCCTCCAATTTCCGGATGTTGAAGGAATTTTGAGACACCTTGTATATCCACAGAACGGACACATATATATTGGAGGACACAGGCAAACCCGGTTGGCCGCGCCGTGTGCGCGCACCCCCGATCGCCCTCCGACGACTCATTTCGCTTTCGTCGTAGCCGCCTGTCTGCCTGCTGCCTGCCTGTTGCGGGACACCAGCCGACTCATCCGGGGAGCTGCGATTCAAGGTACGAAGGTACTCTCCGCCGATTCGAAACTACACTCCGCCAAAGAAACACACACGCCAACCCCCGCATCTCTCTACACCCCCGTACAACGGTCGCCAGACACCCCGGGGTGGCTGATCGCCGCGGTCAGTGCTCCGCGAGGGGTGACTTTCTACTTCTCGGAGACTTTGCGCGGTGCTACCCGGCTACCAAGCACTCCCTGAAATTATAGATCCTTCGTTAAAAGACTCGGCCCCCGACCGAGGGGAGAGACCACAAGGGAAATTGAAGGGTGAACTCGATAAGGTATCACCGCATCGAAGCAGCCGGCGCGCGGCGGCTTTCCTCCGCAGCCTCTGCGGATGTTGAAGGTGGTTTTCGGAGTATCCGGACTCGTCAGAATTAGGGTGATTAACCCCCGGTAGCTTTGCAATTTTAAATACGCTGTAACACCCGTGAATCGAGTTTACAATTTCAAGAATATTAGACACTGGTTTTTGGTCCGCATTTGGAAGTCCATGAGGGGATGATTTTGGAGGACGTACAGGAGTCTCTCTAGGAATCGGAGAGCATCGTAGACTCCCGAAGGTTGTTGCGATTTTATTCGTCGAACGAATTCAATTTTTTGTCTAACGAAAATGAGTTTGTCTTCGATAAACGTGGTAAAACCGGAACCTCGAATACGAACAACCCCCCAACAACCCTCCTCTCGGCAGACTCCTCGTCTTTCTGTTGCGGAGGGCAGACAAATTTTACGAGTACCTTAAAACCTCGTATACAATTTCATCCACGGTAGCTCCGATCCGATCGATGGATTTCTCTGTTTGTTCGATGGATTTTCTGTTCGTTCGAAGCGACGAATGGATTTCCGTTCCTCCCAGGCTCTTCTTCTCTCCGCTCTGGGGATTTCGCTAGAAGACTGCTCGTTCGGAGGGGGTTTTAACGGTGGTCGAGTGTTTTCGAGGAGCGTAGGTGAAAGTCGAGAGGTGCGTGTCTGCCGGGCGTCGCGTCTCGTACAGTTTCCCGGAGATATCGAGCGATCGAGGCGTCGTGAATTTTTTAGATCGCCTCTTTCTGATGCTCACCGAGGGAAACGTGTTCGCCGGTTTATCTACGGCTGCCAGACACGAGGGCGGGGGTGGTTTGGAACAGTTGGAGCAGTTGGCCCAGGGAACCAGGGTGGGGTAGGCAAGGGGGAAACTCGGTGTCACGACGGGCGCAATATTAAACGAAGCTGTACGATGCTGTTTCATTCGCGAGGGTGATTCACACGCAGGAGTATTTGATATCCTCTTCTACGGACGCGTCAAGTCCTCCTCCTCCTCTTCCTCGACGCTCACACCTTTCACGCGCTCCAGGCGCTCCGCGACTCGTACATTTTTCTCTCTGTTTTTTTACATTTTACCACGTTTTTACTTCCCCCTCCTACGGTCGCTCGAACGTTATCTAGGCTGTTGAATTTTTAAACGCGTTAACGAGCGAAATATTCCGAAAGCCCGTACCCGGGTTTCGGGGGTGAGATGTGTCCCCTGCTGTATTTCAATCTGATCATCAAATCTGACATATTTCGGATACTAAGAATAATATTCGGTATCATTTTCAGATCTTTTAGTTGCAAACTATGAAAAACACAATTTAAAAAGGACTCCAAAATACTTTTCCGAAAAATTATTTTATAAAATAATCTGAAATACCGCCGGGGGCGAATTTCACCCCCAAACCCGGCTATAGCCTTTTGAAAATCTACGATGCACGGTTTGGACATTATTTGGAATCAACAGAAAATAACAAAAAATTCTTTTTTCACGATATTCATCAAATAAAAACGTGGTAAAAATAATCAAATATTTCAAACGATTATTTCTTAGAGATTATATAAGGAAAACGGATAATTGCGCGGGAGAATAATCATATTTCCCGTGACAAGGGTGACACCCATCCGCAACGGGTCACGTTCTTGAACCTAGCAGAGCGTCGGAGACCTTGAGGACAGAGGTACGCTCGAGACAGGAGCAGGAAAATGAATTTTTTAGTCGAGGAAAATAATTGCGTGGCGGACGTTTTTAATTGCGAACGGCCGGTTGGTTCTCGTCGAAGCGGTTAGCATTGCTGTGTCTTTGCGAGGTCTGGGTAGACAAGAAGGCACGGCGCGACGCGACGCGACGGGAGTCTGGCGTCGAAGCATGTGGTAAAGCGACGCTCGTCACGCGGGCTCAGTGAGTCATGCGCCGCGTCGAGCATCGCCGGCTTTATTTCCGAACGAGCATCCCCATCGACGCCGGGAAGTCAAGTACGAAATGGTTATAACGAGACGGTGAAATTCGATTTCGCCCACGCGACTGATCACACGCCGCCACCAGACCGGAAATTGCTTAGACGCGGCTTTCAAAGCGGATCCGAAACGATCGCGAGTCCACCCGCCAGACGCGACGCGATCCGCGACGTTCCGCCATCCGGATTTCCGCAAAAGCTTCTTTTTCCCTTTTCCCGAAACGTTTTCGCTACTGCTGGAACTCTTCTCGGCCGTGATTTTACAGTGTACTGATGTGTAAATAGCACGTACTTGGATTGTTTTGGTAAAATTATATAGAAAAGGTGAGGTGCCGCCATTGCCACCTTTGTATTTACCCATTGTCTGCAGTGCCATAAACAATGCCTTTCTGTTAACAAAAAAAAAACAAAACGAAAAAGAAAATAGTTGCCGCGTTGTTCTCATCACGTTTTCATACCACCATTTATGATACACGCATATTTGAAGTTGCGACGCTTGCTCCGCGACTGCTATCGAAGACGAGAATATGTTTTTCGTTTTAGTGTGCACACAAATGCGAGACACGTGGTCGTATACTGTTCGTGCGTTGGTCATGGTCAGACTTATAAACACACAGTATCGTCCGGGAGCTTAAAAGAATTTCTCCTCGCACCGTTCGCATCAAATAAAATACAGAGACACTGAACATTTACTTTGTAATTTATGGTCCATTCATCTCATACCCCAAGAGAAAATTTCATTCAATGTTTTCTTTGAATACGACACATCGTGTTGTGCAAATTCTGCTTGTCGCTTTTCACTTAAATAACGAAATCGCTTGCTGAAATATTTTTGATCAGCGAATATATTTTTTATAATGGAAAAATTATGTCGTTTACAGGCGAACAGTTGTCCAGGAATTTCCGAAAATGGACCTGAAAAGTAAAGTAGCGCTGGTGACTGGTGCCGCCGCCGGAATCGGTAAGGCGTTTGCCACGGAGTTGCTGAACCAAGGTGTGCAGGTGAGTGGAAATGATAAATCACAAATGTAGGTGAAAAATGTGAAAGAAATTAGTTTATGATATCGGCGAACAAATGATCGAACCTGTGCGCCGATATTATAAATTAATTTCTATTAATTCGTACGATCGAGAAACCGGAATATTTAAAAATGTGAAAACTGTGAAAAAGTCTTTGAAAAATCCTTCTTAAGAATGTAACCTTGACTCGATTCATACACCGCATAAACGCTTTGAACGCTTGCAATCAAGAGTGACCGACTTATATTTAGAACGCTCCCCCGTCACGTCGAGGAAGATATCAAAGCGCTATCTGACCGACTTAAAAGGAATAAAAATTGCTCGTTATCAGAAACGAGGAATTCTCACGGGAGAAAATGGTGTCGCATAAAAATGTGAAATGCTCTGCTTTCCATAAAATTCTAAATTAGTCATAATTTTGAGTGACAACATACTCGGAAAGATAACGTCCCAATAATGATTAAACGAATTGAGAACTTTGTTCGAATGTTTTGGCATATTTTACCACGTTTTTTGATTTGCAGGTTGCCGTGTGCGACATCGATGTGGCCCAAGGTGAGAAATTGGTTGAAATTTTAACTTCAGACTACGGAAAGGATCGCGTGATTTACTGTCAGTGCGACGTCACAGATTACTCACAGTTCGAAGGTACGGAAATATGTATGAAAAATGTATTAAGGATGTTCTAGAGGTACAATGTTAATATTATAAATTTAATATTATAAAAGTTTTTCTAAATGAAATTTATATAGAAAATTTAATTGAATTTTTATATAAAAACTTTTTTCGATAATAAATTCCTTTATTTCTAGATGCGTTTCAGAAGACAATCGCAACGTTCGGCCACATCGATATCGTCGTAAACAATGCTGGGATCATGAACGATCGATTTTGGGAGCTGGAAGTCGACATTAACGTTGTGAGTATCTACTTTTCATTCGATACCATATATTTGAAGATATTCGTTCGATCGATTAACATATGCATATTTAATATAACGAGTGTTTCGAAATGCAACCATGGAATTGATTTTAGAATGGTGTAATCCGTGGAACATTACTTGCTCAACGATTTATGAGAACGGACATGGGTCGCAACGGCGGAATAGTGGTTAACATTGGAAGTAACGTCAGCATCGATCCCTACCACAGTGTCCCAATCTACTCCGCCACCAAAGCGGCCATTGTCAACTTCACCAGAGCGTTCGGGGTAAATATCAACTTCTGCGAAAAAAAAAATTCTGTGAAAAAAAAATAAAAAAACGATTACGAAAATATTATTTCATTGTAGATTATTCTGTAACAGTATTTCTAACGGTCTCGGTGAATTATTATATTTAATGCCGCCGTTTTTCGCAGCACCAGTACCACGTGGACCTAACCGGCGTGAAGGTGATGGCACTGTGCCCAAGCGCGGCGACGGATAGCCAATTGTTAAAGGACGTGAGTAGACAGCTGCTCTGGTTGGGATACGCGGACGCCTGGCGTAGCGACATAGCCACTTCCGTGCCACAAAGGTAGAAAAACGTAACGCAACTGCAACTCTGTTCTGTGATCGGCAACCTGGCTGAACTTTCTTTGAAAATGTTCTTTAAGGCCCCACTCGTACAGAGCGCTGGCTTCCAGGAGCCTGCGCCAAATGTCATCAAATTCGAGAGCATGCACGCACAATAGGGACCCATAAACCCGCGCTCTAAAATTATTAATTCTAAAATTACTCTGTATGAGCGCAGCCTTACGGTCCGTTGATGGTTCGTTGACACGTTGGGTCGGCTAAACAATTAAGATCTTTAGATTACTTTTATAAATGGTAAAAATGAAGTTTGGTCCGAGAAGCTGTAGTGGTCCAAACCACGAAACAAATTAGAAGAAAAATTGTGTCAGTGAACGAACAACGCGTTAAACATTTTCTCCTGGGAATCTTGTCGATCCAGATTCGTTTCGAACTGGGAAGTTCGTTGAAAGAGAATTGTGTTCTGGTGTTTTCAGGATGGAGCACGTGGCGAAGGCGTTGGTGCACGTGCTGACCACCGGCAAAAGCGGAAGCGTCTGGCTGGTCGAGAAGGATCAGCCTCCTTACGAGCACATCTTCACGAAGAGTTAAAGAATCGACGTGGACCCACCCTCGCTTTGAATACAAATAATCAATGCCGTACCATAACTGTGAATGTACCTTCATTATACACTACCGGAACGACGCCGACGCTGCGCTGTTGCGCGGATCGCCGCGGAAACGAGAGAGCAGCAGCAGCGTAACGCGGAGGACCCCTGCCACAAACCGGGGGAAAACAACACGTCTCTCGCGCCACACCAAAGAACGAAAAAGAAAAAAAAAAGATAAAAACGGTGCAAGATTTTGTACACTTGGCGAGAATACGATTTTTTGTACATTGTTAAGCGTTCCGTATTACACTTAAGTAGAAATTAAATACATATAGCGGTTAAGAGGCAAGGTATAGCACGTGACGTAACTATAAAGTAACTAGAATCTTACTAGATTTTCTATCGAAGCATGGGCTTGCGGGCTGTCGTTTTTTTACCTTATACGAGCGTATTTTAACTGCACCACGCTGTGCCCCATCATACGAGTAAATTATTTAAATAAAATTAATTTTTTAAAAATACCACGTTTTTAAAAATTAATTTTTATTTAAATAATTTGACTCATGCGATGGGGCACAGCGTGGCGCAGTTAATCTTCCTCTATCAAATGCACCGTTTCGATACAAAATCTAATAAGATTCTAGTTACTTTCTAGTTACGTCACGTGCTATACCTTGCATCTGAAACGCCGACGAAGCAATCCTCGAAGATCACCCTCGGATCTTTCATCTTAGACTCGAATTTTTTCCTCCGGGAGTCGCCGACGTTCGATAGACATAGAAATCTAGGGAAATTCCGAAATCTAGGGAAACGACGGCAAACATCGAGTTTCAATGGCACGCGTTCTCGTGTTGGAGCTGCGCATTTTCGGAATCGCTATAATTGCCTCTTCGCAGCTGCAACGGAAACGCATAATCGCGCCACACGTCGCGCCGCAGAGGTTGAATCTTTCGACGAATAACAGTTGCATAACATCGTAGATATTAAAACGTTGTAACGCTCGACTCGATACCAGCAATATCTGGTGCTTCGAAAGGCATTTTTTTAAAAAAGAATTTAAGAAGAACTGAATGTTCTTAGCCTATGTCGCAACAATGGAGAAAAAAAAGTGCATCATTGTTCGTCGGAAGAGGCGTCCAACAGTAACCTACAGCGATACCGATCGGAAGAAAAGAATTCTGAAGCATTTAGCTGAAAAACCGGGAGGAACACGCGTTTTCGGACCACGAACAACCGTCGCGCCTTAGTAGCAGAAAAATATTGGATAAATATCTTTTTGAAATATTGGAAAAATATTTTTTAAGCCACACTTTTTCATACGAGATAAATATTGGATATAAACTAGATATTCAAAAAATATAAAGTAAACATTACAGAATCATGTGAAATCAATATTCGAAAAATATAAATGCAATATTTAAATGACATTCGATGTTAATACATAAAACAGATATTTTCTGCCTATTGAAAAAAGATATTTTTTAATATTATACGAATGTGTATACAATATTTTGTGCTACTAGGGTGTTGTTCAGACTAGATATTTCGTAGACTAGCACTCGTACCGCGTTCACCACACGACTATAGTTTCCACGCATTCCGATTCTGTCAGCCATTTGTGAAATCCGAGATTTTTCTATACGTTGATCACGATTTTAAAGCTACAGTGCTGGAAAAAGTCATTGTTCGAAATGCCATGCGAAATGCGTACGAGAGGAAAAGGGAATGAAATCGTTTGATCTTTGACGCGAAGGTCCACTTGAAGTAAAAAGGATCGACAAGAAAGAAAGAAAATAAAGCATCGCTTCCGTTCATCTCAATCCACCCATCGCGCGTTCGTAAGTATTATGAAATCAACGAAAACGAGAAGAGATAACGAATAATCGAGGGAGGCGAGTCCAAAACATTTTTGTCCACGATTAAAACGCTACACAATCGTGCGCTCGTAATTTTTATACGAACTTTTAGACGGGGATATTCGACCAATGGGAGAGCGAGCGAATAAAAACGTAGGATTAGATATATACAGAAATCGAGGCCTAAGCCCGGTGTCTTCGGCGCACAGATCACAATTATTATATATATTATATATTTTAATCGTCCATTATCGTCGGCCGGAAAAAACAGCCTCCGGTTTCTCCCCGTCGCGATCTCGATCGCGATCGAGGCCGCGGCGAGGGAGGATCCGCGGAAAACTCGGAATCGAAGGGCAATCGCACATTCGAATATAATAATTACGTAATCTTTAATCGACGCCACGGTCGGTAGCTAGTGGAAATTGTTGATTTTGTTATGATTTGCTCGGAATGTATGTTGCAAGCCTAGTCAATAAAATGCATAGCTTTTTAAAAAGCCGAACAAACACACTCTCTCTTTCTCTCTACGAGGAACATATTTTTTTTCTAAATATTAAATGAATCTTTATTTCATATTAGAAGTAGAATATTTTGTTCCTAATATACAGATAATATTTATTTCACATTATGAAAAAGAAATGTTTTTTTCTCATTATGAAAGAATATCTATCTAATATTTTTGTGCTACTAGGGTCTGTGCAATCATTATTAAACACAGCGGAGAGAAAAGTCTGTAGTCGTGGATCGTGAATGTAAAACAAAAGTGATCGTATATACATATAGATCGTATATAATACATATACCGGATATAGTGGAAATTCGACAACCAGAAAATCGATTTGTCTAACTTTTGGCTGGAGCATCAAAATTATTCGTCACGCGTCCGGTTTTGTCGGAAACACGTTTTCCGAGAACGTTTTTGTTTGTACCGGTTCGATTACATGACCATAAAAAAATCGCTTCCAGCATGTTAACACGATACGTAACCTCGTTCGTCTCCAACCTTCTGACTTCGAGTCCAAGGTAAGCTACTTCAAACGCGACACTTTCCCTCGAGTTCCCTCGTCGGTGCTGTTTAGAACCTATTTCGCGTACCGATACGTTCATTTCTCTCGCGAGAACCGGTCAATATATTCTGTCAACGATTCCTCAGAACATTAAGGAGAATCGAATTCTGTCAGTTACACGGAACGACAGCGACGCGGCAAAAGAAAAAGAAGAGCGGAGGTTGTTTCACGAGAAAGAAACAATCTGATGATGGATTAAAAATCATTAAGCCCGATTACTGGTAACTACGTTTCAAGGATGCAACTAGGAATTAAACCAGCGAAAAATTTTTCATCGGCGAGACTTTTTTTATTTTCCGATAAAACAGCAGCGCCGACTCACCGAAACCGATTATCGATCCGATGTGCAAAATCGCGGTTGTGGTTGGCGGCTCCGATGGTTTTGGTTTCGCAGCGGCCGATCATCTTTTATGCAAAGGGGCACGAGTTAGCATTTTTCGTTACCCACAGTCCCCGGGACTTACGATACGCTGATTCGCAAAATTACAGGTGTACGCCAATGTTTACATATTTCAAAAATATTTATAAATATTTAAAATAAAAATATTAATATATTATTTATTTATAGTAAAAATATTTCTCAATATTTAAACTGTTCCAACTTGATAAGAAAATTCAAGTTTACCAATCCTTTAATTGTGCGGGTCAGCATAATTTACATATGAAATTTACAATGTAAAATGAACCTGTTACGAAAACGTAGACGGTGATATTAACGGACAACGACGTTGTCGAAGGAAACATGGCGGCACGGAAGCTGTGCGACGCTTATGGGAAAAATCGAGTACAATTTATCGAATGTAACGTTCAAAGTCCTTGCCAATTCGAAGGTTCGCATATTTATTTATTCCTGTAATACATGTAAAAAATATTCTCGCGAATACTCCGAAATATTAACGAAACTCGCTTCAAAGTAATTAATAATTTTATAGCTGTTCTGAATCTAGTGCGATGCAAATTCAAAAACATAAATATTGTTTTCAACGACCTCGATAACGATTGGCCTCTGACAGCTAACGGCGTGGGAATACAGGAGGTGAATAACGACTTGTCGAGATAACCAGACTTTAAATTTGTTATTTAGCAAAAACAAGAACTCGATAATCAAGAAAAAGTTTATGCGTTTTTGTGTTTTTGCGTTATCGAAGCTCGGTAGGCAATTAACTCGGTAACATTCTTCAGAATAACACGGCGAAACTGATTCGAGTAGAGATGAAAATTTTGGGAAAGAGCAACGGTGGTTCCGGTGGTGCGATAGTGAACTGTGCCAGCATTTTTGGGTTCATGGGTTGGCCAGAGGATCCGTATCCCGTTTATTGCAAAAATGAACCCATGATAGAAGTCGTCAAGGACTTTGTGGTGCTTGTGGTCTCTTTCATTCTATACGATAGTATTGTAGTATTTAATATTTTTCTCTTCCCTGATTACGCAGAAAGATACGAAGATGGATGAAACCGGAATACGTTTACTGTCTCTGTGTCCATCGACTAAACATTTCGGCGACGTAGGGTTGCCCGACTTTCCGGACTCCGTTCCGAACAAACCAGTCTCCGAAATTCCAGCTTGCGTGCCAACCACGTGAGTATATGTACAAGTAGCTGTAGATACCGACGATAACGAGCATCCTGTACAAACTACGGACGTCGGACGAGTAATGTTTATTTGAAAAACCTTAAACGGTGAAAATCTCGTGCAGGAAACATCAAATAGGCCCAGCATTGAGTTACGTGCTAGCATGGGCAGAGAACGGCAGCGTCTGGTTCGTGGAACCAGCGATCAGCGTGCATGCGATTCCTCAAATGATTCACTTCCCCGTCAAGGAAGGAGAGAAAATCGATGCGAAAGTTTACCAGACATCGGTAAAATGTATTTCCGATTAAATGCATTCCCAACCTCCGGACCGTATATCATACCTACAGATAAGCAAATAATATTAATCAGATTCGTTTAAAACAAACAACGCCACCGAATTGTAGTTCGTAACGAACATAATTGTAAACGCGTCGATCGTTTAAGAAGGTTATCGATCGACTTCTAAATTGCAGCCTTGCAGCGTCAGCGCGGCGCCACCGTGCGTCGAATTCTCGAAAATCGATCGATCGAAAGCTTGTCCGAAAATAAAAACTGCAGTCTGCAAAACGGAAGCCCCACAGAAGAAATAAATGTCTACGAGAATGTTCCATGCGTGAGTTTAAGTACCTGCCTTAGAGCAATTTAAGAAACCGGAAGTCCCGGTGTCTCTCTGTGAACCGATTTCTAATAGCCAAACCAACCTTAAATCAGTAAAAATCTGTTTTAACGAACTATTTATTGTATATTGAAAGCAGTTTATTTATATAGATTGCATAAAAAGAAAAAAATTTAGATGGGATTTCAAGGTAGAGGGAAAGGCGTTTCGTCCCAGGCCTGCTAGCGGACTCATCAGTAAGGCAACCTAGCAGACCCTGCCTCATACGCCGGAAGATGGTGAAGTGAAGACGAAAGACGAAGTAGAAAGTACCCACAGAAGAAGTCCGCGAGCGGTCCACCATCCGAAAGCGGCCGAGAGAGTCAAGTTCAGAATCATCCGGCAGCCTGAAGACATATGTCTGTCTCAGTTCCTCCCGCAATGCACGAGTCACACCATTTATGGCGGTGGTGGTGAGTGGGTCCTCAACCACATCTAAATTGCGTCACGTCCTTCTCTATTTGTGTGCGTGCACAACACACTAAGGGATTCCCCCTTCCTTCGGAATAAACATTCCGGAATACCTCGAGCGCCCGAGAGGCCAAAGGCGCATATACCGGCAGCAAAGTAGATACAACGACACATCCGGTCCACAACGTGGTTAACGTTCCAGACAAGAGAAACACCGGGAGACGACGGACTGACTGGAACTACTATACTAGAAGGAACGACAACTTCTTCAATGCTCGGACCCGTAACACACACCCGGAAGCACCCGGCAGCACCAATCAACCACCAAACCAATGATCTCGATACGGCGGCGCTGAAGGACAACTGGACCCCATCCGCACCCACACCCCTCTTCAGCTGCTCCGAGAGTCCCTCCCTCAAGCGATCCTCCCTCTTGATGGGGGCTGCCTGGCCTTGTCCTCGTCTTTCTCCGGCAGTACGCGGTGTTGTGCCCCACACGGCTTTCTCCTTCTTCGCTGCCCTCTCCTCCTCTTTCTTCTTCTTCCCTTGTTGCTGCTGCTGCTGTTGCTGTTGCTGTAAAGATGAGGAGTGGGAAAGGAAAGGAGAGAAAGCCGCGTTTCGTCCCGAGTCTGCTAGAGAGGAACTCATCAGTGGGGCTAATCTAGCAGACCCTGCCTTAGACGCTGGGATGTTCATCCACGCTCGGAAGTTGTATTTATACTAATCGACGAGAGCAGAGGACTTGCGAGAATAGGATTGAATAGGATCGAGTAATCGGCCCTCTGGTAGCGAATACGGAAGGATCAGTTTTGCGGACCTTGAACAGATGGAACCACTAGCATCAATATAGGGCCGGTTTACAGGGCGTATCCTGCAGATACAGGCACCGAGCGAGTAAAATTTTTGTTTTGTTGCCACAGCAAGTACGTGTGCTATAATTTCTTTTTTCTGCGATATTTTACAGAGCTGTGCCGCAATATATTTTTTCAAAATTCACTAAAAACGCTAGAAAAGCTAGTTTTTAATAAAGATTAGAAACCTGTCCGGACAATTCGAGCTCCGGGCGCAGAAGAATTCTGTCAACAAGAACGACGCAATAAATGGCTCGTCGATTTCGATGTCATGCGAATGCTCAATCGATTGGCTTGCTACCGAAGCGCATCGAGATTTGAAACGCACATCGGTAATTCGATAAATCGACAGAAATAAACGGCCTCCCGAAGCCGGGTTCCAGCCCTACCTCGTGCCCGAATTTTTTCGTAAACCCGATCCCTGTTTACCGCGAATCCGCGGTCACATTATCCATCAGATATATCCGCGGGACATTCAATCTCGTACGATTGATTCTCGATTTCTCGGATTTCATCGGTGCAGCGCGGCGACCGGACTGCCCCGTGATCCTTGCTCCTGGAATATATTTGCAACCGGGACTCTCGCGAGAACGGTCGTCACAATCATAAATTCGCGTTGTTCTAGTCCCGTTTAACGATTATGTCGAACATCGAGGGCAAAGTCGCGCTCGTCACCGGCGGAGCTAACGGGATCGGCTTCTGCACCGCTCGGAAACTCCTTCGAAACGGAGCAAAGGTATTGTTACATATAGGGTGTCCCGCCCAATCAACCAACTCGGCATCTCTATCGATCCTTACCGAATATACCTTTAACCGGTTTCTATCGTCTCTCTATCTCTCTAGAGGGCCCCATAGAAATCACTGACACAGATTTCCCCGACACAGTTTTCACCGCCAACATTTCATCGACGACGACTTTAACCGACAGCTTTTTTCTTTTTTTCTTAAGGGTGTGGAGGAACCTCCTTATTTTAATTATCCAAATTTCTCAAAAACTGTGTGTCTAGAAGAAAAATTAAGACCAGAATCGAAAGGTGAAAAAAAGAGGTTTGAATTTGTTGGACAGTGTGATACGAACTCCACAGACAAAAATATCTTCGGATTTACAGAATTATTTGATAGAATTATCCAACTACGAAAATAAAAGTGCGATAAAGTTCTAAAAAACGCGTAATTACGATATCGAATGACTTGGCAGAAAAGTGAAAATTTCCGATGTCTACAATATGTTTGAACGTCTAATCACGTCTAATCGACTTATGTTTTCAGGCGGTGGCTCTATTGGATTTAAGTGATTCCGGCGGCAAAAGCGCAGCTGCTGAACTAAACAATGAGTTCGGAAAGGAACGTGCTATCTTTATCGTCTGCGACGTCTCGAAGAGCGAAGAACTTAAAGGTACATTCGTAATTTGAGCGTAGATAAACGAATCGATGACTAAAATGTATTATTATCGAAACCATATCGTTACACGGACTGGCAAAGAATATTCAACCGTAGTAGAACAAAAATATTGGATAAATATCTTTCTGAAATATTGTAAAAATATTTTTTAAGCCACACCTTTTTCATATCAGATAAATATTGGACCTAACTATTGTATACATGTTTAAGAAATGTGAATTGAATGTTTAGAAAATATAAGCTAAATATTCGGAGGAAGTAGATATTATAAAAAATGTGTGAAATCAATATTTGAAAAATATAAATTCAATATTTAAATGACATTGAATTGGAAAGAAGAAAAAGTTAGAGCAAAATATTTTTCTCGTTACATAAAATAGATATTTCCTGCCTATTAAAAAAAACATTTGTTACTTAATATAAAATAAATATTGTATGTACATTTGAATATTAAAAAAAGATTGCTACTAGGGAAGTGTTTTTCACAGGTACGCGTTCATATACGACAAAAAAAAATATTCGCGACTTATCGCTTCTAATCACTATTAACAAAACACATTTCTACGATAGAAATAGGTATTCGTTATCGGCGAGAGCAGATTATGTAATGTTGTGAAAATAATAAACATGCGCGATAGCAAGATCGAGAAGAAATTCCGTGAACGTTCATGCCGAATTCGTCACGCTCCATAGTTCACGTTCACCCGTGTAACTAGCATGATAGTTCGCAATGTCAACAAATTGATTATCTTTGCACAGGGGCGTTCGAGAAAGTGGTTGAAACGTACGAGACGCTAGACATCGTCGCAAACATTGCGGGTATCATGGATGACGCGGATTGGGAAATTATGGTCGACGTTAACTATGTAAGAATAGAAGCAACAATCTATGCTATCAGGAGCTTCGTATAATCTAGCGCCAGGCGCAGCAGCGCTAAATCGTTGTAAACAGGAAACGCGTCAACAATTGTATAGAAAAGGTCTGCGTGTTCCGATTTTGATGAAATTTTAATAAGGGGGTTGCTTTTAGTTTTCGAGATATTCGCAAAATACTATCGCTAATACTGTATTGAATTTTTCGTATTCCTGCATGCTCCGCGGCAACGTAAACACGATAGTTTCTTGCAAATATCTCAAAAATTAAAAGCGACCCCCCATTTTGGAAAACGAAAAAGTTGTTCAGAATGTGTTGCTGCACAACATATTAAAATTTCATCAAAATCGGAGTATGCAGACCTTTTTTATACAATTACAAACGCGTCTGACAATAAGACATATTTGTTTCGATGTAGACGTTCTTTTGTTAACAGAAAGGCATTGTTCATGGCACTATTTTGGCACTGCACACCATGGGTAAGTACAAGGGTGGCAATGGCGGCACCATCGTAAATATGTCCTCTGTGGCTGGACTTGATGGGATCCCCATAGCGCCGATTTACGGTGGAACGCAGTACGCCATCGTTGGATTCACTCAATCGTTAACGGTGATTGTTATTGGGGTTAAATAAAGTTATCCTTATACGCTGGTTCGATTATTTTCTTCAACAATATTTACATATATCGTACGAATATTTGGCAGCATTATTACGAGAAAACTGGGATTCGTATGCTGACGATATGCCCTGGACTTACGACGACCGCTATGGCTGCCAGATTCATGTCCACCAAAGAACACGCCATGGACCTCCTCGACGAAGAAACTGCAGCTTTAGCGATGACTACTATGCAGAAACAACCGTAAGCAAAAGAATCTCTTAGATTAAAAAGTTTGTATAAAAGAATTCAAAGAGATAATGTTTGTAAAACAGTCTGTTAAATTAAAGCAAAAACCTGCTCCCGAGCATTAAAGATGGCTGGCACGAGTTGCCTTAGAAAAATAAGACAATTCAATTTATTCCGTGACAGAGTTTGGCGTTAAGTTTTGCAAACGCTGTCCTCGAAAATCATATTAAAGCAGCGCTGTCATCGAAATATTTTTTTCGCAGGCCGGAACACGTGGCGAGTGCCATTATTCAGTTAATCGAGAAAGGAAAGAATGGCACGATTTTTGTCAGCGAGAACAATCAACCCCCGTATGCTGTCGAAGTGCCTAGTTATGCTAGTTTGAAGGCCCCCGCTTAGTTTCCCTAAGAAAATTATCGAATTTCTTCGCTCTTACGACACCGTTTAGTGGAAAAATTCTTTTATATTTCCGATAATTATGGAAATAAACACGTGTACTCTACATATCTCTACTACTTAATGCATACATTTGAAAATAGTACTCTCTATATCTGTACTGCATAGTGCAGACATTTAAAACGAGCATATTTTATACATAGTCAATAATTTACGTTACGATTTCTACTTATCGCAAGGACAACTGTAACTTGTCGTTTTCGAAACAATTATTTTAAGAACACATTTTATGTACTTCCCGTTTCTAAAATGAAAAATTGAGAATTAAAAATAAACTTGATTATATTTTAGCGTTATGATTTTTCAAATAAGCACGCACACGATTCGAACACCTATTTTACAGGTTAAAGTAATTTTATCACAAACATTGTAAAACATCGGTCTACATTTTAAATCTTCATTTGCTAAAAAAATGGCTTAAATTGCTAAAAACTAATCAAATTATTTGGTCGAATTTCGAGCCACCGTATCTCGATAAAAGTCGCAATGAGTTGTAGAAAGTAAGATGTACTAAAAATGAGTAAGCATTATAAGAAATCTCAAAACAAGAAATGTTGACACCTTCGTAGATTTAGTAGCGTGTACAAATTCGGTGGAAGATATCCATATCTTGTTGCTCTCGCTTTCAAAACACACAACAAACAAAAAATGTTCATGGATCATTATCGTGCACACTGACGCGCTTCTCACACTGACGCGCAACGGAAACACATTTAATTGCCGCGATCGTGGAGCGCACCATGCATTTACCAATCTTGCGCCGTACTGTAAAGATCTGCTTACCGAAGACCATCAGAGCAACCCTGCTAAACGGTGACTACCATTTTATTTTATTCTGTGTCTAAACCAAAGTTTTTCCTTCGTCGGAATCGTTTTTCAAAAATATTTAATTTTTTCTTTGAAAATATTTGTCTATTATATATTTTATATTATATATTATATATATTTGTCTCTTCATATAAAATAGATATAATTCTCTTTAAATTCGATAGCGTTTGATGATGCGACTCAAAGAATCAATTTTGCGACTGTGTCATTTCTTTCATCTATTTTCATCTAATTTTTACCACGTTTTTTTCCATTTATTTCAGACCATGGACAACATTAAGAACTCGAAAATTTTAGTCACCGGAGCAGCCGGAGGTATTGGCCTCAGCTACGTACAGCAAATGTTGAAAAATGGAGCCAAGGTAATTATTATTGTTTACAAAGAATTTACAAGGAAAAGAAAAAAAGAAGAAAAAAACAAAATGTATAATGCGATTCAGTGGATTAATTAATCCATAAGTAGGTATAATATTTATTTCGCAACTTTACTAAATCAATTTCGAATCGACTTAATGATTATTTATTGAATCGTTGCACGGAGTGAAATTTTATTTTGCATGCAGAGCTATAAATTGGAAACCAGATCCTGCGAATAAACTGTAAACGGAATTTTTCAGATTGTATCCATCCTCGATTTGCCGACATCCGCGGGTGCCACAACCGTAGCTAATTTGGAAAAAGAATTCGGAAAAGGAAAGGCACTGTTCTTCCCGTGTGACGTCACGAATGTTAAACTGTTCGAAGGTACTTACGTTATTGAATTTAAAAAATTTTGTAAACAACCATTCGTAATCAGGCATGTAAGATGCACATACAATTTTCGATACGGTATCTAAAACTATTGTGTATTTACAAAGATAAGTCGGTGAAGATTAGAAAATTTTCCTACAAGTAAACTGCGTGTCAATATACAAAATATGCATTTCCTGGTTTCTTTCGACGCCTCAATGTCGACATAATAATTAGTATACGATAAAACCTTAATATCGCGGTGATTTACATTAGAACAGTATATGTCAGGAATGGGTTATAAAACTACGTACACGATAATCCGGTTTTGCATCTTGAAACATTTACCATTCGATAATAGGAACACGTGTACAAAGAAAATATTTGTATAAAAAATACAAAAATAATATTGAGGTTTATATCGAATTTTCATATAAAAAATATTTATATATGAAATAAGTGAACGTAAAGAAAAAATTCGTTTTTATTGCAGAGACTTTTAAGAAGGCTGCAAACGCCATGGGTGGTATCGACATTCTTATCAACAATGCCGGGATACTAAATGACAAAAACTGGAAATTGACCGTGGACCTGAACATCGTGAGTTAAAAATTAAATATAATCTAGTTGCATCGATTTATATATGTAATTTCTTTCGAAAAACAATTGCTGTAATCAGCGTAATCGCACTGAGTCCCACAAAACAGACAAAAGTGACAAAACACCACGATAACATTTAAATAACTTTTAGATAATGATTGAACTGTATTCGGTAGTACTCGTAACCGATGCTAATCAAGGGTAGTTTACCTTTGCGTTTGTATTATACTTATTATAATAATTAATTATTTTTATTATACTATACTTATTATACTATATTATATATACTTATTATACTATATTATATATACTTATTATACTATATTATATATACTTATTATACTATATATACTTATACTATATATACTTATACTATATTATACATATATTCTATATTATACTATACATATATACTTATTATACTATATTATATTATAATAATTACAATATTATAATATATTATATTATAATAATTATAATATTATACTATATTATATTATAATAATTATAATATTATAATATATTATATCATAATAATTACAATATTATAATATATTATATTATTATATTATTTTGCATTATACTTTTGCACTTTAATCGAACGAATTGCATCAGAAAACTTGAATTTCAGGGTGCTGTGATCCAAGGATCTCTTCTGGCCATGGACCTGATGCGCAAAGACAACGGTGGCAAGGGTGGTATTCTTGTGAACATCGCGTCCATCGTAGCCCTCGACATCTACTACGATTGGCCAGTATACTGTGCCAGCAAACACCAAGTGCTCGCGTTCAGTCGTTGCCTCGATGTAAATTCATTAAGAAGCACAATGTTTAAACAATTACAATTACAATTGATTTGGATCTTGATTAAAATTTGATTGTTTAAGGCATGGTACGAGCAAACCGGTGTCCGTGTTCTCGTAATGTGCCCTGGCGTCACGAAAAGCAACTTGTTCGATAACGTGGGCCAGATCACGCTCGACATTGTCAACCAAGAGACGATGAGGAAGGACCTCGCGGCCTTGCCCACCCAGGGGTGAGTACATTTCACACAATGTACATCGAGACAACTATGCGAACGTTATTATAATTCTTCTTCTCTTTTTCCCAGACCCGAGAATGTGGCGAAAGCAATGGTCTTGCTGATTCAGAAGGGCAAAAACGGATCTGTATGGGTCAGCGAAGCAGGAAACCCACCCTACGCTGTCGAATTCCCTCCAATCAAAAGGGTAGAGCTTAATTTGTAAAAAAACAGTAAAAACAGCTCTTCGTCGTAGCAAAGACTGAGAAACTTTGAAATATGTATCTGAAAATTTTCTATTAAATCATTTTTTCCAACTACTACATTTTCTGTCAGCCTTTATCCACCGGTATATTATATATATATATATATATATATATATATATATATATATATATATATAAAAAATAATATAATATATATTTTAATAATATAATTGAGTATATATTTTATATATATTTTATACCTAAAAGAGTTTGTGCTTTGCAGTCAGGTTGCAAAGTTAAATTCACAGTAATACACTTTCAGTATTTCATTGTACCATTTTATAAAAAAATATCTTAAAAGAAAAATGGACTTAAATTCTCTGAACTGGAGAAAATGGCTCCGCGTTTCCGTTTCAGTGCGAGAATACATGAAGGCGTCAAAAATCAGCAGTAGCGGATCAAGAGGAGAGTTGTGTTGCAATGGAAGATCGCTCGAGATAGAAAATCGTTCTCCGCGAATCCGGGACGTCGCGACGCGGCGCGACGAACGAGAGGTCGAAGATCGTGATACGAAAACGAGCTGTTCCGTCGTATCGACTGACAGAACAGACTCGAGAAGTATCGACGACTACCGAGACCGACAATTCGCTGAGAAATTCGCAAAAGTTTCATTCTCTCACGTGAAAATTCTTAGCCTGTGAATCTCGATCGTTTCTTCGGGGTATCGAATGTCCATCGAAGCTGTTTGCCAAACGCGACTTCGGTATAGCAGATTCTAGCGAGTCGCAATAAAGGTAAGACCATTGTTTTCTGTAAAAGTGTACGAGTTGCATAGATATTTAGAGAAACACGAAATTAAAATATTTTCTTATCAAGTCGAACTTGCTGATTTATTACTTTGACGAACGATCTTTCCGATAAGAACTTTCCAACAACATTTGAGATGATAATTTTATGTTTGAGAGATCAATGGATACAATTGTTCGTTTCGTAGATTTCTCAGTGAAAAGAGCACCGAGATCGTAGACATGCAGATCAAGGACAAAAGAGCGATCGTGACAGGAGCTGCGAGCGATCTAGGGCTGAATATCAGCAGAGAATTGCTGCGAAATGGCGTCTCCGTGAGTAATATTGAATCTAATCGAATCGAATAACCCTACAGTAGAAACGACGTTTTGTCTAACAATGAACTTGTTGTTATTCACGGGAATTGGGTTTCGTTCAGGCAGTCGCGTTGATCGATATTCGCGAATCTGTCGGGACGCAAGCAATGGATTCGCTGAATGCAGAATTCGGACGTAATCGAGCTGTTTTCTTCCACTGCGACGTCACAAACAACTCCGAATTCGATGGTAATTACGGACGAAGCTATTTAACCGCTGATAAAGTCATCACATAATAATTTATCATATAATTCGTGTGTTTCAAACCGAATTAAATGTACCTACATATCGATAAAAAATATCTATCGGAAAACTCCATCTTTTCCCTCTTCGATAGCGCGGTATTTTCGAGATGCATGGCTTCGAAACGGTGATTAACGAATTTCTTGTCTCTACAAACAGACACGTTCAAGAGAGCCGTGACAACGCTCGGCGGACTGGAGATTCTAGTAAACAATGTCGGCGTGATTAACGAGAGTGACTTCTCGAAAGCCATTGACGTAAACGTGGTAAGGGAGAGAACGGTTTTGTCGCAACGCGAAAGTTAGTTGACTAGCAAAACCAGTTTGATAAATTTTCATGTATTCGTGAAAACGATTGTCTGTGTGTAATTTGCAATGGTTGTACGTCGACCAGATACGTCACTGCGATTTAATTGATCGATTATCACGATTTAAACCAAGTCCATTTACGTAGACAGCTGTGATACGCGGCACGCTTCTGGGAATACAACAAATGCAAAAGGACGCCGGCGGCAAAGGTGGTGTTATCGTAAACATTTCGTCTATGGCTGGTCTGCACTCGTTATCACAGCTTCCAGTATATTCTGCAACGAAGCACGCGGTGGTCAGCTTCAGTCGTTCTTTCGCGGTAAGTTCATTTTCTTTTTTTTTTTGCAATTTCTACTAATGTGTTCGAGGACGAGAGATCCTGACACTCTTCGCATTTTCACAATAATAATAATAATTTTTTGGTATTAGTACCATTTATCTGTTACCGGTTTCGGTGACGATACGTTTTCTAGTCTAGACTAGAGCAAGCAACGGAAAAGATTAATTATTATTATTATTTATTATAGACACAGACAGATGCTGTTTTTTACATAAATATTTACAAAGAAAAGAAATAGTGAAAGATACAAGAGAATTAATTAATTAAAAATTAATTAAATTAATATTTGAAAGAGTCTATAAAGGCTGATTCGATTAACTTGTACGCATTTCTCTGTTAGCAACCTTATCACTACCAAAGGACGGGAGTAAGGATAATAGTCCTATGCCGCGAACTGACGCAATCCTCGAACGACCTCCCGGAAGGATACAAACATCAATCTCGCAATCTGAAGTAAGTTCCTTGCTCTATCGTTACGCAAACAATTATCATAATTTCTTTTTGCTTGCGTGAGTGTAAGAAACATGTACATATGTACATACACGTGTTGTATTTGTTAATCTGACATATGTACATTGTGCATGTAGTTTTTGCAATATTTAACTTACAAAATTTGATGTTTAGAGTGGACAGCGTCGCCCACGGACTGATTTACGCGATCAGATGTGCCCAGAACGGAAGCATTTGGATCAGCGAGGATAGGAAACCAGTCTACGAAATTCAATTGTTCGACAGTCTACCGCTAAAGCCAGAAGAATACTCGGCAGAAGAGAATTAAAAAAATTAAAACAGAAACAGAAAATTCTGTTGCGATATTCTTGCGAATACAAGTATTATTATTGTAATTCGTGGTCCATGTGATTCTACATATATTATACTATAAACACGAATGTATAAATTCCTGATATTTTACGATTCTAATGTAAACTGCGCTTATAACTAAACTGCGAAAATAATAATACAGAATTTACCACTCTTTGTACTTTAGCCGATTCTCTACAATTTCTTTGTCACTATTCCTGAAGAAAGGTTTTGCGTTCGACCTATCGATTTTTCCGAAGATCCGCAATCGAATAATCACAATCGTGTGAAAAAGAGGCAACTGTTTCAAATGATGTTGAACGGACCATAATATATTTTGTGAAATCATCTTCTTATCGAAAACGAGGAGACACCGCGAAGCAAAATCATCGTGGGGTCACGTAAATTATGTTGGACCCCAAGCACCATATCAGGGACCACCGAAGGCTCGGTTACGTCAAAAAACTTAAACATTGATTCTTATCTCTTATCGAGTAGCCAAGACGACGACGAGAAAGCAGCGTTAGGGTTGAAAGGTTGAAAAGTTGAAAGGTTGTATGTAGATGTTTCTCGATTTTTATCTCTTAGCTGATACGTTCCTTGGAATCGCGCGTTGTCCCATCGCGTCGCGACGCTATTATTCGTTCATATTGCACGTATATTTCACATTGGCTTTCTGTAGCTTGTGCAACGATAGGTCGCCCGTCGTCCGCGAATCGACAAGCTATGTGCACAAAACTTGATAATCAGCATGGACGGAACGATAACCCGGTAACATCCTGTTTAGCATCTATGAAGAGGTCGCTGGGAATCGAGAATGAACGAAAGAAAAAATGTATTATCATCGAGAGACGCGTAGAAAATCACAGACTTCATTATTCCACACATGGGACAATTTTCTTTTATTCTGTGTTCCAGTGTAATTCTAACAAAATTATCATAAATTATTACGTAACGATCAAGAATAATAACGGCAACAAACGAGTAGGTGCAACTTAAAACTGACTCCTACTGTTAATTGCAATAGAACCAGATGTCGAAGCCTTCCGGTTCCCGTTTGCGCGACACGTTTATCAATTGTTTTGTCTCGTAAGATGTAAAACTATAATCGCGTCTTGTCTCTCTGATTCGAGAGAACAAATATTGTGTCTTCGAAAGGTGATTAGTAGTATCTCCCAGCAATTATCGTAACAATCGCAAGCATTATTGGAGTTATTTATTTTATTTAGTTATTTATTGACTATTTATAACGGTATTGATTGATTCACTATCGGTTGTACCAGTATCATTTTGCTTGTATTTTTTTATTGGATAAGTAGTTTCTCTCTTTTTTCTTTGTAAATACTTATGTACAAAGGGCTTCTGCCCGTCTATAATAAGTAATAATAATTAATAATAAATTTCAAATTTCGATCTTCTTAGTTACACGAAAGAATAAGTAAATTGTAAAGAATAACCGGTGTTTACTAAGGCAGCTGTCTCAGACGAGAAAAGAAAAGAATGCTTGACGATAGAAGGCTTTAAACAATTGCTCCAATTGTCTCCCTCCGTCCATAAACGTTGGCGCAAGCCGCTCGCCGCTTCAAATCTCATTTCTTTAGTTATAAATTAAAAAGTTAACCGTTTCACAGGTTCAATCGTATGACCATTTTTCCGAATGAACAAAATATTACATTTTCGTGAAGTTGTTACAAATGAACAACCCCTTCGGACTCGTACGTACAACAGCGATCTATCAGCGATTCGCAACAATGCGTTAATCAAGAAAAAACAATGACAACGAAACCACCGCTTCTCTTGATTTCAGTTTAGACGTCGGTCAATCGAGGAGTAAAGTTCGTCGCGAACCGATTCGCACCGGTTCGATATAGTCGTTGATACGCGTGGTTTGCTTTCCCTTTGATTTATAGTGCACCGCGTGGCTGACACTAAATACAGTTTTTCCTCGATAAGTGGACGCGGAGCACGAGCTGCGCGTACGTCGACTCTTTATCGCCCCCGTGTGCCACACGACTACTCGGTGACTTATGTTTTTCTCAGATTATTTATTCAAAGAGGTAAACGACGCTCGCGACCGGGGCTTTCTAGCTAGATAAAAAGGTTGAAACGGCAGAAATAATTTTATTACTGTATTTTGTATCTGAAATTTCTATTTAAATTTACAGACGCAGTTGTTTCCTCTTTTTTGAAAAGGATTCATATTAGGATCGAAACGTAGAAAGTTTAATCAAACCTTTTTCCATTTTTATGGAAGCGACATAATCCTTATGCAATCGGCAACATGAAAATCCTAATCTCGAAGAATCAACCCGTGCAACAGAATTTTTCTTTGATCTCGACGAAGAAAACCGATTTCTCGACAGAATTTTTCACTAGATAGGTTATCGTCGTTTTCGTTTCGTTCGAACGTCAACGCCTCCTTGAAGTTAATCCCCCACTTGTTGAATTAAATAATTTCATCAGTTGTGCTGAATTGTATTATGTTTGTGCTATATCGTGCTCGACAACGTCAACGACGAGAAAATGAAATCGTTAGTAATTCCTAGGAAAAACTGCATTCCGTTATCTGCGATCAGTGACGCGTTACAGTTTCTTTGCGCAGTTCCGCGTCGCCAGAGTTCAAAGCGGATGAGTCAAGGAAAGCGGATGTACGCCTTGATCGATCTGTGTCTCCCTTGAAAGAGATTTACGCGTGGGAATTACCGAGGGCAAGCGTATACGAGGTCCAATCGTGACCGATGCATAAAAATGCATAAAAATCGGACGTTCGTTGCACCGTGAAACTGTACGTCATTCAACACGATGATTTAATCTTGATCGAATGTTGGGATCGTACGATGGCTTTTTCGTGGAACGATCTTCCTGACCTGCCTCGACCTTTCTTGCTTCCGATCGATTTCTCGGTTACGATTTCGCGATTGCAGCTTGGACGATTTAAAATGGGCGATTTTGTTCGGAAAATACTGTCGAGTCCCAAAGTACCGAAGTTCCTTGAGTTTTTCGCCTTTTCGACTTCCTCTAGAGTTCCTCGGCCGCATAATAGTCCGGATCGAAAAATTTTGGGAAAGAAAGAAAAAAAAAGTTCATATAAAGTAGTCTTCAGTACATTCAATCAAAATTTCTTCATCGTAATAAAGAGTGGTTAGAAAGAACTCCTGGAATATTATCATACAATATTATTATACAATGGTTTTAATAAGGAAAGCAATTGATTCAACAACCACATAAAAATTTATAAAAATGACTAACTAACAAATTAAACAAAAAATATGTTCTAACATGTATTCAAACCTCAAGTTCAAACCTCAATATCTCAAATGGTATAAAAGTTATACAAAAATGTCCCTAAATTTTTCGATCCGGAGCACTGTGGGTATCGAGCGCAGAAGTCGCGACCGAATTAATTAGTCCGAACAGAAAGGGTTAATTAAGACGCGTCTATTATCCGGCTGGTCGAGGAGAAAAGAACAACACTTTGCTCGATCGCCCTCGCTCAGCATCCACGAGACTCCCGCACCGCACCGCACCACATCCAGTCGCATCCGTATCGCGTTTCCCGCGCTAATCGCGACGCGACAGATTCATTCGCGTATAAATACCACCGAGGAAGACTAGCCACGTTTCAGTTTGTCGGGAAACGGCCACCCTCCTGCGACTTCTCGACAGAAGCTCTCCTTCTTCCAGCTCGCTTCCGTTCCTGGCTCTTTGTGCGAAACACTTGCTGTAGAAAATGGGTACGTTTCATCGTACCTTTGAATCAGAAAAGAGAGACTCGATGCGAGACTATGAAACAAATGTACATGCTTCTCGAGAAACACTCTCCTACTTCTATCTGATTCCGAACACACTTTACGAGAGACTGAAATACGAAATTGAAAAATCTATTTTCTCACTCTCGAAGACATTAGAGAGACAGAGAAAAATTTATTAAATATATAAAATCCCTTCAAATTTTATATAAATTTAATTTTTTTTGTAAATTAAAAATAAACATTTTTTTAGTCTTCGAGAGCCGGTTCCGTTCGATAACGATTCGATTTCTCTTTTTCCAGATTGACGGTTTTATCATACTTATAAACTATCTTATCATTTTGTTTTCTTTTTTACCACTTTTTCCCAATCATGAATGACGCTCGTACATCTCACTCTATTATCTGAATTATGATTCATCGACGGCGCTTCTTGTTTAAACTTACCGAATATTTGCAGGTGTTCGTCTGCCAATTCATAAGAATATACTAAACCCATTATTCCCATGGATTTTTCAGAGACCATTGTCAGTCATAGACGCAGGCGATCGTCCGCGTCCGAGAAGGCGAAAGAAGTCGAGGCGATAAACGGAATCGTTTCCGGTAAAAATGTCCTGATCACTGGCGGAGCTGCCGGCTTGGGACTCGCGTTTCTCAATCCCTTTTTGAAGCACGGGGCAAATGTAAGCGACAAGAAATATTTCACATTTTTCATTGTTTTTCACGTTTCTCACGTTTCCAGAGGATAACGATATTCGACATCGACGCGGAGGCCGGACAAAGGATCGAAACGAGCGTCGAGAAGTCCTTCGGCGAGAAGAAAGTTCATTTTATTCACGTCGATGTCTCTAATTACGCGCGAATGACTGGTGAGTAGGGAGCACGAGTGCGTTTAAATCACAATATCTGACACCAGCAGCGATAACACTTAATCACGCCTTAACGAATTCCTAAAACACCAAGCGGAGCCACGTAACTGATAATGATAACGATACCACGACAATGATACCGCGGCCGTCTGATCGCGGGCCTTGCTGTAATGAAAACATAAATATTTTGATCACTCGAAAAAACTATGACAACGAAACGCAATTATTTTATTGCATTATTCTTGTAATTTGTTAACACTTTTGTATAGTTATTCATTATTCGTATGTATTCAGTGTCTTCAATTGTTTAATATGTTCCGATAGTCGAATCCGTTGGATATACTTGCAACGTTAAGTTTGATTTTCTTTGAATTTCGCAGAGGCATTCGAACAAGCGGTAACACTAATGAACGACATCGATATTGTCGTGAACAATGCCGGTATCTTGGACGAGAGAAGATGGGAGCGGGAGATAGCAGTGAATATTGTAAGCAGGAACAGGTTTTACTTCGCTTTTTACTATTTTATGTTATTTTATTGTTCCTGACACACGCGTTTATCATTCGTTTCAGGGAGGAATGATCTCCACCGCGTTGCTGTCTGTGAAATACATGAACAGAGACGAAGTCGGTCATGGTGGAACTTTAGTGAACGTCAGTCAACACATAGACATCAAGAGCACAGCACAACTTCCGGTTTACACGGCCACGAAGCACGCGATCATCGGTCTCTCGCAATCTCTCGCGGTAAGACAATTATTTACATTGAATATAATGTTATAGAATTGAACATAACTCGATGATAGCTGCCGATGACACGCTAAGTATAAATAGATCACAATTATCTACTCGAGCTACAACCCTTATCAATGTTACGCGAAACATGGCAATCGTTGCACAGTGTCGTTAATTTCGAACTGAATTAACTGAATTCCAAAATAAATCCATGAACATTTTGAAAGAATTGTGAAAAGAAACAATTTTTTAAGAAATGGAAAGAAAGAATCGAGTTTTACAGAGATTCTTTCGTTGCAAACAAGTTGCTGCCTTTGGAAAATCAAAATGCACGTTTGATCTGTTCGCTCGAAAATTTTCTAGCATAAAAGTTAACGAATAAAAATGTCATTAATTTCGAACTGAATTCCAAAATAAATCCATGAATATTTTGAAAGAATTATGAAAAGAAACAATAAAAAAACGGTAAGAAAGAATTTGATCTGTTCGCTCGAAAATTTTCTAGCATAAAAATTAACGAATAAAAATGGATCCGTTTGATACTTTCAGAACTCTTATCAATACGAAACGACCGGTATCCGAGTGATAACGCTGTGCCCCGGGTTGACAGAGACAGCGTTGACGGTGGACAGTCCTAACAAATTGCTGTCCAGAGTGATGAAGGCGGACTTCGTGAAGAATCTGGAGCAACTGTCGATACAAACGTGAGCATCTTGTCGATCCGAGAGTTGTATCCGTCCTCTTTCGTCTAACGGTTCACTTTATCGTTGCAGGCCGTACGTGGTGGCCCAAGGTCTGATGTCGATACTTAGGATCGGAGAGTCCGGTAGTATATGGGTGATCGAGAATGGCCGAAGTCCGTACGAAGTTTACGTACCGAATTCTCGCAATTTGCGCCGCACGTACAAGAATAACTTCACGCTTGTCGAAACGAAACCGCAGACCAGAGGTCGTCCGATAAGAGAGGTCTGCGACAACACGCGAACAGGTCTGATGAGTTGCGCTTGATGAAAAGACCGAGGGAAGAGTGCCTCGTCGAAGATCCTCGAATTTCTCTGCAACAGTCTCTCTCGCCGAGCAATTGAAAAATTCTCGCTTGTTCGCCGATGCGAAACGATCGTGTCTTCGACTACTAATACCGAGGGAGAACCGCATCGATTCCCATCGCACGAACTTTCTATGTAATTTAGTAACGATCGGAGAGCTAACAGCCAAGGCAAAGCGTTAAGGTGAATCGCTCGAGATATCCGGAGCGATTGATACAGTATCAAGTATTTATACGCATCGCACTTTTCTACATAAATCATTCGTATTTAAACGTAAGATTAAGAACAATGGTGTACGTTCACTGCATACGATCGTGTCCTCTTTTGTTCGAAACACAGTTGCGTCAATTTGCAATCGTTTGTCGAAAAACAAAAAGAAGTTAAGAAAAACTAATGATCAAAAGGAACAAACGAATAAATTGACGTACGCTTTCGAGCCGAATCTCTCCCGCTTTCTCTCGTGGTGAATCAGTGAGCTTAAAGAGTACAATAAACGTTCCTTTCCATTTTATTATCTCAGTATTATTTCAGCATTGGTAATCACAATATCCGCTGTACAAAACAAAAATTCATCATCGGAAAACCGCATACACCCGTGCATTTCTTTACACACGCAATGCATAAAACTTAAAAGTTATATTTTTCTTCTTCTTTTGTTTCTTATCCCCCATATATTCCTCATTCCTATTTTTTACTTATCGTTACTCGTTTATTACGCGTGCATTCTTTTATTTATTTTTTTTGTTTTATTCTTCTTGCAACTTTTTACTGATAGCTTATGGAGGTTCCCCTTCGGACTTACACGTAACTAAATCTCATTGTTATGTTATGTATATATCTGTATACGCTTGGGACTCCGTGCGAGCCATAAGAAAATAACAGTCGCAAATAATACACCTATTCTGCCTTTCTTTTTTTACTTTTTCGCGTCTTATACGTTTAAGGACATCAACTTGCTTCATTCTTTTTTTTTCTTTAGAGTCTTACTCTCCCAAAACGCTGTCTCTGCGAGCTACACGCAGCGTTTTTCGTACATCGAAAAGATATCTTCGAAGGTTTCTCGAAGTTACCTGACGCAGTCGAATTCTACAAGAAGGCATCCGCGCGCTCTCTCTCTCTCTCTTTCTCTCTCTTTTTCTCTCTCTCTCTCTCGCTCTCTCTTTCTCTCTCTCTCTCTCTCGCTCACATTCCCACTTAAACCTTAAACCTACCACTTGTTCAATGTTTCAAAAAAAAACCTAATAGTCAATAAATCGACATATGATTCAGCCTCGCGCGCGTGCCCACTCTCTCTATATGGATATCAACCATACAAAATCAATCAATATTTCTTTCTCCCATTTGTTTCGATTACGGTTGTTCCTCTACGCGGCACAATCGTGTGTGTTCGCTTGTTCGAGAATGAAACGCGCTGTGTAAAATGTACGAGTAAGATAATGATCACACCATAATTCGCATACGCGTCCGTCATCATCTTAAATAAATAAAGTTCTGACTTGCTCGAAATATAACCATAATGTATTGTCCTAACTTTCTACTCTGCGATTGAACGCATGTTCCACTTTGTTCCTTCCGATTTCACGAAACCCATACTAACTATACCGTTCAACCGCGAAGAGCTCTGCAATCCACGGTGGTTTAAATAGTAACTTAGTCAAGTTTTTTCATTCGTTCTCCCACAGTTTTCTCTCTACATGCATCTGCCGCGTTGCAGTGTGTCGCGTTGAAAAAAGAAAAAAAAGGAAATTCCCGTTGAGATTCATAGCGTTTTTCTTTTTTCTCGTGATCGTAGTTTGCACGTTTCTTTTTGCCCGAATAGTAGCGTGTGTCTGTGTAAATTCGAGACAAGCCGCGAAAAACAATTTGCTTCTTGCGGATTGTTGTTTCGCGAAACATTCTACCGTCCGACCTGTGTTATTGTACTCGTTACACATTTATCAAGCATTTCTTAACTCGTAGGACATAATGGCTCTGAATATCGAGTTTTCGAAATTAACTACCTATATTAACAATTAAGGTTCATTATTTATTTGTCTCGAGAAATTTCAAACGCAGGTCTCCGTTCCGAGCATCCGTTTAATTCCCTATCGCGGTGTAACTTCTGCGCGGCGATACAAAACAAAAAAAATGATCCTCGATTAAAAGTTCTCCCAGAGAACTTTCTTTTCTTCACCCTTCTTATTTTCGGACCCACACACACTTCCCCGTAAACACTCTCCCCTCCCGTCGTTTGTTTGTCTATTTTTCTATTGTATCTGTGAGAATCGTTGAATTCTTCGCGAAGTCGAAATTCAACTCAGTCCGCAAGGGCAGAGCACGTATTGTAAAAATCTTAATCTAGAGTGAATACTTATACATAGTTTAGTGGCGCGTGTTGTTGGCTCGTTCAAAAGGACACAACGCGACTGTTCTGCTGCGACTGAGGAGCGGATTGTTCGTTGGTCGTACGCTGGTTTTGACTGCCGGGATTGTTCTGTTGCTGTTGGTTCGCTGGTTTACGATTACCACCTCTGGAGCCTCTGTAACCACCGCGAAAACCGCCCCCACCGGCACCACCAGCACCTCGGTACATACCTCCCATCCCACGATTATAAAAACCGCGTCCACGGAAACTACCGCGTCTCGTTGACGCCACACCGAAAGTTTCAGAGTTCAATTTACGCTCCGTTCTCCAGTCAGTACGTTGGAAACCACTGGAAAATTTCAGAGATACTTCTCCATTTATTCGTTCACCGTACACGAATTAACGGATAAGTATGCGGTACTTCGATATTAACGCTTTACCTACGAGAACTCCTATTATGCAATAGGTACTGGTAGGTAATGCGTTCGAAACAACACGATTAAGGCTTTTCAAAACTCACCCTTTACTCCTCTCAACAGCCTCGCAGCTAATATTATCGAAGAAAGACTTGGACTTATCGTAATGGACAATCTCCGGCTCCTCCTCGGGTTCTCCTTCGCCAGCACCGGTTTCGTTGCCGCTATCATCTTTTTTCTCATTATCAGCTCCGGAATCGATCTTTGTTTTCGCCAACTGAGATCTGAAATCAATCGTACATCGATTCTAAATATTTCCTTCCATCCTACATATATCAACGTTTATCGCACCGAGATACGAAATAATTTGTTGCTGCGTCGCGTAAGCAATGTATTATTTACGTTCATACACTGCTTTAAATAAACGCATAAACTTTAATCTCGCATGGCATCCACATTTGCACGTTTCAAATTGTACTTGAAACGAATCCGGCACAGAACCATGCTGCACAAGGTTGCGAACAAGGGTTCGCACAAGCGTAGAAAAGACGAAGCTTACCTCAACTCCTCGAATTCGGTGTTGGCTTGTTCGAAGTCGTAATCGTTGTCGAATTTCAATGTATTCTTCGGTATGGCACCAGCATTACCAGGTTGATTTCTAAAACCTCCGCGTCCTCTTCCTCGGCCCCTCATGTTTCCACGGTTCATCCAAAGACCGCGATTCCCTCGTCCACCTTGCCCGTAAACGCCTGGACCTTGCATCTGTCCATCCTGCTTCATTGGGTCACGCTTGCCGTCGTTATACTGCGACACAGCGCCCCCAGCCTTGTTACCAGCATGGCTATAAATCGAAACACCATTCGTAATGCACCGTACAAGTCCTACAGAGGTTTCGAAGGTATTGATAAGGACACACACAGGTTCTTGTACACATCTGTTAACAATTTATTTGTGTAGACAAAACAGAACTATATACCTGTCATGATCGCGTCGGGCAGGTTGAATGGTTCTCATATTCGCCTTATCGCCAAGCTTGCCGATAGTGCCACTTTGCTGCTGTTGTTGCTGTTGCTGATTGCTTACCCGAACACCCTGATCCATCGTGGGACTTTTCCTTGTCAGCAAGGACGAAGTTGGAGTCGTCGATCTTGAACCTCCACTGATAAGATCCAACACACCTACGGTAATAACGTGAACAGATCGTATTTCATGTTTTCTCTAACAATCGTAATTATTGAAACGCTTCTTCTAAATATGCAAACTAATATTATGGTACGTGTACAGAGTTACAAAGATGTCCAACATTTCATAATTGCATTTGTAGCTCTACACGAACTAGATTAATTCAGAAAGAACTACGTCGAAAAGAAATAGTTTTAGAATAGAACATAGGAGATTCTTCTACAAGAAATTTCAACTGTTCTTGCTATTATGTTACTTGCTAGTGCATAATACTTGTATCGCTATTCAAATTCCAAAAGAAACTACAAAACGAAGTCCATGCAGAAACTTCCAGCAAAACGCTAGTTATAAAAATAAACAGTAGAAAATATTCTATTTGTATGTTAAGCGACTATTATGTAATTCATTTATTCGCATTATGTTAGAAAGTATTTGTCTAATAAGAAATACTGTCGTACATGCCAAATATATTTCTAAATGTCTATGTAAATGTATTGATAAACACTAATTTAAAAGTGTGCAAAGCATTCAGAAATTGTCTGATAAAATAAGCAATGCCATCCAACGAATCCAAGCGCAAACGATACATGGTTTAGTGAAAACTTGAAGAAGAAAGAACAAAGAATAAGCGTGGCAAAAAGAAACATGAGATAGCAGATTAGGAAAAAGAAAGCATAAGCAAAACTTTAGTATGTAAATAAAAAACGGGGAAAAAATAGACTCGATTATATAAAATTAAATTAGCAAGCATTACCAAAGCAGAAGCAGCAAGCATGCCATTGGGCAAAGGATAGTTCATAGCAAAAACAGTTTACCATCTTCCAGAGATTGGTCTTTTGGTAATGGGTCGACATTGGCCATTGATAGTGAGTTTGGGATAGAGATGGCATTGGGTTCGGAAGAGCCCAAGCTCAACTCACTTGGCTGTTTATTTATCGGTCCACGAGGATCTCTAGCAGCAGTGGGTATTCCCATTACCGGTCCCATAGTGCCCATTGTCATGCCATAGGGTGTTCCATATTGCCCACCCATCGGGCCCATCTGGCCCATCATCGGATGAGCATAACTTGGCTGCGGTTGATACGACTGCTGGCTCATAGACGGTTGTACCGTCATCTGAAAATAACCACAATCGCTTAGCAATAGCAATTACATCAAACTATATTTCAAAGTACGATAAAGCATGTATATATTACCTGCACAATGGCTGGATCGTTCGGTATAGAACTAACATTGTTTACCACCCGAATATCTTTAATATCTGAACCACGGAATAAGATGTATTCGTAAACTTGATTCTGCGGTGCCACAGGAAGTTGGGTCTCCCTATCCTCGGTTCCAAAGGAACGCACTGTAACACGAAAAAATTCAAGAATATCGTAGGAAATGGTTTTTCAGTAGAAAATATTAATATTAACTTTGATTAGGTACACGCGTAAAATGTAAGAATATTAAATAAAATATAAATTTATCATATCTAACATCTAACATCCAGCATAATAATATAAAGTAGGTATTGAATTGGAAGTTCAAGTTCAAACCTACCGTGTAATGCTATTAAATTCAAATCTAACGATTCATTGTAGCAGTTTTGTAATACGGTTGAAAAAAGAAAGGACAGGGAACATAAACAGGACAAGCATGGAACACAAACATTCCACACAATGGTGGATGTAAGGTATGGCTTTCAGGCAACCTAACTTTGTATAATCGTGGCCCGTATTACCTAAGGAAATATATCGAATTTGAGTAAAATACATTTTTCATATACTACATTTATATTACATATTATATATTTGATTTACAGTAGATCTGAAAAACTTTAAGAAAACGAGAAGCGACGGCAGACCTATACATTATTTAATTTAGATAATCCGTGAATTTCATTGAATCAATTTGATCGAAAGCTTAATAATAGAAAAAATATGCAACGATTTAGTTGGATAAATTGTACGTGACACATATTGCAACTCGAACTCGGTTACTTTGCGTTACTTTGCGTTTCGGTACGAGTTTCTGTATTTAATTCTACGACTGTTAAACAAAAGTTGAATCTACTTGCGGAAATCTAAAATGATAAACGTGCACGGATAAACCCGCTTTTAAACCGAAAATATTCGGCAGAATACCCGTTATAAGTGACGGGTGACCCCGGTTGTTTTGTATCGAAGCTTTACCGGACGAATCGAATACCGACAGTTTCGGGAAGATTTTTCGAATGAAATATACACGAAGAAACCGTAGAATATCGAACGACGATCCGCTAACGAAGCATTCGAAGGGAAAAGGTAAGAAAAACCGGGTACTAGCAGTGGTGGGCATTACAACGAAATAACCGGGAAAAGAAGCAGCGGCAAAACCGATTTCGGTGTCCATCTTGATTCGAGACTCACCATTAGCTAGGGCAATCGTGCATTCTTGAGGATCCACGGTAAAAAGTCGGCCCTCGTAACGAATATCCGCCTTCGATATTAAACTAATCTTCGAACCCAATTCTGGCATTCCTCCGCTCATCTTGAATCGTTTTCCTCGGAACAGTGATCGATGTGATATTATAGGATTCACGATACCATCTGACGAAACCACCAGCTGACACCAATGGTCAACAGCGTACTGCCAAGTCTACCAACAGAAATTGCGCATGCGCCACGCCCCCAGAAATCCAGAACTCTGCGTACTTCAGCGTACTTTTGCTAAGTTGTTGTATCTGGCATGGATAATTTTTATTATAAATACGAATTTTTACAAAAAAGTACCTATTATAAAATAAAAAAAATTATTATTTAATACAATTATACCTACTTCATGTTTCTACTTTATTTAATATTCTTACATTTTACACGTCTACCTAATGGAAGTTAATATTTTTTCTACTGAAAAACCATTTATCATTATTGTATCTATATAATTATATTATTATATCATACTATACTGTATAACAAAACTGGAAAATTACATCGCCGAACGAGTCTGATTCTTCGATCGAATATTATGGATTGTTTACGATTATAATATCAGATCAAGACAGATGATGACTAGGCAGTGCGTGTATTCGTTCCAACTTCTAACTGTGACAATCAGATGATTCTGCGGCCAATCACGAGTCAGTCTGAGTTGATCGAAAACTTGTCACACAGAACGAATTACATAGACTCTGATACACTTTTCCTGGCCATCCTCTGGCGCGCACAGTACTTGAAATATTATCTGTGTCAAGGAATTCAAATTCCTGTCATTTGAAAATACAGAATAATTGATCACGGTAAACAGTATGTATATAAATGAAACGGTGATATAGATCTGACGGTATAAACAGAGGTATAAGCATATGTGGGCGAATTCAAACGTTTAAAATTTGCTCCTTTACTATTGGTATCCTTGAGTCGGCTAAGTCTTGAAAGTTGTGTAAGTACGTTCCCTTCCGAGCCCATCTAGTAAGAGGTATATGGATTCTCTTCACACGTCTGTAGACGTGATAGTAAAATATTTCAAGTACGATTCAATGAAAATCTAATTTGTCCTATCATCGAAATTTTTCTCATAGATGTTACATTGATTAGCCGTCTTCGTACATTGTACCTTTGGCCAACATGGCGGCTTCGTTGGGTCGAGTTTGTAAATCTGGTCTTTTAAAAACGAATTATGGAAGCTTATTCACTCAGGTATGTCATCCAGAAATATCGTTTAATTTCGAAAATGTCTACCGTATATTACAAAGATATCATCGATTGACGAACCGTTGCTGTTACGATATTGACATCCGAAATCTAATCCGTCCAGTCCCACTAATGGAACTGTGCAACTTGTCGGCTGCTATGACATTTTTTTCTAAAGATACATTAATTTACCAGCGCTTGTCACATTTTTATGTCTGATTACTGGCGTTTCATAACAGCATGTAAGATTGAAAAAGATTTCGAAGACATTTTATCTGATGTTATGTAATAGCGATCGGTACTGAAAATTGTGATGCTGCCATGATCATACATACTTGAACACAGCATGGACTCTATTAAAAAAGTCGATTTTCTAACAAAAAAAATATACAATTTTTTAATACGAATACGCCCATGCTTCATATTCATGATAAATTGAGGGAACTAATTAAGGGGACTAACAAAAGGAACGTAAAACCTGTAGAAATATCGAAAGCTATTAAGTAACCATCATTTGAATATAAGGTAACACGTAGAATGCCCTAGTATTACTATCGGTTCGAAGGATTCGATTAGCAGCGGTACGTAAGCCTCAGAGTGAAACGTTTACCCAAATTCGTTACGAGTTTTATCCAACATGGAAATTTGTGTTTCAGCAAACACACAACTTTTCGACAGCGAATCAATGGTCTAAGGGTAGAAAAGCGGTATGTGTATTTTTGTAATAGTACCAAGATGTCCTCCACCCCTAACCCTAACATATATCCAAAAGTTTAACTCTCGTTTAATACGTATTAATAGTAAGTTTAACATGTACAAACATTAGACACAAACACAATATGTATAATAGAAAGCTAATACGATTAAAAATGTTTCAGTTACTAACATGTTTAGGAGTAACAGCAGGAGGAATTACCGCGTTAATTTATGCACTAGAGAAATCTGTGCAAGCATCCTCGGGTGCTCATGTTCCCGAGTATAATTGGAGCTTTTACGGGTTATTCAAGTCGTTGGATCATGCAAGGTAATTAGAAATATAACAAAGTATCACAAATACGAATATGTCAAGCGTGTAAATACGAATTTAACGATTATTAGTATGCGACGAGGATGGGAGGTATACAAGAACGTATGTTCGGCGTGCCACAGCTTACAATATCTAACTTACCGTGAACTTGTCGGCGTCACGCACACCGAAGAAGAAGTTAGAGCTATCGCTGAGGAAATCGAAGTAAAGAATTTAGACAGTAATGAAAAATAATTAAACCGCGTCCATAATCGATAAATCAATTCCATAATGGAATTTGCTGATTCGCGTAGGTAGAAGATGGTCCAGATAGTACAGGTGCTATGTTCAAGCGTCCTGGTAAACTAGCCGATCACATCCCGTCGCCGTATCCGAACGAAGAAGCTGCCAGAGCAGCTAATAACGGGGCCTACCCGCCAGACTTGAGTTACATTATTAATGGAAGACCCAATGGAGAGGTAAACATATCGTCTAACATCGTTTCGTATCGTATGCTTAAGTTTCAATAATAATAACGTGATACGTTACTCGAAACATAATTGAATTTCAGAATTATGTATTCTCTTTACTGACCGGTTATTGCGAACCGCCAGCTGGTATACCTTTGAGAGATGGACAGTATTTCAACCCATATTTCCCAGGAGGAGCTCTTGGTATGGGACAGGCAAGTAAAACGACTTATATTCAAATCGTTCTATCGAACTGCGATATCACGCTTGTCGGAAGTAATTTTAAACGATTTGTATTCGATACGATAGGTCATCTTCGACGAAGTCTTAGAGTTTAGCGACGGTACACCAGCAACTGCATCTCAAGTAGCAAAGGATGTTACGACATTCCTTATGTGGACGTCGAATCCCGAATTTGATGATAGAAGTCGAATCGTGATAAAAGTAAGACCACGTGGAAATTTCAAGTTGATGTTTTTAAATAATCTATTAATCCGTTAATCCAACAACGATATAATCGTGGCATACTTATTTGCAGGTTATAATCATAATGACGGCGCTATCAGGTTTAACATACTACTGGAAGAGACACAAGTGGACGACATTAAAGAATACTAAAATTCTTTTCACTCCCACAACAAAAAAGTAATATCCTCTGAATCTAAATAATTTCAGAGACTAGCTCAAAGGAAATGCTTTGACGATGTTAGATTTCTGTATTGTAGTTTTATAACTTATTTGAAAAATTACGACATCTCTCTGGAAAATATAATAGTGCGCAAAACTGACATGCTATCGCGTTATTGTCGGTTGACAGTCAATCTACTTACGCCTTGTACATATAACTACAGTCAATCATGCCATCGTCTGGTTTAAATAAATTGTTAAACATAATTAATTATGCATTTTTTATTCGAGAACAAAAATTCCCAAAGTATCGATATTAGGAGTAAAAACGGAAAAGTAATAATATGAAAATCGTTTCTAAAGAAATCCTTTTATTTTTTTTTCTAAGCTTGACTTCGTCGACATAGAGTAATAATTATTTAATAGATTTAGTAGTATGAATTAGATTACACTATTACATTATTTATAGTGTAACATTGAAATGCGAAGCTGATAAAGAGGTATGTATGTATATTGTTTTCAGGTAGTTGAGAATTTCATAATATTACACGATAGGTGTGGAATTCTGTTAAAAATCTCGTACTTTGGTTTGGATTTACTTTAAAAATGAAGGACATCGCTACACAGCTTGGATAACAAAACTCCAAAAAATTATATTATGTTTCAAATAATTTATGATTATATCTTTCTTTTCTAGAATGTAACATAATTATGGAGAACCTATTTTCCGTTCTGCATATACCTGTATGGAACGGTATAGTTTGTAGCAATTCGTAATAGAATCGCGCTAGCATTATACACCTGATTTCCCTAATGATTGAAAAGCTATTTACGATACTTTGGATGTTTATTAAGAATTAAATATGATTTTACTAATACATCAATTATGAAGCTAAGCTCGAGAAAGTAAACATCACACTTTTATCGGATCCTGTGGTATGTATAAAGATCGAACGAGCTTCAAATATTCTTCTAATATATAAATAGTGGAATGAATGGAAAACAGAAGATTTTCAATATAACGCTTCATATATTGATGTACTCGCTGATGCAACGCTATACCATTTACCATATAAACTACTGTGAACCAAATTTCTGGTTGGTATGTTTCAATTGCAACATAATATATAATCGATTAAGAAAACAGTTTTTTTCTTTTTTTTATACAGAATAAGAGGCCGTTCTTGGATGATGTCTCAACCAAACACGCTCAAATATATGCGCAATTTTATGCTACTCGCACAAAAAGGCACATCGTTACGTCAATTATTGATCTCAACAACCTGTTGTTTGCTAAAATCTTAATAACAACTAACAGAGAAGGAAGTAAAGTAAAGCTTGGCGAAAAATGAGCACACGAAAATATAGATTATCGTAATTTCGAATGGTCTATAGTAGTGATTACTGAGACACCTCCACAGATTATGAAATGGCACTTATGCGCAAACTGAAGTGTTTTTTTAATTCGTATTCAGGCAATTCTTTTTGTTTCTTTCATTTTAAAAAACTTTGAAGGCATAAGTTGTTCTTACTGATTATTACTTTTATTACACAGTCTGTGTTTCCAGTTTTTAAGATTCAAAATACGACTCTTGTTTTAGATTGTATCAACTTAAAAAGCTGAAACAGTATTTTCTTGAATCAAATGCGAGTGCGAGGGCGGGGGCGAGGGCATATCTTTACAATAGAATATTAAAAGCAAAGTTGTACATGTTGTACATGTACATAGTTGTACATGTACATGAAAGAATTCATCTTTAGAGTTACAAAATAATAGGTAAAAATAAATGTTTCCTAAAATTTTATAAGTAAAAACATTCCTGTAAATTGAAAACACTGATTCAACTTTTTTTTAGTCATCATCACCCTCTTTCGTTTTTTTTTATACAGATGTTACCTCTTAGCATACGTCTTTATCGGGGTACCTATTTAATATTATTCGGTACCTTGATTAAATCTCGCCCCATGCTACCACAGAAAGGAAGAGGTGTTGAGTTTTACGTGTGGTTAGGCTAAAAGGTGCTACCTTCTGGAGGCTGAGACAGTTTCATGTTTTCTTTCAATGTCATCAAGCGACGGAGCTCTTGCAGAACTGTCTTAATTGTGTATTCCCGCTGCCACTTGGCAAGTACTGGTACACTGCGGTTATCGACCTACAAAATCTGACGCATATAACGACATGCTTCTATAGATGAAGGAATCAAAATAAAATTCAGATACTTACCGCACCGGTGGTACTGTTGATACAACTCATATTAATCCTGCTTAAAAATCTTACATTAGGAGCATCATCCGGATATCTTTGACCGCAATCAATTTTCAAACTATACATCCTATTTTCGTACGGTGTCTAAAACAGCGATATACAATACTTAAGTAACCGTGATAAATTCACTTGAATTGAAACTACAGTTTTCTTTTGAAATACGACTACAATATCTACATATAACTGCTTTGAAGTTTGCAAAAGCTGTACAGAGTAGTCGACTTGTAGCAAAAGAAAACTGTATAGGTTTCAGAAATAATAGTTTCACTTATACGCAATAATAACTCATGTAAAAAAATAATTATTATGCACAAGTCCAATTGAATTGAAATGTTTGTGATAAATTACTCTAGGTGGTCCAATTATCATTCCAGTCCAATGTGTTAGAGTCATGTCATCATCGTTTTCCAAGCCCCAACTGATTGTACCATCACCTACACCCTTCTGACCTTGTTCTAATTCCTCTAGTAAACGAAAGTTTCGTGGCACAACTAAAAATCAGTAATTACAGTTATCTGTTAATATAGTCTATCGACTATAAGCAAGTTTACTGTCTCTAGGCTACTGCTAATAAAAAAACCTGGCACGAGTACAGGTTATGAATCTGTGACTTTAAGCATGGTGTAACCTACTACTCGTTAATATTTTCACGATCCCCCCTTAATTCTATATCGAATACGAGATCGGAATACGAGAACACGTAAGAGAATTGAAATATCTTCTAGAACCTGACAAATCTCTGATTACATTTAGACACGTTTACTGTGCGTGATAACTTGTGAAAGGAGTAGAACAATATCTTATATTTCACGAGGATTGCACAGACTTGGTTAGAGTCTTGAAATTTCGTGTGCGATTCGTTTGACGTGTTACACGGTGTAGTCATCGGAACAATACATCTGTTTGTCGTTTTGCATCTTTAGCCTGTAAAACAGACATAAAATACTTACCTACACCGGTAGTAGGTACCGCCATGATATCTTATTTTTGTGAAGCGCTGTATATTTTTCTAAAGATTAGCGAAATACACGAAATAATGTGCTACAATCCGTATCACTATCGGGCACGCGACTCAACAATAACGCGAAACTCTCATCACCCAAAGGTAAAGCAAGGAAAATAATATCTAATATTCAAGTGAAATTCACTTTGCGAAAATTCAGCCAACCTCCGTGAGGTTGTCTGTTTCCACAGACTACTCGCTCTCTAGACGGGTTTGCCGCATCGCCAACTTTCATATCTCGACACTTAGCAACACTTTAGCTATAGTGTAGTTGCTGGCGTCGTTTTTTTCTCAAACTTCTAGATAAATCTCACAATATCTATATCGCTGCTGTATCACTCCATATGTAGAAATGTAAGTAGAACTGATAGAAACCAACAGAAGCGTCATTTTTCTATATTATTTTTATTCGAGAACCTTGACTTTTTCCTCGATAGTAAAAAAAGGATAAAATATGGATAGTTCTCGACAACGAGTTACGTGAACGAACTTGCTCCAGGTTAATTCTACCTATAAAATTCCTAATTAGAATAATAAGTGGTAGGTTTTCGAAATTTATGTCACGATTGATTTATACATATATGAATCTATAAGTAGTTGACATTAGTTGACATGAGCCGTGAGTATTGAACTGTCTTTAGTAATTAGTAAATACTGTATTAAAAATGAAAAGAATTGGATTTTTAATGATTAGACGTTGACAGTGATCAACACGAAATGATTTAAATCTCCCGCTTGCTTATAGACAAATTTAAAGGGACAGGTCTGGACAGGTCTGGACAGGTCTGGACAGGCCACCGATTGACTTAGAAAGTACCACCGAGTACCAGCCAGAGTGTCACCTCTCGTTATGTTTACGTATTCTTTGCTAGAGGGAAGGATGGTTGGTAGAAATGGCGTATGGCGTCGGCCGATAGAGGGGAGGAAGTCGGTAGTATCGTGCCGGCTGCGCAAGAGCAGCCTGTAAGGCAGATTTTCCAATAATGAACAACCCGTGGTAACGGTCAGTCTGCTCGTGGTGCATTTCGTTGACTCTTGCTGCGCACAGTGTGTCCCGGCGTGTGTTAAAATGTGCTGTACGATATATTAAATACACCACCGAACGCGGATTACTCGAAGAACAACGAGGATCCTGCTCAAACATAGGTATGTCAATTTCATAATCGTACTAATCCGAATTTTTCACCGTGACAGAGAACCGCACCGAGAATTCTGCGCGATGTTTGACATTCGAGCAGATACACCTACCCAACTGTCCACCATAATAAACAAACGAACGCCATTGACCTTTAGCTACTCATTGTCGCCAATTTCCAAACAAATTAATAGCTCGTTTCTTCCCGTCGATTCGAATAAAAAGAGTTTTCGAAACTTTTCCGAATAATTCGCGTTTTCAAGATTTTCCAGGGACTGTAAACAGAAATGATCGATGAGCTTAATTTTCTTGTGAAAGGTGTCTGCCACTTTGTCCGTGTCTCTTTAGTCAATATTCTACCCGAAAGAATAATTTTTTGCAGCCCCTTCTACGTTAAAAAAAATCATTTCACACCTCGATAAAACATTTTCCATGCTGCATCGAAAATATTTTAAGCTCGTCGAACCACCAAGTTTCTAACGCTCGGTAAACGCGTATTATGTATATCTCGTTGAAACGCGTAATGGTTATCCGTGAATATTTGCAGAGAAAGCGAGCGAGCAACGATAGTCGTTACAGATACAGTCGTGATCAAGTTTCGATAGTCTCGTATTTCCCGAGTAGGATGTATCTGAATGAAAGCGTAATTTAGCTATCCAAACGTGAAATTTCCCGGTCGATGCGATATTTTTCGGTGCAAGACATTGTTAATGTCCGCGCGAAACGTTGGAACAGTTGTCAATGAACGGTGCAGCAACGGACCGTGAAAACGAGAGCAGGGAACGACGAGGAAAGTAAAAGAGTAATAAACGGCACCTTGAGGTTTCAACGGGCGACCCGTTGAGCATTCATGTGTTCCGTATACCGTTATGAGCGCATTTAACTTTGGACATATTCAATTCTGTGCGGATTCGATGGAAGTCCTGGACTTTCTTTAATTGCGTGTCCGTCGTTGCGTCGCGTCGTTGGTACGCGCGCACGAGCGAGCTTTCACCGTGATCCGCACGCGCCCACTTTGCCCATGATGAACGTTATCGTTCGGGTTCGATAACATTGTGTCGCGAAAGCCAATACCGCGGCATACAATTATTTCACAGAGGGATCCGCGATCGCATGCACAACACGATGCAAAGCTGATTCCAGCTACATTTTCGGGCAAGTTGAATTTAAAAGTGCGTGGGTTGCGCGCGCATCTCGTAGCTTCGGGATGGGGCTACGCTTCGGGGCTGCTTAGGGCGACGACTGTTAATTAAAAAACGTGGTGAAAACTCCATGCTCGTTGGAGCGCTTTTTCGAAAAACAAAGGCTTTGGGTTTGGGGGTGAAATTCGCTCCCGGCGGTATTTCAGTCGAACTTGGGCCATTCGATAGCCTATAACCTATAGAAAAACCATCAGATTTTTTTGAAGGATGGCACTATGTTAAAAAAATGAAAACCTCTTTTTTCGACGTTTTTTCTAAGTTACACTTATTCTTTCTGAATCCAAAAAATATATTGTGTAATGTTGAACATAATTATGTTCAGAGAAACATTTTCCAGCCTTTAAAACTTGCTAATAATGAATTTACTATCAGGGGAGTGGATTGAAAAGGAAACTTCGTTTCCTCGGGCGAATCATCAGTTTCCTGCGCAACCTTTTTTCTATCTATATTTCGCGGGAATGACGTAAATCGAGTTTCCGCGCGACGCCGCTTCATTTATCAACCGCATAAGAATATTTTGATGACGAATTTTCTCGCATGGTATTTTTACAGTTTCAATTTATCCGCTGGCGTATGCTCGTATGCGTTTAGATCTTATATTTCGGAACGTTCGGTGTATACGCGCTTAATAGACTTTAAACTTCTGCTATTGACTGGTTAAATCGCTCATCCCTGTCCTAAATAGATAAGTGTGCTGAACGTTGAATGCAGATCCGTTCTTACACCAGAAAGATGACCCTATTTCGCCACGTTTTTTTCTTCGGTACTCGAACCCTTTAAACGATCAGCTTTTGTTATATCGGAGCTTGCAATTGATTCTATGAATAGTTTTCCGCATAAAGGAAACCGGTACGTGTATCGTAGAAGCCAGGAAAATTGCCCCATTTCTTCCTGTTCGAATGTTTGCAATCCAAAGTCAAGTGCACCTACCATTATCTTCTGTTGCTGAACCAGAATAATCAGCTATTTCGAACATTCCAAAATAAATCTCGACAGATGCATCCTCTTATCTTCTTCGTTCTTCTTAATTGAATTCGTTTTCCGTGGTGTCTGTGTGCGTTATCGAGAAATTTATTTATTACCACATTTTTATTTCTCTTCTACAACGACAGACAATTCATTTCCAATGTCAGATTAATGAGTATTATCTTCACGCGTGTCCTACTATCACCAATTGCAAATGCCGATCAGCCTACTTCAGGTCAGCTGTGATTGTAAAACAAGATTTAAAGAATCCCGAGGACGAAATGTTTCTTGACAATACCATTGACCTGTAAAACCGCAGAAAAAAAACGATAATCACTGTTTTTCTTTTTGTCTTTATCGAACAAAGGAGAAATCACGTTATAGCGCGCCACAGTGAGATTTTTCTATTTAGAAGAAGAGAAAGAAATTTTGCCGAGCGACAAGAATATCACCTGGCCAACAAATGCTGGTCGAAGATGTTCGTTTATCTTTTCGAGGATTCCGGCGAACAGTCTGCGCATTGTGCACTCGACGACAGTACGCTCGGTGTGTCGGTGAGATTCGTGTGCGGAAAGGAAGAACTGTTAAGCCACGGTACGTGGACGCTCGAAATCATTTCCGTCTGACGAACACTTAGCGTTCTCTCCGCCCATCGGCGACATTTAAAAGATACGGAAGCCACGTGCGTCAAAGTATCTTTAAATACGACTAGCCGTGTGTCTGTGTTGTATGCTTGGGGGCTTTGGACGGGTTTACGTGAAAACGGCTATTAGGAGAAATTCGAAGCTGGAAACGGTGCCGTAACACGAGCGCCGCGACGTTGCCCACAATTTTCGAGTAATACATATCTCGAGAGACGTTGAATCACGGCTCCGTAGTTACGGATGAAAGTAGTTTGTCGCGTCTCTGTTGGCGTTCTAAATGGCCGTATTTTCGGAAATAGACTTCGGAGAGACACTTCGTCGAAACCTTGTCTCAAATGTTTCGTATCGACAGAGAGATTTAGCAAGTTTCCAGATAATTTTGTAACATCTTCATTCTTCGCTTTTTGTTCAACGGACCTCAAGTAGCTTGTTCCAATTTTGATGAAATTTAAATATGTTATAGATTTCGACATTTTAAACAACTTTTTACTTTTCCTATATTGGGGGGTCGCTTTTAGTTTGCGAGATATTCGTAAAAAACTATTGCTAACACTGTATTGAATTTTCCGTATTTTAGAATATAAAACACGATGTGGGGATGACAGAAAACAGGGTCTCACTCAATATGGTATGATACACATATAGGATGAGCTTTCAATTTTGAAAGACTACCACAATTCATTCTATTCCGATGATTTTTCCATTACTAGTTCACATTCCGGATGACAGCTGCAATACAAAACTTACACGACTAGAATGTGATGTTGTTAGGTTGTGGAGGGGACGGTGAGGGCCGTCCCGACCACGCGTAGGAAACTAAAAGGAACACAACATGTTTACAAAAAAAAAGTAAACAGACGCCGCGCCTCACAGCTTTACGTTGCCACGGAGTATGTATGTATTAGCTAGTAACAGCTAAGTAAATTTATATTTATCCAGTAAAAACTATTGTTTTTTGATCAACTTTTTACTTTTACAATATAGGGCAATCACTTTTAGTTGTGTTGCTGCTTAACATATTTGAATTTTATCAAAATCGAAGTATGGCCACCCCTTCGCAAATAATTACCCTTGTTCCTCGCAAATCCGAGCCTTTTCGCATAGGATTCTGGGTAATTTTCCTCTGCGAGGCGAGTAACGAGGTTCGAGGTTCCTAACCCACCATCTCAGGGGAGAATTGAATTTTTAATCGTACCCTTTCAACAAGTAAATACATAGCCTGGATAACGCGCCGGCGCGGCTGTACACTCGACGATGTCCGTGATTACATTAATTAGACCGAACGATGTAGTTTGGCCACACGGATTCGTTGACGGTTTCTTCGAGATTGTCTCGTGGCACTCGAGGCTCTTCCGCCCACTCGTGTCCTCGTCCGTCTTTGTTCCGTTATTGTAATACACCATCTCGAAAAACTTCACCGGGATAAGAAAGAAGCCCGCGAACGGAATTCCTTATTACGATTTCTTGAAACGACCACGGCCGGCGTGCTCTGCGGGTTGCTTTAAATGCAAACCGTCGCATTTCTCGGGCAACGCCATTTAGCGTTGGAAGGCGGCCATTAAGGAACCTTGTGGTGTCTCCTATTGTTCCGTGGAAATTATGTTAATCCCTCGAAATGTAGAAAAAGTCTCGAGGATAGGGCCCGCGTGGACCCCGGCGCCATTTACATTTCTCTTATTTGCAACATAATGCTTGCCGGCACAATCACTCCTGATGGGAATTGTAACGCCAACTTGTACAGCTTCTCTTCATCTTACGGACATTGTCGAGTCTTGTAGACGCCTGTAAAATCATTACAGCGATGTACAAACAACTTTTATTGGTAATTATTTACTTTGAGGGCCTCCTCACCGATTTTTATGACCTTGAAATATTTTGTCATCCCCTCAGTCAGCCCTCAAAGTAAATAATTACCCTTTTATTTTCTATAAAAATCCGCAGTCTAATGGTCATTACGAAACGCGCAATTTGGTAAGAAGTTTGCAAGTAGAACGGACGCGAATATTTCCACGTAATCAGAGTTCTGTGAAAAACTACTTGCTAAAACCGAGCGGCGGGTAAAGACGGTTGATTTAGCGATTGCGATGGAACAAAGCGGACGCGAAGAGCGCGATAAAAGTAATGCAAAAATTTTATGCGTTCTGGCGCGTCGCGGCGTCGTATATTCGCAGTCCGCGAGTAGGATTTTTGTCCCTGCCGTGGTTATTTATGACAGTTGAGCCTGTCGGACGGAACTCCGTGTAAATCTAAGCAGGACCTCCGGTTTCGGCCGTGCAAACGCTTCCGTTGGATCCGCGCCAGTCGTGACCGTCGAAAGTCGCGAGATAAAGGCCCCTCCGGAGGTTTTCCTTTCTACCGAAGGGAAGGGTCCTTTGCGACCTTGGCGACTCCATCGCCTCGGTTATCACGGCCGGAAGCAAACAATTGGACGTGTTTGCGTTGTCGGTTGCGCTCAGAGCTCCCCCTCGCTCGGTGGTGCATATATGGATTTTTCGTGATTTAGTTTTGACCCAAAGTAACGACCCGGCTCGCACTCCAATGGCTGGCCATATAATTCATGAGCACGGAAATTAAATATTAACCCCTTTGCCAACGAGAAACAGTGTCCGGTACTTTCACCTCTTGTTTATTTTCTTGGTCATCGATATTTGATACGAATCTATCGTTAACAATTAATGGTAATTATTGCGGAAGGGTTAAAATTATTTTATACATTTTAGTCCGTTTTTAAAAACGTGGTATTTTTTAGCAAATTTATTTTTATTTATTCAAAATATAAGCAACGACAATAACCAATACACAAATCCGTTTCTGAACGTTGTTTCAATTTGACCAATTTAAACAGCGTACCCGAAGGAACTCCAGTCAATATTCCCGGAATTTTCTATGCGATCTAATCGCACGAAAATTACCTTCTCGGATTGCCATCGGATCGAACCAGTGTGTACCTGAAAGTGTAAACATCGATTCGGAATGTTTTGCCTTGGAACCGCAAATTCGATTCGGCGACGCGGTGAACGCGTGTCTGCGCGATTTTGCCGCAGCACGATCAACTTTTTAATTATTCGCGGCTTCGAAAGCGGTAGAACGCGGTGTGCGTGTGGATCGATTTATTGGCCGTACGAACTAAAATAATATCCACTCCCGTAGTTCCGATGAATTCCCGATTATTGCCATGGCGAGACGTAATTCGCGTCTCGGCGCACAACAGATGTACAGGGTGTAAAGAAATTTTTGGTCTTATGTTTGTTTTTATCCTCATGAGACCAAACATTTCTCAACATCCTGTACATAGGTTGGCTCCAAGATTAAACCGTTTTGCCGACTCATTAAATTAAAATATAATATTGAGATATAAATATATATAATTATTATAGTAAAAATTAAAAAAATAGTTCAATATATCGGTTTTATTTGAGGAATAAAAGAATAGTACATTAGAAGTAGGCGAGTATTTGCTATATTTTGGTTTAAGAGACAAATTTATTTTTCGTCGCCGATCGCCGATGAAAAATCTCCTGGAAAAATCGATCGTGTCCGCCATTCCACGTGCTCGCCTCTCCAACCCCTATTCCCAGGGGTTGCAGAACCCTTGCGAGCATCCTTGCCTCGAGTTCGCTCACCCTCGAAATAGTTAACGAGATTCATCGGTGGTTGTCGACCAAGGAAAAAGCTTTTTTCACAACATACGAAACTCGTTCGAGCCTCGCGTGGGTTCACTCTCGCTTTCAGAAATCGATACGCAGTCCTCCGACGCGATTGCTAGTTTCCAACCCCCCTGCTTCGCCGACCCCTATTCGGCGTCGGTCTGTCTATCGGAACTGATACGAAAAGGCAACCACCTTATATCCACCAGGAAACAATGTTCTCTGACGCGACTCGCTCTTGCGGGCATTCCTTTGGATGTTTCACCAGAGAAACCGAGCTTTCTTCGACAACTTCGATCCCCGATATTCATCTCCTTGGTCCTCCGAGCGTGCTGCCTCAAAGATCCGCCGGAGACGCCCAGGTGGATTTGATATTGCTGTTCCGTGGAGCTTTGACTTCTCCTTTTGCCGGCAACAGAGATCGTGCCTCCGAGTGCCTCCGAGTGCCTCAATAGTGCAACATGGTACATACATATATTCTGGGAATTAGTGAGTCTAACTCGTTATTACCCTAGTAGCACAAAACTATTGGATAAATATTTTTTAATCTAACTATTGTCTGCATGTTTAAGAAATGTGAATTGAATGTTTAGAAAATATAAGCTAAACATTCAGAGAATATAAACTGGATATTTAAGGAAATATAAAGTAAATATTACAAAAAATGTGAAATCAATATTTGAAAAATATAAATTAAATATTTAAATAACATTCAATTAAAAACAAGACAATGTTTTTCTCCTAACATGAAATAGAAGGAAGTAAAGGAAACCAACCCCTGTTTTCTTCGGATCAGCAAAATCTAGACGACAGAAAAAAATATTTCTGAAACAAGCAGAGCTTGACCATCGATTTCGCATTGTCGAGCGTGAAACATACGTGGCGCGCGACTAGCTCGGCTCATTAAGTATCCGAGGTAGAAAGCGACGGTGGACACGCCGGCGTCTACGTGTATATGCAGGTTAGGGGACCCCCCATCGGGGTGGTTGTACTATTGATTTTTTTCGCCCTCTCCCGTTGAATTATCGAGAGAGAGAGAGAGGTTCTCTCTTTCATGTGGGCGATCCTGCCTGCACACATTGTACTGTCCGATGACGAAGTCGCCGTTCCTCGGAGACAACACTAGCTTGTAGGAAATGATAAAGGACCGGGCCGATAACATCTGCGAACGATAAAACGTCGGAGCACCGGTATCCGGTTGAAGCGCGACAAAAACTCCGAAGATCGAGTGAGAAATAGTCGAGAGAGAGCTTTCATTCGCACGCGGCTCCGCTTTTACGGAACTAGGATATTTCGAACGCGATACTTCCAATTAGGCTCTCGAGAGAGACGATCGAGTGCCAACTGCACGCGGAAAATTATCGAATAATTCCCACGATATTTTCCGCGCTGTCAATTGCGATTATCGATCGAGAGCTGTCGTTGACCGTAAAATCATTCTCCGAGCGACGTCTATCGCAGCGGAGATAGAATAATCGTTTCTGTGAAAAATATCAATTTAAGCAGCAAGAACTCTATTGGAAGCTAAACTGCACCTCCTCGCTTCGAAAGAACAAGCGAAATCGCTATACATTAATTACCACCGACAAACATGATCCAGAATTGACAAGCCTATTCATTCCTCCGATCTATTAAATGCACCGAAGTGCTTCCTTGCACGCCACAGCTACACTCGATACAAGTTTATCGCCGTTCCATTGTATTTCGCACAAAGTGGTCGCGCGCGAGGGGTCTATTAGCATTAAACATTGAATGGAGGACCGGAAATGCGGTTCGGTCTCGTTAAGGTTTTATTCAACGGAGCTGAACGAATAATATATAAAGAGAGGGAGTACCGTAGTTTCGGCTGCGCAAGCAGGTCAACGTAAAATGAATTTTCCCCCTGGTTGGTCTCTCGTTTCCCCCGAGCAGGGAGTGGGAGGACGCTGCCAATCCCACTCGAGAATCAGGAACGTGGCCAGTCCTCGTTACATGTTACTCGATAAATAAATGGCGAAACGAGAGGATTCTATAATTGTCGGCGGCGACGAGCGTGTCTGGTCGAAGGTGGAACGCGACGTGCCTTGCACCACCCTCGCATCCCTCGCTTTTCCAGTCTCTTGCACCACTGTATGGCATTACATCCAGTGAGCCAGGGTGCAGTTTAACCGTAATAACGGCCGGAGGAGTGTGCTGCACAGCGTTAGATTAATCGAGCGAGTCGCCTACGTACGGCGTATGGCACGTAGAACATTTCTCACCTGCACCTTCTTTTTCTCTTTCTTTCTCCTGGCGAGCGGGGCGCACGTGTGACGAGAACCGGAGAGCACAGAGAGAAAGAGAAATATATATGTAAGCTTTGTGCACAGGTCGGTGAGCCATATGCTCTCGAGAGAGGGCAGGACTAGATAGTTTAGAAAAGTAAACAGATAGATATACAGAGTGGCAGTGAACAAACAAAATTAATTGAGAATTGATATTGATAATTCGTGAGTAAACGAACAAATAAAAAACTTGTGCTGAGATAATATTGGGAAGCACAAATATTTAATTGTTGATTATAATTATTAATATTTATTAATTAATTAATAATAAACCTCTACATTTTTAGACGAATCAACCTTGTGTGTTTGCTTAAAAAAGGAACTATATTATATATACATAGAGAAACATACAGAGAGAAAGACAGAGCTAGAGAGAGAAGGAGAAAATCAGTCTGTTGGTAAGAAGTGAATGTCGTCTCTTGTCAAGGCTCGTTAGCCTCGCGTTTAGCTTCAACCGATTCGTCGATCGTCCCGTGTCGATTGAAAAATACTTTCGGCTTAACTATTCGACAGCCAGAATTTTTATTTTCGTTCGAAACTCGATGGAACTTCGTTTCGTGTCCGTTCGAATAACATTCCTTTTTTTTCGAGCCTTGTTAGTCAATGGGTTTCTGTGTTCAGCTCGATGACGTGTTTCTTTTTTTAGATCCTACGCGGATCGCTAGATCAACGGTGCCCGGAATCGACTGGCGAATCTCCGAATTTTAATCCGTCTGCTGATGATTAGATGATTAGGTTGTGGTGTTACAATCTTACATGTTTACATGTATCACGATGTCCATATTAATTCACATGAAAAACAAACGCAATGCAAATACATCTTGAAAAGGATTCAAACTAAAATAATCTGCAAAATTGTTTCTTGATTTCTCAGTATTAATTGATCGAACCGTAGCGCCAAGAACATTCAACATTTATTATTAACAACGTTACGATCGATATTCAAAGACACATAATTCGTTGACATTTAATTCGACTTATAGCAAACTATTAATCGGTAGGTTATTTCTTTAATACTTTTGTATCATCGATTCTTACAAACTTTTAGTTGAAACTGCGATTATCAGAGTCTGAAAAGACCCGCCGATGGCCGTGCCCGCCTTGAAAAGATTTGGTCTTGCATTTCAAGGTGAAAGCGACGATAAATCGCTTCTCCACACCGCGAGGATGAGTCATATTTGGTAAATTCTCGTCGTAAATCGCCTCCGACCGAGGATTACAGTCGAAAGTAGCCGGTCGTCAGACCGTCGAGCGCCAGTTACCCGCAGAACCGTGTACATCCGCGTAACCTTCCTCGCGGTCTACTTCTAACTCTTCGTCTGTCCGTAGCCCCGCGTCTGGCTTTGGTATTTTGCATTAAGCGACGTTCCTTTGTACGTCGGCGAGCAACGCTCGATATTCTAAATGCATTTTCACCAAGTACGCCGAGCAGCTCGCGCGCGAGTTGGCGAGTCGGCGATCAGCCTCTCGCAACAACTTGGAAAATATCGTTCGCGAAGGGCGAACGAGAATGAAGAGGGGAAATAGAAGAGAAAGACGACGAGGAGGAGGAGGTAGAGAGAGGGGGGAGAGAGTGTGGTGGAGGCCTTCAAAGAGGCGAGGGTTGAGCCGTGATCCTGTGCTTCACGAGTGCTACTCGACAGACTCGAGTGAACGGTACAATTTCATCGACGGCTCGGGCAATAATCTCGTCGACAATGCGGCTGCTCCGCCGCGCGCTGCGCGCCGTCAGGAACGAGTCAGCTGGCATCTTCGATCTGTTCTCGACTCTACTCGTCTCGATTCGACTAGATTCAACTCGTCGCGAACGGTCCTTCTCTCTTGAGCGATAGCTCGCCTCCGCAAAAATTTCCATGCACGTTGCGGATAACGTCCCCCGTCCTCCTCTTCCCGAGTTCTTCCTGTCAACGCGTTCCAACTTGGGAAAAATCGATCAGCGACCAGGACGGATCTCCCAACCCGGGCTCAACAGATTTTCGTCGACGGGGACGGTGCTTAATGGCGCGCGATTAAACCGCACCGCGCCGGGCACAATAACTCATTATAATTTTAAACCCGACCGTCCGGCGGCTATTTAAGGCCATAAGCGAAAACGTTGCACAGCTCCTTCTCGCTTCGAATTCCCGTGTGTCCGGTTTCGCCGAGCGGTCTCTCCGCACGGTTTCGTCAATTAGCGAGGTTTTGTTTATCACGGATTGAAATAGACGCTGGAATACTGGGGACTGGTTAAACGGGACGAGCGACTCGCTTTCGTCCATGGAATCGTTATTGTTTATTAGCGAGCGAACGCGTCGAAATCTCAAGATAGCCGAGTCTACGAAACCACTTCTATTATAAATCAAAGCTCAAACATTCTCATTGTCAAATACTCTCCTTCTGAGTGACGATGATAAGAATATTTTCGCTTGAAGCGTTTCCTAATAAATTACAGGGTTAGTTGAGTATACAATAAATGAACGTAAACAATAATAAGAGAGTTAGAGTTATAGATACGAAGGATGATTCGAGTCCATTCGTGTTCAGCTAAATAGTTGGCCGCGCCATTGTTAGAAGGCTCAACCGCACCCGCGAAGGAAAGAGAAGCGCTTATCAGTTACTCGTTGCCATTGTTGCAGCTCCATAGCTTATCCACTACCGCGATTCGGTTGTTTACAACTGATTTCACTGTATGTACACCTGATCCCTCTTTCTCACTCTCACTCTTTCCCTCGGATTTTACGCACGACTGACCTTCGCAGGATGTGTAAACATTCGTTCTGCTTCACCGAAATCGTTGGCGTGTTGGAGATGTATAATCAAGTAGAAATTTCATTCTCGCGTTAATGTCGTTTATTGGCAATAAACACGACATAATTTGTCGTGTTCTCGTGCAATATGATTTGCGCATACCGAGCCTTGTATGCAAATCTATTCTCCCGTGGAAGCAATGTTCAAATCAACCAAGACAATTTTACAACAAAGTATCTATATACATACATAATAAAATCATGTCGTAATAAAATCACAATCACAAATGTTTCAGCACTATTTGTACGAGGTTAGCAATCGGTATGCGACTAGGAAAAATTATTTTATACTTTTTAGTCCGTTTTTAAAAACGTGATATTTTTTAACAAATTTATTTTTATTTACATAATTATTTTCTGCTTGTTAGTGAAATATTTCAATGAGTTTTTAACATTTTTACCAGGTTATGAAAGCTCCCTATTTTTCCAATGTTCTGCAAAGATTTATATGGAAAGTTATTTCTTTTTGAATCAAAAAAAGTCAGTTTTGCCCACTGTGCGTCGTTTGCGTATCGAGGCAGTTTTCCCACGGAGGCACCTCAGAACTTGTCGCGATCTCGCCGTATTTTTTTTTTACTTACTTAACCGAGACTGCAAAAATTCTGATAATCTGCTCGATATCGTAAAACGACCGCCGATAGCGCCTGGGAACTCGGAAACTTTTTGGAACAAGAATTGGAAACTGGTTGTTGCGAGGATTTCAGTACTGTGCTACGAAGTGATTACTCTCCCGGCTTCTTTTCTTTTCTTTCCTCTAAGAGCCGAGTTTAACGTACAAACCGGTTTAAGAGCACTTGTAACGTGATAAAAATCAGATTACAAGTTTGATGCGCGTTAACGCCACCTAATGGGTGTGCCGGTTGCTACACTCTCTGCAAAAATATCCAGCCAACTAATAATTTATCTTTAAGTACTGATACTCTTAGTTTATTATTCGAGCCCATTTTGCAAGTCCGGAGTGATCCAGGGGGTCGAAATGGCACGGCGACGCAGTATCCCGGCCGTTAACTGGATCTCGGACAAAACGGTTTTTAATACAATCTCACTGAGCGCCGGCCTGAATTTCCATATTCCGTGGAACGCGATAATTATCCCCCCATCCAGGTCTGACCTAGTTGCAATTAAACGCGGGAAGAGGTTTCATAGTCGCGTGCCGACAAAAGGCAGGAAGAAAGGAAGGAAGGAGGAAGAGACCGAGCCAGCGTTGAAGAGCAAAGGGGGTTATGCGAGAGCTCACTATTTATAGGCCCGATAGAATGAAATCGTGACGGACGGAGAGGAGCGGGCCCCGACGAATGGAGGAGTGCTCGTCCTGGTAACGCGTCAGTTAATTAACCCCTGGCCTAATTAGCATCGAGACGCGTTATATCGGCGAAACCGGTTTCCACTGGGAGGGGGATCGTTCAGGGGTTGTTTCTTGGCATTGATATTCAAGACAGCGCCGCGCCGGACAATCCAACAAGACCGGGACGAGAGTCGAATAGACGAAAAGAAAAGAACGATGACGCCTCAGATGGGAATATTTCTCGTAGGGACACATGTTGGAACGTTCCCCACGCTGTCCCGTGTTGTAAAACAATTCGAAAAGCGTTTCGTAGGTTCCTCGGGAAGAATTTCACGGTATCCAATAGAAAAGGAAAGCGAGTGAATATTCACGGTGAAAATGTCGGAAAATTAATGGAAGAAGTAATACGGTAGTACATACAATATTTATTTTGTATTAAGTAACAAATTTTGTTTTTAAATATGCAGGAAATATCTATTTCAGAATATACAGATAATCTTTATTCTTGTACATGTATACAATATTCAGATCCAATATTTTTCTCATATGAAAAAATGGGGATTAAACAATATTTTTCCAATATTTGAAAAAGATGGGTTATTTCAGAATACTTTGTGCCATCATGTCTGGGTAGCTCGTGGAGGTTGTAGATGCAATCTCTTTATGCAAAGTATTTTATCTGTTCCACGAATGGTCGACTAAAAGATCGCAAAATGGAAGCTCGTGGTGAAAAATTGATCGCGCGAGAAGATAGAATCTGGCGAGAATTTCTATCGGCGCGGCCTAGACTCGCGAATGAAGGATTTTAAAATTGAAAACGCGAACAACTGGATGTTGTTTGCCGTTGATAGTCATTGCGTGGGTTTCCCGTAGCACTCTGGCTTGTATCGCACGGGATATTGTTAAAAATGAACATATTGTTCGCTCGTCGGCGAAACGATCGCACCGAACAATAAAAGCCCCGGGAGAGATGGAACCGACAAACGAAATAAAAATTTTAACGACACTTAAATTCCGCGCATCGCCATATTTTCCCCGCGAAATTTCCGCTTTTACGCTGGGGCCAATCGGTGTTTCTCATTGCGCGCTATTACTTCCGGCTGGTTAAGTGGAATTATTAAAAGTTTCAAATTGCCTCTGTCTCTCGGGCCCGGCCAACTACCGAGAAGTCTTGTTCTTGAGGGGTGTGTTTAATGGTCGGAGAAAGTTTCCTACTGCGAATTAAGCGCTGAGAACAGAAGTGAACTTCCAAATAGAACTATCAAACTTAAAAACTCTCTTCGGCTCCGATAAAACATCTAATCCGACGCAAGAGCCGCCAAGTCATTTCCAGCATAGCTCCCTGTAGTAGAATTAATGTAGAACATGAAGAGGTAATCTACTCGGTGATATTTCGTCTTGTTACCGGATCGTTTGTTTCCGTTAAAACTATCCAATTAACATAATACGGAACGGAACTCGCAAAGACCCCCTTCTGGGCGCCGGCATACATCGCACTCGTCCCAAGGTAACCTCTATACAAACATCGCGCAGCATTTACATTTTAGCATTATTCAGTGATGCTATCTTTTCTACAATTTCGCCCGAAACAATACAAGACCCGTCGAGAGGCAAATATTTTACCGGCAGCGACCCCTCCCGCGGTGCTTCTCGCCCGCCAACACGCCATATAATTAAAACACTCAGCCGTCTAGACCCCGACGATCTTTCCGTCCGACGATCCTCCAATTATTCAACCGGTAAATATTCACGAGGCCATTATAGAAAGCGAATGACAGTAGTTTGCGTGCGAGTCGATCGAAGCCGGACCAGATCAGGGCCGGCCAACGCGTGCCATCTAGATGCAGGATCAATGGATCACCCGTCGATCAAAGATCTCTGCCGCGACACGTTCTCCGATTGTGATAACGAGTTTTTTTTTATTTATAAGCATTTGAAACCCTTCTGGGTTTATCTTGCTTTACATGAATAATATAAGTGAATTCAATAATGTGAACACAGGAATAGCACAGTAAAATTTTTTATTGGGCTACAAGTGGGTATAATAGTAATGTCCGCTAACGCTTGAAACATCTGCCTGAATCGGTATTAACGGCGCGTCCTCCCTGCAGGGTTAACTATAGCAGCTCGCACTGCTCTTTCTACAAATCTCTATTTTCATTGTCCCTAATTACATTGCCCCCTTCATTTCGCATTGCCATTTTACCATGCCATTGAGCAATCGCACGCTGTACCGTGCAAACAACTTGTAGGCCAACGTTTCAAACTCAATCCTGAATTACTGGATAATCTGAAACTCTATCCATTAGCCGTACTCCCAACGCAGGTAACTGGAGACTAGAGTCACACCTGGCCGTGCGGTTTGTCCAGCCCGCACGTGTGCTCTCGGGGAAACCCAAAAATCTGCACGTTTCACGCTCAATTTCGCACCGATTGGTCCACAGGTAGGGTCACTAAATAATATAGAAAGGTGTCGTGCCCATGATTAGACCAACTATTTTAGGCATTTTTCAGAAAAATTAGTAGGTGCGATTGAAAGCGGTAAACAGATTTTAAAAAAATTCAATAATATCTATGGTATGTACCATATTGGTTGTAGCTAATGAACAAAGAAATTTTTATTTGGCTCTTGTTTGCCGTTGCTGGTGCAAATAATTTTTTTTATTTATAAGCATTTGAAACCCTTCTGGGTTTATTTTGCTTTACCTGAATAATATAAGTGAATACAGTAATGTGAACACAAGGATAATACAGTAAAAATTTTATAGCTCTACAAGTGGGTATAATAGTAATGACAAATAATATTTATTTTGCATAGAGATCCTTCAAATTGATTGTTTCAGCTCCATTGGTTGCAATAAATTCACAAAGCTTCGTTCGTTTTCGAAGGTTCGCGTCAGGCTCTGTCAGGGAGATTTACAACCCCTGTCGTAAATCATTCTGCACGACTTCTTACGCGCAAAACACCCGGTATGCAGAACGCAGCGACCGGACCGGCAATAGCGACAGCACGAGACAATAGGACACACTTCGCGCAACATGTGTTACCAGCCGTGTAAAGAGAGGGAACACGCTGTGTAACCGTGATGTAACCGTGTGCGGTGGCTCGGGGTCCGGTTCGGTTGCCAGTGTGCACACTACTGCACACAGTGGTCCCAAACCGGGACTTGCCAGTTCAATATATGCACATAACTTTTCCAGAAGTTAAAAAAAAACTACTACAGTAAATTTCCGAACACTGATCAGTTTGGGAGGTCCCGAAAACTGATCAGGCCTACTCACTCCACTACCCGTCCAGGCTGTGCCGCGCCGCAGGGCGTCGACTATTGTTGTCGGCTCGGGTATATCGGTGCGAACACCACTACATTAACACAACGAATCGAATGTTCAAACATCTTAATTTTCATTATTTTTTTATGGGACTTTCGAAATCGTATTTCTGGCATTTTTCTGATTAAAACAAGACCAAACACTATATAATTTCAATTGTATTTAGTGATTTTATCGACTGTGAAAGTTTTGTATACATGCTTCACATGTAGTGTAAATATGGGCCAAATTATATCGTGTTTGGTCTTGTTTTAATCAGAATAATGCCAAAAACAAGTCAGTGAAAGTCTCATAACAAAAATAATGAAAAATAAAGCATTTTGAATTGGCATTACATTGTGAGAACACGAGAGCCTTTAAACTGTGTCGGCGATGGCCACACGCTGTGGCCAAATGCTGCGTGTGCCCGTCGCCGAGACCGTTGCCCTATTGTAGTCTTGCTCGGCGCGAGCGGAGCGGTAGACCCAGCCGTAAATCAAAAAAGCAAGTCGGGTTGCGAATACTGGTCGCTCCATGAACCACCCCCTGATCAGTGTTCGGAAATTTACTGTATTCGTACGTCATCTTTGAGAATCGTCAAATCGACATATTTTATCCCTGCTACCCCTGTTAGCTACCCCAGTGGAGAATTTTTAAGGGAAAAAGTTGGGCGTCTCATCAATATGAAGCTACTCACGGAACAATTAGCTTGATAGTAATCAATTGTAAAAATGTACGCTGGATCCTGGACTACAATGAAAGTTGCGACTATTGCATTTATGACTAGCAACAAACGATTACCACACAAAATTGGATAATATTTTTCATTGTTTATTGAATATATTTATGTAAGACTGTGTTTGCAATTTCCTTATATCATTTAAATGAAATACCCATTCACACAGTAATTTGCAACAGTTAAAATACGCAGTTTCGGCCAATACAATAAAAGTAATGTTAAAGTGACTAGAAATCATCATATTTTGAGTAGTGTTAGCAAAATATATGATAAAAAAAAGAAACGGCATCATTAAGAATTAAACGACCCTAAATGTTCTAAACGTTACACTGTGCGACGTTGCGAACCACTGTGTGGTGCTGTTCGAAGGCAAGGGTGGTCCGGAACAGTGTTGAAGAGTTCGGTTCGGTTCACGTGCGTGCCCGGATCGCACGAAACCGAGTGAACAACCGACAAAAACCGAGACGAGGAGCCAGCTGGTCCAGCCGCCGCGCTCATACAGAAAACCCATTGTCAACCCGGTGATTATGATGGCTCGCGATGAAATTACTACCCCTTGGACGCAGGCTGCGCGTACCGCGTCTGTCGGAGGACCGATCCGATCGTTTCGCCGGATTAAAGAACAGCGTGTTTACGATTTCCGAGCATATGTTTGACTCGAGGACCGGGGATCGATTAACGCCGAGGCACGTGCGTGATCGAGCGATCATCGAACTGTCGCCTTTTCAGAAGCTGCCAGATGATTTTCGGCGGTTGTCACTTTCTTCGTAGTAACCATTTTGTCTCTGATCTCTGGGATCGCACGGACATGTGCTCCGGATAGTTGGACTAAAAGTTAGCTCTAGAATATTATTAGAAAAACAAGTGAAAACAGTGTTTATGGGAAATAGTTGTTTGTCCTTATACGAGCATGTTTTGAGATGTGTGAAGACTTATTCTAAAGAGGAAGGTTCAACGCACTTCACTCTCCTCGTGATTTAACGAGGATATGTTTATATTTAATAATATGAGCGTCCAAAGAAAGGGACAAAACGAGAAACCACCCTCAGGTTCTAGCTCAGGGGTTGGTAAAACTGAGAAATAATATAATAGGATCAGGGTGTACACTACACCCTTCAGAGTTAAAATATAGGCAATTCTTCGAGAATCAGAAACTCATCGTGTAAATACTTTTCGGATTCACCTTAAAATAATGAATACGCGGGAATTTTCAACACATGGCGACACACTCCCCCGCGCCTCTTAGTCATGTTGAACTCATTGGAAGGTGAAGGGGCTTAGAGAGTACACCGGGTGGCCCGATGGATTATTCATGCGCGCAGCGAACACGGCCGAGCCAAAGGGCACACCGATAGACGGCGAATGGAGCGTAGAAAATGGGCCCGGACGATACCTTCGATGAACGGGGACCAACGGGGACACATCTGGACGCCACGTGCTCGAACCTTGCCCCTTAGCCAGTTCGTTAAATGCGAGGACACAGACAAGTCCAAGGGTTTGTCCTCATCCGATTCATGGGCAGCGCGTGTTTATCGGCGTCGTTGCACTGAACGTGTCTCGAATTCGCTGATCCTCTTAATATATCGGCCTCGTCTGCTGCCAAGAAGAAGTCTAAATGCCGACTATTTGCACGCGGAGCAGTCTGGAACGAAATTTGTCGCGATTGAGCTGGCCGTTTGTTGGAATTACGCCCGCTGCGAAATTTCGCCGACGCGTATCCTGCCGAGACATCCTGAGAACGCTTTTTCTTGGAGACTTGTGGCTCGATGGGTGAATATCCTGAAAGCGTAAACTTATCTCTGGTAGTCACCGAAGACAGTAAATGTGGTTCTAATTGTATTCTTGTTAATCATCCTCGTTCAAGTTTAGTGTCCTTCAAATAACATTGGTTCTATAACTTAAAAATCGGAATTTGACACTAGATGCCAACACTTGTGTATGCGCTGTAGCAAATCATTGACATACACGTCATTTTGAATGACAACAGTGTTTGATTTGCTTGTGAGCATCATATTTTTTTCAACCATAGAAAATTTTGAAAATTACGCAGAATATTTCATAAAATATGATCATGTTTAATCAGTCTTTAATCTCGATTCGTAGATTTCAAACAGATTGGAATTTCACGGATAGAAACGAGACTACACCCGGTACAATAACGTATAATCTAAGTACCCATTCCAGCATTCAAGATGACGCTTCACGAGTCATTGTTACTACGAGCAGATTTTATCGGGGCATCGTTAAATCCGTAAATCGGTGAGCTACAACTTTTACGTCGACGGAGTCGTAACTGTAAATGACGCAACGATACGTTCATCCTACGGCGAGAACTATTCATGACTTATCTGCCGATCGATCGCCAGATAAAGGAGGTGTCGCGTCGATCACGATGAGACTTTCGAATAATTTATGCGCTCATCTTCAAAGTTATACTCTGCCGGTTCTCGTAGGACTCTATGGGGAATCATAGTGAAAAAAAATAGTGGTACGCATTGCATCAAGAAAGAACTAATGTTAGAAAAAAAAAGAAATAAAAATGTAGGAAAACCAGCGACTATCTCGAAGAGCTGGTTACATAAGCGTATCATTTAACGAAGCAGCAACAGGGAAGCGAAGTTGCAAAATAACGATAGGATTTTGGAAAGTTCGATATTTATCTAGAAAGTCGAGCAGGAGTTGCTCGCGCATGAAAATTTGATTGGTTCTCGTTGCCAAACTTTTCCCCTTTCATTTATTATTTTCTGTTCCGCGTGTCGTAAAAGTAATCCGAGGCTTCGGGGCATTTCATTTCCGTGTTTCCCGTTCATTTTCTTCGACTGTTTTCCTCGGCCGTTTACACTGGTTGCGAGACAGAGAGAGAGAAAATCCTTCTGTCGAAACGAAGGGCTTGTTATCTAATCTTGGGGCATGCTCCAGCTGTGACCACTTAAAAATACACACTCGCCTCACTCATTTCGTCTCCCTTGCCGTTCGTCGAAGGAAATCCCAGATTAAAAGACTCCCGACAGAGTAGCGCGGAAATTAAAACGCAATTTCGCAACAGATGGTCCGATATCGGTCGTTCAGCGACTGATAAGCGTCTCGATATCGTCGCCGATTCATACTTCAACTTCCCTGAACGGATTTTTTCCGTAGAAGATGCACCGAAGCGCGGATTTTAATTAATTGGACGTTCCATGAAATACGAACGGCCCTGATAACGTATCGAACTTTTAGTTGGTACACTTTTTATTAAAGAATTTTTCAAGAACATACAGATTTCTTGAAAGCTTACTATCAGACCCTTTCCAACCAAAAGTAACCTATACTTATTTTCTCGAATTTGTTTATTTGTTTATTAATTAACAATCTCGTATCATATACAATTAATTGTATTAAAAAAATTTCTAATGAAAGTTGAATGTTAACAATTGAATTTACCTTTGGTATATTCACATAAATGAATACGAAGTCAATTATATTAACAATTACATTAATTATATTAACACAACGTAGGAGTAGCAGCGTACAGAGCCGAATTAAAAAAATAAAGATTATCGGAAAGTGATGACATGTAGAGTGGTAACATTAGAACGTAAAAGTCCAGAATTTCACTTTATTTAAACCTTTCTATAGCGATTTCAGTCGAGGCTGTGATTTTATTACGACACCGAGCGAGACTTGAAATTGCCGCATGGCGCCGCGACTATGTGCAAAAGTGGGGACCAGGATGAAAGCGTCAAAGCTTTTTATTCCGGGTTCCGCGGACGACCGTGTGCTCGGCCGATCTCGCGTTTCATCGAATAGTCTATAAAAGTGTGGATTTACATAAACAGCCGCACGGCCAGACGAGCGCGAACCTTTATTTTGCGACCGGTAAAAGCGACCGATTAAAAACAGCTGCGAACGGAAATGTTGCACCCCGCAGCACCACCGCGGTCATCCGAAACGGCTAATTCGTTGTCGACGGGAATCGATAACGGTCCCTAACGGTTTCACCGTGCTCGAAATTGCCGATTAAGGCGAATAAAAATCCTCCCAGCCCGAAAATAATTAATTCGATCATGGAATAATCAAAAATTAAAAAAACTTATTAAAAATAGTCGGTTTATATTAAATAGTATGGGTAACATTGCCAGAGTTTATAAAATGGCTACAATTTTCTCGATTCGCGTTGAAAGATCACAAAAATGTATTCGAGGGTTATTCATTTTTGCTTTTGCCTATAAATCAACAAATTATGGAACTACATACTGTCCCATTTCGAAGAGGCACGTCTTACAGCGTAAATAACAACACGAAAATGGAAATTTTCATCCTGAGAAGCTTTCCGGGGTTAATTCGCAGAGTGCTTCCCCAATCTCAAAATTGTTAGAGTATGTATATCAAGACAGAAATCTCTAACAGGAGCCACACCCTTCCCACACAATATCTACATATTCGACCCTCCATAGTCGACGTCTGTGCAGCGTACTCCTTCCAACGAGAATGCCTAAATTTATTACGCGGGGTGAGATTACTAGTTACGATACACTTTTATTCACTACTGCTTGTTATCCTAATAACCATGTTTTTATTAGCTTTCTTTCTTATTTGTTTATTTGACTATCCTAAAATCGACGTTAGATACGAAAAACACGACAAGCGTCGCACAGTGGGGAAAATTGACTTTACTCGATTCAAAAAGAAATAACTTACGATAGAAATGAGGTAGAGCGATGAAATTTTTTTAAAATTAAAACTGAAACTATAGTAAAGTTAGTTTTCCCCACTGTGCGTCGTTGCGGACGTGCCAACACCTGGAAATCACTCCTAGGTGCCAGAAACAGAAACAAAGCTAGAGTTTACTTCCCCCCCAACTAATCCCCAAGCAAACTGTACCTGTAACAGAAAACCGCCGGTAAAAAACACGGGTCGTTACAAACTCTTCCGGGGGCGGGCAGAGGGAACTTCCTGTTCACCTGTGGTGGTCACCGTTCCGTTTCTATGCAGCTAGATCGAGCATTTCGAGCAGCAGCGTGCGGTTCGTCGACGAACACATGGAGCCTAGGGCCGATCGAAGCTCCCGGAAAATCGTCGCAGTATGTTGCTACGATAGAGAGAAAGAGAGGATGAGAGGAGTATAGGTCGCGAGACGCGAAAGGGTTAGGTTACCAAGCTGCCGGTGTCTATTAATGTCGGGGGCCTATTTCCGGATATATCTTGTTGCCGTGCGAAAATTTACCTCCCTCCTGGGGAACGGGTATCGATCGATCGCGTGTCCCAGAGTCGAAAGCTGCGGGCCAGAGAAAGAGGAAGAGAGGGAACGTTGGAGACAGAGAGGAGGGGATCCTCGTCGCTTTCACCCTAGTAACAGAGGGAGGAAACGCCGAGCTGGTCGCGGGGGTGGAAAACGAACGTTGCCGGGGATGGCTGGTTTATTAAAGTTTTCGAGCATGAGCCCTCCCCCCGACGCGGCCGAACGGCAACCAGTTGAATACACGTAAAAATGTTAAACACGATACCGGACAAGATAATGCTGCAGGGGATGCCGGAAATCAGATAATGGACAGGGGCGAACGAGGAAAACTCGGCCTCCTGCTATTCAACGACGCCATTTTTCCTAGTTCTTTCATCGGGGTTGCATATGCACGCGTCGCGAACTTTTCGCAGACGAACGCCGCACAGTGGGGAAAACTGACTTTTTTCGATTCAAGAAGAAAAAACTTTCGACAGAATATACGTACGGTAATGCTAATGCCCAAGACGTCACCATGGGACAAACCGATGAACTCTGTTTAAAAATCAAAGAACTTTCGATAGAAATGAGATAGAGCGATGAAATTTTTAAAAATTAAAGCTGAAACAAATCTCTGAGTCGTATAATCATCTCTCTCTTCCTTTCTATTCCCCTCCCTGAAAATCGACGGCCAGGGACCGAGTATTTTTCACTGGCATTGAATCAACGAAACAGTTTTTCTTTTTTTTTCAATTCCCAGCCACGGGAGTCTCAGCGCCCTGCTCCGCTCGCGCACTCGAGTGCACTCAACGACGCCGAATTGGGAACACTATTGTCGCTGGGTGTTGCCTCGATATAATAGCAAAAGGGGAACATTTCTTGGTGATAATTGGACCAAGAATCTTTATGCGAAATCAGGCGTTTGAAGGTTTGGTATCAAGAAACGAGAGTAAACGTTTACGGGTTCCGCGGTAAAACATATTTGCAAACAAACGTTCGGCCAAGCATCGTAGCACGGATCGCACGCTCGCGAATGTACGCGCGACACGGACATAGGTTGCAGACCGCAAGTTCGATAACGAATAAGCTGCCATATGCAGAATGCTCGGAACGGGCGTGTACGCGTTTCACTGTAATTACGATTCTCGATATTGTTTTCGGTCGTATTATTAGTTGGAATTCCGGCGAAAACCACCGTCTCTGCGAGGACGTCGAATCGATGCGATCTCCGGCGTGGTGTGTGTATCGCTAGTGTGCAAGTCGCTTCGTAATAGCAAACACAATCTCGGTGATTGCACTTTGACCCATATTTTTCCACCTTAAGGCTATGTCCACACTGAATCGACATAGAGTAACATTTTTCCGAATAAAAGAACAGAAACGCGGCAAAAGGTCGGTGTTTATCATTATCATTAACATTATTTTACCTATATTTTCACATATATTTTTAAAATATCTAAAGTATTCGAAAACCTTGAAATAGCTTCAACAAATCTTCCTCTCTGAATTAAAACGGAAAACTCGCATAGCAATCTCGTATAAGCAATCTCCCCCAAACGAGATATCGAACCGTTAATAAATCACGTTCGAATCAATTCGCAGACCGTCGCATAGCACTAGAGCAAAATAAGAAATAGAGGCGTTATTCGAGCAGCCGAAATGTTCGCGAAATAGAACAGGAATAAAACAGTCGTAAATCAGGCATCCTGGAACGGGGACAGGCGGCCATAATTTCCGAGAGAGTTCGGGGTCTCGAAGGTGCTCGGAAAGTTAGCGAGTTCTCACGGAGCGACAAACGAGAGCACGAGTCGTCCGTTATTTTTCGTAAACAAACGAGAAGGGGGTGGTGGTGCTTGTTGTGTTGCGCGTCGGAAGATCTAGTTTCGAACAGACCCACCCCCGCGGCGCACAGCGTGGAAAACTGACTCGTCTCGATTCAAACAGAAATAACTTACGATATAAATGAGGTAGAGCCATGAATTTTTTTTTTTAATTGAAAGCTGAATCTTTGCAGAATATAGGAAAAATAGTGAGATTACGGAACGAACGGTTTTTAACCTTGAGAAAATTCGTCAAAGTTATACAATTTTGCGTAAGTCGTTTCTACGTTACCACGAGAAGAAAATTTTTTTTTACATACTATGTATCACTTCCCGTAGATTTTTTCACGCTGATTTCAAATCTGGTCTGAAAATTTGTGTTAAACTGTTGAACTTTTTTTTTCAAGGTTAAAAACATTCGTACCATAATCTCCCTATTTCTCCTATATTCTGCAAAGATTCAGCTTTAATTTAAAAATAAATTCATCGCTCTACCTCATTTGTATCGAAAGTTATTTTGAATCGAAAAAAGTCAGTTTTCCCCAGTGTGCGTCGTCGTCGACGATCGCTCCCGTGCGATACGTATCGAGCGTGCACGCGGTTGCCAGGCAGTCGTGGAAGCATTATACGATTGAAATAAAAGGCAGGCATATTGTCTAGTTAACGGCAATGAAAATAACACGATCGTTACATAGTCGACGCGAGGCCCCGTCGCGTCCGTCCACGGTTGGGGGTTTCGTCGCGTGTGCGTACGAGGCACCGAAACCGTTCGAATGAGAATGCGGGGCCGAAGCGAATCTCTGAAAGGCCACGTTGGTAGTGCTATCAATAGTTCGCTTCGAGTGGCCACTTCACCCTGGAACCTTTCGCACAGTAGCGTAGGGAGAACTAGGGTCAGGCATAATGTCGACGTTCAGACAAAAGGGACGTACGTACCTCTAAGGAGCGTTTCTTTGTCGCCGCATGGCCGGAGACACGAGCGGAAAAAGATCGCACGACTATGCCGGAAGCCTACCTCCTCCACCTCCTCTCCTCTCTATCTCTCTCTCTCTTTACTTTATACACACGCCTGACGACGATCGTGAAAAATAATGTCACGGTATTATTGGATGGGGCTCGGCCGAAAGGTCAAGCAGAGTCTGCGGAATTCGTGCACGCAACTATTTATAAGGCCGCGCTCCTCGGATTTGTGGACGCTTTTCCCATGTTTTACTTCTTTCCGGTTCTTTAATTTTACCACGTTTTTATTAGCTCGCTTTCTTGTTTGTTTATCTGTTCGGTGGCAAATTTTGCAATTTATTTTAAACTAACTTCCTGATGAGCTAGAGACTTGAAATGGCATTTTTCGATTATATTTAAAATTCCGGCAACTACATTGAATTTGTACAATAAATATATGTATATGTGTGCTATTCGTTTCCATTTAAAACTAAATAGAATTTGATTTTTGCCGTTGAAGTCTCGTTGAAACTTTAAAGTTTCTCGAAGATTTTGTTTAGGAGTTGCAAGAAGGTAGTTTGCGCGCGCCCCAACAGAGAGTAACGGGACCAAAGAGACCAAACGGTGCTCCGGACGTGCATTTTGTTTTTTCGTGTTGTATCCGTAGAGTGGCGTAGAGAGTAGAGGGAACGAGAGCCCGTTGTTACGAAGTCACATAAATTTTCCTGGCCGTCTATGCCAGGCAGATGGAAACAAACGCCGCACAGTGGAGCATTTTAAACAAAAAGCTAGCCAAATTTCAATTCTGTAAAGTTTATCATCAATCGCTAATAGCAGTTGCTTTTTGTACCTAAGTGGTTTGGTTTCTACTATAAAATCATTTTGGCCAGCTTTTCAAAATGCCCCACTGTGCGACGCAAGAAAATGACCAGCGAAGCAATCCGAGACGTAACAGTGAAACTATGTAAATGCAAGTTGATAAAAGCTCGTCGGGTAATCTCCCAGGGAGAGGATCGATCGGAACGGTCCCGGTGCGCGGCGTCCATTCTGATCACCGAGGAACTTTCGCAATTACAGAAAGGCGCGAGAGCAGCGGGGCACTCGCCGATAACAGCGTCGACTTTTGAAAAACAGTGCGACGAGCTCGAATCCAATTCGGAGGAAGAGTCTAAATATTTACGAGGTGATTGAACGGTTCCGGGAGTTCGCGACACGGCTGAGCGATGTTCCAGAAACTGGGGTCGACCCGTGCGCTGCGTTTAACCCCTTTTGTTATTGTTGTCGTCTAAACGCGCCTCGAAATTGCTTTTGTTCTGCTGTCGCCGCCTATAGTCACTCGACAACGCTTGAAATTAATTGAATTAATTTATATATAAATTTTATATACAAAAATTTTGTATGTCTTACATCAAACATTTCTTCCGACTTAGAACGTTTCCATTATATGTGACGATTCGGTGGTAGGTGTTGGATGACTTCGAGGATACCATTGTTCCCGCAAATGGGCTTCGAAAACTACGTCGATGAATTTCAAATGAAGTATTCCCGAACATGGACACTTAATATTGGCGGGGCGGGCGCGGTGCTTAATCTTCTCGCACGCTCAACCGCGCAATTTCTCGCGCTGTAATTGAGGATGTGGTTCGCGCCGATATTTCTCGTTAATAAGGGAAGCCCATCGCAATTACTTCCCGCCGCGAAAGACGGGCTTCCGTTCCTGCGTTTCGCAGCACGCGATGGTTTTTCGCAACTTTTCCGAACAGTGTTCCACAAAAGTAAAGGCTTTCCAAGCTTTCAAATGAAATAATCATTATTTAAATACTCCACTTCGGATCCACTGTGGCAGCGTATCATAACCCCCTTAATCGCGCAATATTTTCTCTCGTACGAGAAAATAAGATATAACGGGATACGCGATGGCCATTAGCAATACCATTTTGCGCGATAGCCGGCCAAACTACCCCCCAACAAGAATCACTGTGGAACAGCGTGCCAGCGAATTCCAGCACCCTTATATAAGCAATATAAATCCCACGAAGCTCGTTCTAACCTATCAAACATCTCCATTGCCATCGAAATTTCCAGCAACCCTCGGCAACAGCAGTCACTCACATGCATCCACCCCTCGTCGCTGGACATACATCGAACAAAGCAGGGGACACCGTAAAAGGGTCTCTTTCGGAAAACTCGGTGAAAGAGAACGGTTCCCTAAATCAGAAGACGCCAGCACCCGCATCCGCGTCGCAGGGGAAAACTTTTTAATTAAACAGCCCGCGGGGTTGTGTCGAATATTCGAACCATATAACAACGTCGACAGAGCGAGACGTGGTGGTCGATTTGGATGTGGCCCGGTCCGATTCGACCCGGCCTTTTCCCCGGACTGCCAACCCCACGGAAACGAGTAGCGATGGCAGTGAAAACTCGTAGAAAGTCGGAAACGAACAAAAGTCGAGGAAAATTGGAACATCTTTATGGGTTTGGGAAACGGCAATTTCTCTTGATGCTGTCCATTGAAGAATACTTGGTAATTATATAGAAAAGGTCTACGTACTCCGATTTTGATGAAATTTTAATATGTTATGCAGCAACACATTCTGAACAACTTTTTCCTTTTCCAATATAGGTGGATCTCTTTTAGTTTTTAAGATATTTGCAAAAGACTATCGCTAATACAAACCGCAAAGCATGCAGGAATACGAAAAATTCAATACAGTATTAGTGATAGTCTTTTGCAAATATCTTGAAAACTAAAAGCAACTCTCCTATATCGGAAAAGGAAAAAGTTGTTCGAAATATCGAAATCTATAACATATTAAAATTTCATCAAAATCGGAGTACGCCTTTTCTATATAATTACCATAATGTTTCCTAGTTCCATACAGATTCCTAAGCCCGTACAGATAGTCTTAAAAATTAGTAATTGCGAATTTTGTACAAACAGATGGTTAAAAATGTGGTAATAATGAAGGGTGAAGACTGCGACTTGGTTCCATCGCTACCATTCGGTCAGGACGACCCACGGGACGACCGCCGCCATCAGAAGCGATACGTTCGCGCGTCTCTGTGTCGGCGCGGAACACGCACGAAATCACACGCACATCCCTGGCCGCCGCGCGGTGCGTAGACGGTCGATATCCCACGGTGGTCCGTATACTCGGTATCCGATGGTGCTTTTATGCGAGGAACAATGGCGACGGTTTCGTGGCGCGGTGGACAAAGACGAATTAAAATTTTCGTCCCGACGCACTTTCCCGCCACTTTAGCCGGCGCGGTCGGCGATGCCGCCGCCGCGTCCACAATGCAGCAGCAGGATTAACAGAGGAAGGGATCCCGAAGAAGAGGTGCGTGATCTCTCCGGGCCTCGGGGAAGAAGCATTTAACGGGACCATCGAGAGTTTTTCCCGTTGAAAGAGGCGGCGAACAATGCGCGCATTAAACGACCCGCTTATCGGTTCACCGATTGAAACCTTTTGCTCCCAGCGATCCTGGATGGATGGCTGGGTTATGGTGTCACCGGGAGCGACCGTGGCTTTCGATGTTAATGCGTCTGCTTTTTGTGCTTTTTCTACTTATCGACGATGAGTTGCGTGAAAGCTGGCTGGCTCCCCTTCTAGATCGATCGACCGCCCGCTCCTTCCGGATAGACACACACGACGATTGGTCAAATATAAACAGAGGACTTTTTCTCCAAGGTACGGATTCGAGAAGAATTTTCTATAAATAAAAATCAGTTGTCTCTCCCTAGTTGTTGGGTTCTGTGTGTGTGCTAGCAACAATCTCAGACCGACTGGACTGAATTAGCTTCGGAGACTGTCTAAACCAATTGCGCACCAAGTCTTTCACATATCTTCGTCTCTACTGAAACGCACTACCCCTCAAATATGTCTGCTCGAGCGAGAACCGATTCGAACAAACGATAATCACGAACTGCTTTTAAGCCCTCTGTCCAGGATGCGTCTTTTCAACCAGAAAAGATATCGGGATGAAATTTCCACTAACATTCTCGGGAGACGGTGAAAACGAAAACATAGATAAGGTAACGACAAAATAATAAAACAGAGGAGACAGATGCGTATATTCCTTCGAATTTGATCCGGCGCGCGGCACGGAGCGATCGGTCAATCGAGGTTAAAAGTTACACAGTTGAAAACCCATCGGGCATCGCCGTCCGTGTGCCGGCTATTTTTATTTGTCACACATCAGTCGGACCGTAACTAGGTTTCCGTTAGCGACCGACATTCTAATGGACACGCGACTACATTATTTGCCCGGGCACGATTCATCATCGTGTAATCGTGTTTCGTGCGCGGACCCGGCCACCGGGAATTCGTTTGTGTACCGTATCGTATCGACGCTGAGGGGAAATTCACCGTGCACACACAAGCTCCGTGTAGGTACGCCCCTGCGACGCAATAATGTCCGATGGACGACCCTCTGGCCCATTGGAGCCCCCAAGAGCCCCCGGGAGACCCACGAAGTCGCTGCGGGAGGGCAAGAACGAGCCAGGAGGGTGGAAAGAGGGTGCACTGTCCCCGAAATCACAGGGTTCGTTGTACATACAGGGTGTCTAAAAATTCCAACTTCCGGAAATTGGAGATTCTTGAGATCATTTCAAGCAAGATTTTCCTTTGAGAAAATGGCATCCGCGGCTTTGTTACGGAGTTATTAATGAAAAACACGGACCAATCAGAACGCGACCTAGACGCGTGTTGGTTCAGTCGTCCCGGCATGCAGTGGGGTATTCGCCCAATTCAAAATTTGCTGAATATTGAAACTACTGTAACTTTGCTCAAATTTATTCAAATTTCATGAAAAAAGAAACATTTTAAAGCTTGAGATTTCTACTTTGATACTGTATACCGTTTTGACTGAAACAGATGTTTTGAGTGCAAAATTTGTCCATAAAGAGGAGCGTATCTTGACTTTCGAGACCCCCTGTATATCTATATTGGCCGAAGACGATGGCCGAGGGCTCGAATAAGCCCGACAAAGCTGTCGGGTTTTCGCATGCCGCCCCCAACGTAACGCGACGATAAAACCTCCTGGATTATCCCCGCAGATATTTTGTTCACCGTTCGGGTGCCCATTGATAAATGATCGGCCGCTTAAGCTTAAACTATCGAGAGCTCGAATTGCTCTGTTTCATTGTTTGCCGGGGCAAACGTGAGCTAGCTGCTGCGTTATTATTTTGGGTAATACAGCGGGAACGTGTAGCATGATTTGTGCGAGATTGCTGCTGCGGATTCTACAATATGATTTCGCGAAGTTCCCTTTGCTCGATCGCTTAAAGCCCTTGTCCTATAATACGGAATAAAACAGTCTCTACTAATTTCTACCAAAACCTTATACGTTGTTGATATATGTATATATATGTATATTTTATATAATATTATATAATATGTATATATGTATAATCGTGATATATGTATTAGCTGAAATCGAAAGAAACTCACAAACTCGCTTCCTATTTAACGATCGAAATGTATCAATTTTTAATAAAGGATCATTTCGTACGATTAAATCTAATACAAACAAAAAGTCGAACTCTAATGGTTGTCGACAAGAAACGGTAATTCCCGGTTCGCGATAAAGTTCATTATCTAGGGGGCGTCAGGGAGGGAGCTATTCGCTATCCACTTGAAGTTTCCTACGTATATGTATGTACATATATTGTATATTATAATTTGATGAATAAGTATCCGTACAAAACGGCCGCAGAAATTCTCTCGAATAAATGACGAGGTACAACAGCGAACGAACACAATCGCTTTCTCGCATTCCGAAAAGCAGAAGTGGCCGTAGACGCGGAAAATCAATACAGCGAATAACCAACACCAACCCAGCCAACGTTATCGCATAAAATTCGATTAATTTTCGAAGCTTCTGAGGAAATGACGAAACTCTCAATCTAGCCATTTAATACACCGAACGAACATGCTACCCTTCTGTTTTCGAATCGAAACGATCGAGTAGTACTATCCAAGCCCCCACCAAATCAGAAAAACCGAGCAAGCATAAGCGTGCCCCGCACACTCGGTGAGTCATCCGACGACCGGCAAAGGGAAGCACGCGGATTTCCATGCGCTATCGATCGCGTCTAGAGAACGCAAACGGCCAGATATTATACGCGAAGGCGAAGACGTACGATTGCATACGACACCCGGTGTACGGTAGCCGTTTCGTTAACCGACACGAGACCGCGTTTTCGTCGACGAAAAAGCGGAAGGGACGAAGGAGCCATCGTCGAAGGCGTTGCAAATTAAGTTTCGGTCCCTTCCATCGAATGTTTCACCGAGTCAAAGGGGGAGAAGACCGTCTCTCCCGCTATATCTCGCAACCCCTAATTTTCGACCGGGCTGGGGAATCTCCGGATTCGACGGAAGCGACCCCAGTGCCGTGCGGGACTGGGGTTTTTTACGGTCCGCCAGAGCAGGATTAGAAATATCGAGTTTGCTTCGCTGGGAGATCTATTCGCTTGATTAAACGCGCTGCCAGTTCGGAAGAAGTTAATGCTGTCATAATGCGACGCCACGGGATGCTACTTTCTCTCGTCGTTACTTCTTTATTAGTTTCTATACGTCTCTACCGTATTTATCGTTCGGTAAACGCTCCGTACACAACATATTTAAATTTCATCAAAATCGGATGCCCAACTTCTAAATAATTACCAGCAGAATTCCTTCCTCCGCACGCTAGGTGCAAGACTATCATTCGTTATGCATAATTATTGTTAAATGGCAAAAAAAAAGATAATCCTGAAACACGTATCCCCTACTTTGGATCGAAGATCGCACACCCAAATTTACATTAAAATTAAGTAACAATAGATACGAAAAACTGGGAAAAAATATCAAATTTTTAATATATTTAATATATTTTTAATCGAATTTTTTCAACCACTGGTTTTATAGACATTTTTGACTGATACGATGGGGCACAGCGTGGTTAACCTTCCTCTATCAAATGAACCCTTGTGCAGCTCAAAATATGCTCCTATAAGGTAAAACAAACGAATGCTAGAAAATCTAGTAAGGTTCTATTTACTTTTTAGTTATGTCACGTGCTATACCTTGCCTCTTAACAATTTACGAGCGGATGATTGACCGTGTGTTTCTCCGAGGCAGAACAAAACGGGGGCGTCATGGGATCCGCTCGGACGAGCGTGGCGGTCGTGAACGGAACGAGGCGTGAAATAATTTCAGTTCGTTCCTGCGCGAAACGATAAATCTAACGATCTCGCGTGGAGAACCATGGACAATCGCGGCGCGACGGGATCGATGACGGTGTCATCGTGGGGGAGGATCTCGAGCCGCGTTTCCCTCGAGATCTTTGACCCGGTTCGGAGTATCAGCTGACGTCATTCTCCGACAACTCGGAGACGCGTTGCGCGACTCGGTTTCGAGGAACCCCCTCGGAAATTTTGGACGGTTCGTCGACCGACATTAGGCCTCGGGTGAACGGACTTATGCCTTCTCTCCCTAGGCCCTTGACAACGGCCAGGTAGACCGGGTCTGTTTACAATGAGATTACCGTGTAACAGATCATTAGCGGGTGGCACGGAAACGTCACCCGGCGCACCGCCACAGTGGATGAATAATGCCATTAGTCCGAGCTCGAGGACGGTTCTCTTCGTCAGCCATGCGACCCAGAGTAAAAATACACGGCCCGAATCGCGGACTTCCTGTCGCAGATAGTAATTCATTATTCGCGTTTAGACTAAGAGCCGCTGCTTTCGCGGAAGCTCCGTCATCGTGCCGCTGCCCTTTTGCCCACCAGAATTTACAATTACTCGAGCAAGTATTGTTTCTGCTAATCCTCGATCCTTATACACAGGATCCGGATCGAAAAATTTAAGGACATGCGACCAATATCTCAAACGGTACAAAAGTCATACAAAAATGTCCCTAAATTTGATTACCATCGTCAGGCTAATTAGAATAGAGTCTTTTTCAGGTGAACGTTCCCACTACATGAATATGGCAGAGCCTTACATAGCGAGCCAAGAGTATGCAGTAACAAGTTTCGAGTCCTTGATCGTACTTTTACGACGCGACGAGTTTTAACGCTCTCCAACTTTGTCCCCTCCACCATCCCCTGATCTTCGTAATTGGTAGCCGGATTATAATCTCGAACGTAACGCGGCCGAGATATAAAAACTCCCGGGCTTAAAGTTTGTTGTTCTTTCGGCGCGACGCTCTCGGCCATTGTTTCAATGGCACCCGCGGCGTAATTAAATCCACACGGAAAGACGAATCGCAATTTCACGGTGGTCGTTCGCGAATTTTCGCCGATAATCTGGGACGCGCACGCTGGAAAGTGCGTCCCACGGTTTCTGTTCGGAAACTGCTCTTTTTTTAATGAGATCGAGAACCCCCGTGGTGCTAGCCTCCTTTTTTTTCTTCGTCCCCGTCGGGCGCAAGCTCTCGGAGAATCTAATTAATTTCGCGCGGCGAGCGGGATTGTGGCTGGAGAGACTAATTGAAACGAATATTAAACGCTTGAAAATTTTTCTCTACTCTCCTGTACGAGCGCGCTTTCGTCGATCCCTTTTGCCGCCACTTAACCCAGACCTCTCTATAAGCGCGTCAACACCCCCCACCGAAGCCCAAAGTCAGCTGACTGGCTTTCCGCTGATTCCCCGTCCCGGGCGACAACTTTTACTCTAAAAATATTGGGTCTATAACTTGAAAACCGGAATTTGACACTAGATGACAACCTTTTGAAGCTCTATTCATAACTCTATTCGATCAGTTTCTACAATAAATCTAGCAAATGTTTGTAAGCATACCCTTAAATTTTTTCACCTTATTTAACGTCGCTTTCGGAATTCTTCTATAAGAATTATTTCGCGACGAGACCTACAGTTTAGATTAAAGGTGTGTTCCGAACATGGTCACATGGAATATTTCCATAATAATTAAATTTTGTAATGGCAGCAAATCGATGGACGTGGAAGCAACAGCTTCGCAAACTTTGAGACGAAATTTGTAGGCAGCTCCTGCTCGAGCAAGTTCGGTCTTAACACCGCGAAAGCGGCTCCATTATTTCCTCGAAGCTGATGATTAAGCCCGTTGGCGAATTTAATGCCGCGGATATCGACACGAGGACTATAAATAGAGGGAAGCGTGGACCCCCTTATCGATTATGAAACAGTAGGGCTTTCCTCGAGCCGGGAACACCTCTGGCTGTTCACGGGAGTTATGCTCCTGAGGAAAAGCCAATAGAAACTCGAGACTCCTGCCGCTATTCGATACGAGATTGTAGATTCTAGGGAATCGATAAAACCGTGTTCGAACCATAACGCAATCTTTGTCGTTTCCGATGGGCTGGCGTTCGTCGTGGGACACCTCGCTCGTAAATAAGAAATCACTCTCGTACGTTATAAACTATGCAGCAACATGCCTGCGAATCCTTCGCAGTTTCTATGGGAATGTCGATCAGAAGTGCAAGATCAAGGTCCTCCGCAATATAACATTATCGATCAGCGCTGCAAAAATTAATGTGGAGGAATGCTCAACATTGAAAATATCGCAAAGGGTTTGGAAATATTGTTTGCGCACGAAACGAGCGACATTTGGGCCCCAAAAGGTTTCATGGGACTGATGATTGGAGGAGCAAGATCAAGGTCCTCCGCAACATAACATTAACGATTAGGGCTGCAGAAATCGATGTGAAGGAATTCTCGACATTGAAAATATCGCAAAGGGTTTGGAAATAGTGTTTGCGCACGAAGCAAGCGACATTTGGGCTCCAAGAGTTTTCATGGGACTGATGATCGGAGGAGCAAAATCAAGGTCCTTCGCAATATAACATTATCGATCAGCGCTGCAGAAATCAATGTGGAGGAACGCTCGATACTGGAAATATTGCAAAGGGTTTGGAAATAGTGTTTGCGCACGAAACGAGCGACATTTCGACCCGAAAAGTTTTCGCATCGAGACGTAGGAGCTATGTTTACCAATTTGTGTTGTGGAAGCGAGCGTCGACCTCGTTCAGGCTTGTGGCTTCGATCGCGGTGGTACCTGCTCCGCGGACGTCACCGCTCGTCCCGACAAGAGAAAAGAGAGGAGCCGTGACTAAGTCACGGAACATCCGTGAGTCACGAGAGCACGCCAGAGCCAGGTCACACCGTGTATCCGTCCCGACCCGGGTCCCGGGGAAGGGCCGAAGAGAATAGACGTCGTTAGGCGCGGCTGGAGACGACCGACTCGGAGCTAAAAAGCGCCACTTAACCCTCGCTGGGTCGCTGTTGCGCCACGCGAAAAACGGCCTGGCCCGAAACGTCGCGTCCGAAAATGTCTCGGGATTTCTCGGAATAATCGGAAAAATGATCCAGGCATCCCAACATATTCGAGAGTTCCAAAAGCCAACTAGACTCGTCGCAACCGAATGCCTTTCCCAGCCGTCTCTCAAACATCATTTCCCGAAAGTTTCGACTTAATTTTCTTCTAGGACACGTCTACAGCTGGCGGATCGATCGCGTCGACCGGAAACCGAGTCCCCAATCATTTCCAGCACGAAGTTTCAACCGCTCTGCACCGGTCTCGTTCCAACGGAGCCTGACGATCGTCCAAGGACACCGATCTCTCTCCGTCGCATCGGTCCGTTGACATTCGGTCCGTTCTTGGACTTTGTTTCAAACGATCATAGTTCATATGAAAAAATAAAATAAAGACAGATTTTTTAGGCTAGATCAGATTGCCACTCCAGAAGAAAATTGGCCGTTCGTGACGCGAATCGGATTCGTCTCGCGACCGGAAACAGCGTCGCTCTACACCGGATGTCTACGAAGTAGCGAATGTTTTTCCTTCTGAGGCGTTTCCGTTGTTCCCTGACGAGATTCGGATCGTGATTTCGACGGTACGCGAGGCAATCGTCGGATCCGGTGTTCTTAAGTGCGGAACGGCGTACTCTCTACCCTGGACAGCGCTTTTCTTCCCAAGTTTCCCCATATACCGTGATTTTTCGAACGCGGGAGACCTGTCGAAGAGAAGCTCGCAGGAAATGTTCCAAGTTTAGTTGACAGAGGACACCGGAGTTTCTTCGGCTCGATCCGAAGTTCCGTGGATGGTGGGTGAGCGAGCGAAACCTTTCGGTGTCTGTAGATATTTTTGCTCGTAGAGATACGATGTGGATGAACAGCCATAATTTTTAATAATTCTTTAAATAAATTACCTACTCCTGTAAATATTAATACATGATGAAATTGGCTTTGGGTAGCGAGTCGTGAATCATCCTTGCGACGAGATTGTCTCGGAAACATCTTGAAAGATGTTGTTACGAATATCTTCGAATTCTAATGAATTAATTGCGGTTGGTTGCAAACGAGGGTGACCATGATCAAATAAAAACCATTATATTTATAATGAACGAATCGCCGCGTGGCAACCGAGCTCCCGGCCGCAGGTCCATTAATCCCCGAAAGAGAGGAAAAGCTCAAAGCGGAACCGCGGGAAGCTCTTGACCCCGTTCCGCGACTAAATGGCCCCGACGGTTTTTCTCCGTTTGCGGGACGAATAAAAGGAAACCCGCCGGCATGGCGCAAAGACCACCCCCGTTCCGCCAGGTTCTATAGTTTTTCCCAGCACCGGCACACACCGGCCAGGATCTATCCGGCGAAGGAGCTGACCGGAAGATCGCGAACGATCCTCCCGAGGACTTTAATCGGCTGGCTCGCGGCCATCGTTTCAATTTTCCGCTACTCGAGCAGGCCTAACGCGTCGCTCATCGCGAGCTCGTTAGACCAGCTTGGCTTCTCCGATTGCTGCGAGATTTGCTCCGAAATTAGATTCACATATCGGCTAATATTAGGTCTCGATGAGAATTCGATCGGTCGGACCCTGAACAACACCCTGGCTGTTTTCGTTGTCCTTGATGAAATTTTGTCGAAAATATAGAATACAAGAGTTTACGAAAACAGTATATGTGATAAAACAATTTTATATTCACTTTTATCGTTTTTAACTGTTTTTATATATCTTGTTTTCGATCCTCGATTTTCTTTTCCTTATCGATACATTTCCAACAAAGACAAATGTCCTTCCTCCTTTGCCCTCCTAATTATTTATTTCTCTTCTTGTTTCCTCCTTACTTCCTTTTTCTTCGCGTAACTTCTTAAAGTTTGCTTTTTCCCGCAGGTTAATTACCTTGTCTCACATCTACCCTCTTTTTCCACATTCTGTAATTTCTGCCCACTTTCCTTTTTCGCTCTGGTACATATTCCCTGTCCCACCAATATTTGCTACCTATATGACATTTCCTTATTCTTACCCTTCTAACTATTTTTATATATTTATTCGTACATGTGAAAAAGATTCGTTCACTTTGGACGAATCATGATTTTCACCTTTTTCCCGCTAGTTTATTAGTAGACAGGAGACAGACCGCAGCGCGACGCCAATACTCCTTGCCAGTGCATAAAGCCCCATGGAAAACACTCGTTCACCGTTATTGACCCGTCGCTAGCTCTGCTATCGACTTCACCGGAGGATCGTCACCCTATTCTACTTGGCGCCATTCTAGTCGCGGCTCGTACACCCCCACTCCCCTTAGGACAGACAGGAAATCGACCGGTTCGCGATTACTTTTAATTTACCGTCTGTTCCAGCAATCGAGTTCCGCCGATTGCCGATCACTCTTTTCCTCCGATTACCCTCCGGTCTCTCTCTCCGGTCTCTCTTCGGTTTCTCTCAGTTCAGGGAAACCGAGGGAAAAGGCAGAGAGGTTGGTTGGATTCGAGCGCCGGCCCACGGATGCCGCCTCCTCCAACTGTTTCAGGAGTTATATCCTGCAAGAATTATCACCGATGAGAGGCACAGCCTCCCATAGGATATTAGCAGCCAAGGTCCATGCCGGTGTACACACGGGGCGCGAAGTGTCAAAGGTTGCTCGAATCCCTCCAGAGCCCAGAGAGGCATTCGACTTTGCCGAGGGTCGGCCCTTTGAGACTTGTTCGACTGTTCCTCGAGGGATGTTTGATACTTGCGACGCCATTTGCTTCGCTTTCGTCCCGTTTTCTCACCGGAGCAATGCTTCTCCGACAGCAACTCTCTTCTGCGGAGAAAAGTGGTACATTTTCATGTTTGTGATTCATGGTTTATGGCGAATGTGAACATCGCTGTTTTTTTTTAAATTACTCGAGTGCCAGGCGTTCATTTAGAAATGGAAGATCAATGGGATTGTCAGCTGAAATCGTGCTCCAAAGGTTCTGAATATTATGAATATATCAATCTTTGAAAAATGGCTTCTGTGCGAGAGAAAATTTTCATTGCGTTAAATAAATTATTTCGATTTCACGAAACCCTTCAAAGTATGAAATCACAGGGTTCCCGATCGAGGCGTTCATTTAGAAATGGAAGATCAATGGGATTGTCAGCTGAAATCGTGCTCCAAAGGTTCTGAATATTATGAATATATCAATCTTTGAAAAATGGCTTCTGTGCGAGAGAAAATTTGCATTGCGTTAAATAAATTATTTCGATTTCACAAAACCCTTCAGAGTTTTTGAAGTTGCTTTGAAGAGTTGAAATCCTCTTCGAAAGGATCGAAATATTTCAAGCTTGGTCGTACGTTCTGTTTTCCAATTTCTCGTAGAACATATTTTCCATTTTTCCGTCTCTCGAATAACCCACCATCCACCCGTATGTTCCCAGAAGCAAAAATCGACGCGATTATAAACGTCGTAGCCCGCGTTTACCCTGTAACGCGACAAAGCAGCCTCGTCGAGAACTTCGGGATACATACGTGTCGCGCACAAGAAACTATTCACACTCCCCGCGGAGTTTGAATAGAAGCGAAACGAGCGAAACGAGTGAGGACGTTCCTCGAGGAGCGGGGGCAGCGGGGGTTGGAGAGGCTCTGTTGGCCGTGTATACAGCTTAACTTTTCCAACATTACGATTCAGTAGACAACGAGCGACGGCTTTTCGAAAACAAAAACGACAAGAAAAGAAAAGAGGAGAAAGAAACGAGAAGCATCGATCCTTGGCCGGCCTCAGGGCCGTGCCTCGTCTATCCTACGTTCGGTCAGCGATCTCGTATGCAAACCGCGCGCGACGGCCACTTCCTTCGTGCTTCGCCGACCGTCGCGTCGCGCGTCGTCTGCTGCGTTCGAAGACGTCCAGGAGACGTGACGATTCTCCTGGACACCGGAAGCTGAACCGAACGTGAGATCGAATTCAGGAAAAGCGAAGGACGACGTTCACCATAAACACCGGCTGGCGCGCGTTCCTTTGCTTTTTACACACCTCCCCTCTGCCCTGGTTGGCTCCCTTATTATTATTATTTATTTTTTTGTTTACTCTAAAAACTTGATTCGGACTACAACGAACATTTTAAAAAAATTAGCCAAATCGGTCTAGCCGTTCTCACATGATGTCGTGACCAACGAACAGCATTTCATTTTTATTATATAGAAGATAGACGGACAGAAACACTTTTTACGTAAGTATTTACAAAGAAAAGAAAAAAAGAGAAAGATACAAGCCTACTTATCTAATAAGAAAGAAGGGACGTGTGCACAAAGACAAAAAAAATGTTTTAAAATTTTTCAAAGATACAGTGCGGTTAAAATTTGTTGAAATATACAAAAGCGTTCTAGTAAGCTTTCTAGAGAAACACGATTTTCACATGTTTAAGAGAACAGCGTACGCGTGGGCCATTCGTCGTCGACGAAATCACAAGACCAACGGATCGCGTAGTCCTGAAGAGCGTCAACGACATCGATACATATATTTTTACAGAGTCGGTGAACCGCGTTGGTTTCCCGTCTCGGCCGATAAGGGGTATCGCGTCGGTATCGGTCAAAGTGGGTCGACAAAGGTTCTATCTGCGGCGACGATCGAACAATGCCTGTCCGTTGATGGCGATTTCCAGGTTGAGGAAAAAAAACAAAGGACATACACGTATCTGAGAGAGGCGGTTTTTCTTCCGCGTAAGAAATCTATCGCGGCGGACTGGCTCGCCAAGAGGGTGGAAGGTTTTCTCGGGTCGCGTGACTCTGCGACGATGTTCCCGAGAGGAATATAGAGATCGATATAGGTTCTCCCCCGATATCAGGGGAGGTCGTTTAACGCGGTAATGACGTATAGCCGATGAGCGAGCGCAAAGGCTCTCGTCGAGGAAGCCTCGTCGCGTCGCTGCGTCGCGTCGCCTGGAAAAGGGAAAGGCGCACTTTCACGGCGGATTCGACCGACTGCTCCCCAACGAGCCCGTTCGAAATTAACACGGCCCGATGGAAGAGGGAGGCACGGGGCACGGTGCAACACCCCGTACGACCAGGGGGCTGTTTTCTCCGGCAATTTACCCCCCTTCGAACCACCAGGGAGCAGGCCCCTGGTTGTACGAGTGCCCCGTGCCTCCCTCTTCCATCGGGCCGTGTTAATTTCGAATTTGCTCGTTGTTCCGGCCAACGCGCCGACAAAGCTTTGATGCCTTCGGCACAGTACAAAAAATGACGCGGAGGAAAAAGGTGTAAAAGGAAGGAGGTGGCTGGTAAACGCGAGGAGGGAGGGCTTCAGGGGTGAACGAGGACCAAGGGATGAAACGATCGAACCCGCCCCTTTGAAAAAAAAAGCATCGAGGCCCGATCGATTTCAATGAAATTTTTTTCGGTTAATTCGCCGGCCGCGCTTTGATTCGCGTTTTCGGAACCACCCCGTTTTTTTCAACTCTATAACGCCGGCAAGCCCCACCCTGCCGAGGCTACTCGGTATGTAGTAGCTGGTACACGCTTCACCGCCATTTCCCCGGGATTTTCGAAACCAATTCTCCGTCCCATTTTTCTTGCTCCCTCGGCCACGAAATATCGAGCCGTGAGATTGCTGCAGATGGCCGAGGAATATGGGGACTGTTTCGATCAACGGCCACCACCCCCGCTCGTTTTCACCGATATCGGCCGCCAGTTTGTTGTTGACATACGACCCTTCTCTGCATTCTACGGCCACTCTCCGATCGAGAAATTGATGCGGCGATTCGAACGGTGCTATCGCAGTTCGTAGACTCCAAGTTTAACCCTTCGACTGGTCCCGCGATCCTGGCAAACTATGTCTTTTTATATTGAATGTTCTCGGCGCTACGGTTCGATCAATTACTACTGAGAAATAATTTTAAATAACAAAAATTGTTTGTAAATATTGTTCGTAAAACCAACTTACTTGTTTTTCATGTGATTTAATATTTTAATATTAATATTTAACACTTAACATTTAATATTAACAACATTACTCATTATTTTCATTTTCTGTGATCATAGACTAAAAGATACATTCTCGCCAAGTTCGATATCATTGTCGATATGCTATCTCGCCCCTGTATACGTCAGCGCAAATTAGAATAATTCTCCGCGGCGCGGCGGAGATTAGCGTGTGTAGGAAAATTCAATTTTGATAGGGTCGCGTAGTCCCGTTTAATCTACGAATATTCAATTCAATCTCGACCTAGATACAACCACGTTTCCCGTACGGCTACACCGTACCGTAAGGCAAGTTCGTGGCGGACCAAGAAAATTGCCAATAAATTTTCGCGTGCACCGAGCCGCGCCGCTTCCTCGCGCTCACCTGCCGCGCTATCGTTATTAATTCGGTCGTTGTACCTGCGCGCGAGGTATCGCCGATCGATTCGTTTCGTTTCGGGATGAACCGAGCCAGCAACTGCATACATTCGTCCGCATTCATTTTCCCTAGCTTATATTGTCTAGCTTCCCTAACTTCCTGATGAGCTAGAGACTTGAAATTGGGTACATGGCTTAGAACTGGATGACAATGCATCATTTTAAAAAAATGTTTAAAAGTCTATACGTTTCGGAGAAAATAATAATTAAATATTTACCTTTTCATCCCCCCGGGAAACTACGTCATCGCGTTCAGCGATCCCCACTCCGCTCGACAACGCTCTCTACTTTACTATGCGCGCGCACTCTGATTCGTCCCCACTCCACGGACCCACTCCACGGACCCACTTTGCCCCGACGGAGCTCAGTGTATCGTAGTACGTCGCCGCGCAACGATCGGTAGTCTATCATGGCTTTGTTTACCAAGTGAAATTTACTGCAAGCTTAGTGAGCATGTGTTATAAGTGAGTGTATAAGTATTAATAAAAAGTGATACAAGTATTAACACAAGATTAAAAAGCAGAAAATAATTATTTAAATAAAAATACATTTTTATTTAGTCGAATGGTATAGTTTACTTAAAGTGGTCGTGTTCTCTGCCGTTGGCTATTGTAAATTGCTAAAGAAAATTTATTTAAAATATAAATTTAAAATGTAAATCTCTAACAAAACAACACCAGTGGATTTGTTTTCTACTATAAAATAATTTTGGCCAGATTTTTGGTCAAAATTGCCCCACTGTGCATCGTGAAATTTCCGCGTCGAAGCGTGGAAGACGTTCGAGCAGAATTCCAAAGATTTATCTGGCGCGTTCGCGACGTAAAAATTGCCGCGTTGAAATTACTGCAGCAAGTAGAAGCGTTTAAGTTCGCGGTGCGCTTCTTTGTGTCCAACCCGGTGATCCTTTCATCCAAGTTTTTTAATCTTCCACCCCGCGCCTTTTATCTGTTATCGGCAGTTTGTCGTGCGACGCCTTTGTAATCGTTCCTCTTCGCCGGTATTATCGTTCGCGATTTAGTTTAAACAGGTATGAAATTACTGTTAACTGCCTCACCCTTCGCCGAGAATACCCAGCGGAAGGTGAGCAACGAACTTCGGTTGGGTTACTCGATATTTCCGAGCGAACTTCAGCTTCCCACATGGAAATTTTTATCATTATCATTTGCATAATCCGACGAGCGAGTTCGTTAATAAACTATCCGGTTAACAAGCTCAGGTAATTTCGGCAGAAACTGCTGAACGCTGTTATCGCCTCGCGAAAACTATGTCCTAAGTGCTTTTCGTTATTTCCCTAGCGAAAAATATCTTTTGTGGACACCTTCGTTAGCGTGTCTGTTGGTTAGTCTGTATGGGACTAGGAAAAATTGTTTTATACTTTTTAGTCTGTCTTTAAAAATTTATTTTTATTTAAATAATTATTTTCTGCTTTTTAGTCTTGTGTTAATACTTGTATCACTCTTTATTAATATTTCGTATACTCACTAAGCTTGAACTAAACTTTTTATTTAAATAATTATTGTATTCATCCTGATTGGTTGAGCTACGAGGCGGTAGGGATAAAGGCGCGACGCTACAGAGGAAATATAGTGTTTCCCTTCGGGAAACAATCGATAGGACAAATAACAATACGCATTGTCCCAGGCATACATTATTGACTACTTGATCCGTCGCTAGGAGAGTGAGCGGAATAACCCGACAAATCAAATGGAAACACAAGAAGAAGCGCCATAAATACCCACCTGGTAGTACATTCGCATTGGCAATTAAAGAAGTTTCAAGAATGTCAAGCTGCCGATCGTCCGGCGCGCGGCGGGAGTTTTGTTTCCTGCCTCCGGCGTCGCACGGTCTAATTCGGTGCTCTCGACGACAAAACCAAGGCAAGCCCACCCTCCGAAAATAGACGGCACGACCCCCGATCGCTTGACGACTCGGGGGAGAACGCGCGCGACAAGTCCGATCGTCGCGCGTCGAATCGTTCCCCGGAGATAGAGAGGTTCGGGGTTTCTGGAGCACTCGGACATGGTTTTAAAGGTCGACAACCTTTTCCGCCCCGCGCGATTGTGCCACGCGATCTTGCCGCGCGAGCTACGCGGACACCCGCTCGATATCGTTGAAATGCTATTAGGTCGCTGGCTAAACGACTTCCTGTCGGTAGTTTCCTCGCGAACCGACTGCCGCCTCCCCACCCCCGGGCGCACAGTGGGGCATTTTCACCAAAAAGCTGGCCAAAATGATTTTATTAACACGATCTGTTGCTTGCCGGTCATTTAGACTTTCTTCACATTTTTCGTAGCCATCTTCGAGTTCTAGATATCGTCTTTATTTTTATTTTTTAATATTATTATTATCTTTATAGATCGAGTCTTTATATATCGATCGTAATAAATGTAATAATAAATGTTAAATGTTCTCGACGCTACGGTTCGATCAATTAATAAATCAAGAAACAATTTTGCAGATTATCAAATAATCATCCACGTTTCGATTCTAGTTTGAATCCTTTTCAAGATGTATTTAAAAAAAATATAATTATAAAATTAAAAAATAATATTATTAAATGCTTAAGTGTGGTAACAAAAATTGTTTGTAAATATTGCTCATAAAGGCTTCGAGTTCCAGGCTTGGGGGGGTTGAACATGGAAAATTCGTCGGAAAATTCAGAATTACGAAACGGCCTGTTGAGTGCGCCGGATGGCACCGGTCGGTTGAAAATCTGAACGCGTTTCCTGCCGTGTCGCTTTCAGCAGCCGAAATAAAAGACGATTGATATACGGACTCGGACACGAGAGGCCGCATAGAGCCTCATAATTATGCAACAAAATGTAATGGTGTGTCATAGACGACAGGAAGCGTCGCCGTGCGCTACCAAATGAACCCTCCGAGGCTCTAGACGCATCGCGTCCAAGTTTATATATTCTAGCTGCTTCGCGGTTTCGTGTATGCTACCGGGAACGATTGCATCTGGCGAAGAACGAACGCGAATAGGGTACCACGTCTCAGCGTTTCTTGTGTTTCGAGAGAGGCCAACCGAGGATCGAGAGCAACGCGGAAAATCGTGGCTGCCCGCGGGCCCGCATTGTCGCACGCGATCTATGCACACGCGATCTATTTGCATTTTCATAAAACCGTATACAGACGCCCGGCAAACTTTTTATTAATTGTACGGTCATTCCTTAAATTGAAACAATTTTTCTTTTCTATTGTCCGATTTTTCGGAAATTAGTGTTCGATAACGAAGGAATACTTAGTTTGAAGGAATATTTATTATAATATTATTACACCACAATACAATACGTCAATATGATTTAATTAAATTTTAAAATTTTAAGGTTCTCTAATGAAAAATTAAAATAAAATTTTAAAAAATTAAATTAAAATTAAAATTTTTTTTTTTATTCGCTTTGCACTGCTCTACCATATTATTCCTCGCAATAAATAAATGGATATTTTATTTTGTCAGGGACTCAACCGCGGAATAAATTCTGCCGAACTAAGCGTGAAAAATGTCTGAATGAAGCCGTTCTAAGAATCGTTCTCGTTAGTCGTCGAAACGTTCGCTCTAATTTACGGAGCTACTCGGAAACGTCGTCGGCCACATGCCTGATTTGCCTCGCGCCGAAACGGAACACGCGACCCCCGCCCCTGTAAAGAAGATGCTCGACAGAGAAAAAGAGTAGAGCGAAGGCGACGCGGACACCTCGAGAGTCTTTAAATACGGCGTGATCGATGATCCAGCGGGGGCGGCTTGTAGTTTTATGAAATCGTTCGAGATATTAGCTCCGTCTGGGAAAGTTCGCTCGTTTTTCGCCTCTTTCTAACCACTCTTCTCGCAAAGAACTAAAGAAATTTTGCCTGGTGAAATATGCTACTTTCAAAACGCTCAACTTTAAATGATCATAGTGATTAATAAATTTATTAAATTTCATTAATTTCTTCATTTTCGAGGTCCATAGACGCTTACAAAGAAGTATAAATTCATTAGTTTTCAATTTCGAAAAGTCGAATAATTAATTAGCCAAATTTCATTAAAGAAGGATTTCTACTTTTTATACTGTATGTCGTTTTTATTTATTTTTTTTTTTGGTCGAATGTCCTTAAATTTTTCGATCCGGACCACTGTGCGTCGATCGTAACAATAATGGCGTCACGGTCGGAACGTTATCGAGCCGGGTTATTTTCCACGGTTGAACGATCGTCTATCCGCAACCGTGAATTATGACGACGCATCCTGCAATCGTCCTGGATCCACATCGTGTTTCACCTGGGAACCGTGTGGCGTCTGATACTTGGCTATATCTGGTTCATTCACGATCTGGTTCGCCGTTGCAGGTGCGTGAGGAATCGATAAACACGCGATGGAGAGAAGAAAGTGATCCTAAAAATCGCAGCGGAAGCCGCCGCCGCCGTTCGACCTCGGGTTCACGAGATGGAGACTTTCCTCGGCGCTCGCGTCAGTCTTGAAGCCGCGTAGAATCAGGATCGCAAGGGGAACACCATCGCCGTCGCATCGCGTCGTGGCTCGGGCAAGATCCAAGATGGGCAAGTGTTGCAGCAAGCGGCAAGAGTCACAACCCCTCGGTAAGTACCCCCGAAACTTCGATCCCCATCTGACCTCCTCAGCCTGGCCTCAAAGCTAAAGAAAAAGTGGCTACGAATTTAGTTCAAATGAGGTACCCATAGCTATGGTGGCAGCGACCAAAGAGTAGGGATACTAGAATACTTATACTTGTAGTATTAATAACTATTAGTAATAATAATTAATAATTAATATTACTTATAATATTATACTTATTGTGTGATCACCACACACATCTGACTTACACATAGTCAACCTTGCATGTACGTGTAATCGTATTCTACGCTAGCTATTGAAGCTTATGAATTTATTTTCAGGGAAATTAATTTGTATTAGCACATATTCAATATATAACACATTTTTATTCTTAAAACTAAATTATACATTTAATTATAAATTGTACATTGAAACATTCATAATGTAACATGGAATGAAACGATTTGATTATGTTGGTCCAGGTTACAAGAAGGCAGACACAGGGATAAGCTCGAAACACAGCAATGGAGGCTCCTTGGACCGGTACACTGCCGACCCTAATCAGAGGGGTGTACAAGCGAGGGCGGACATCATACGGCAGAGGCCGACACCTTGTAAGCTACAGATTCCGCATCAACCCCGTAAAACAAGCTCGCCTGTCGTTATGCCTGCATGTGTGTATTTTATGTTATTTTCTTTTATTTCGTAGCATAGACCGTTACCTTTTGGTTCAACTTGTACTTGTTCGTGTACAATTGAATTGGATGTAGAGCTTTACAAGCTTGGACGGTTTGGAAGGTGCCTGGACCTCGACCAGGCACGAGAGATTTCAGTTTCGTTGTACTTGAGCGGGGCAGCTCGTGTAACTTTCAATAACTTTGTAGTAGTTGAAAGAACAATTGGCAAATTGTCTTGTCTACATCGTGTTGCATCGTGCTAATCAGTAGCAACGCAGCGAAATTAGGATTCGGTCGCGTCGCACAGTGTGGCATTCGCCCGATTTCAGCGGCCACAGCCAATTTAAAAGTTGCACAATATCGGAACTGCTGTAACTTTGCTAAAATTTATCCAAATTTGATGGAAAAAGATCCATTTTAAAACTTGAACATTTTCCAATAGGAAGTTCTAATTATCCAAGAAATGGAAAATGACCTTCACGTGATTTCCAAACGAATGATGGGAGATTGTTCCTCAAGCATTCAACTAATTCAAACCACGATAATTTTACAATTTACGTAAAATTTAAAAAATTGAATTCTCACTGCTGAAATCTGACAAATACCCCACTGTGCGTCTGCATAAGCTCTCGCCTACATAAGCTGCCACCGCGTTGCCCCCTCGCCCTCTGGACCCGTGTGTTTATATTGTTTTGTTCTCGAAACAGCGCATTCACAGAGGTCGAACAAGATCGTGGTGGCCCTGTACAATTACACCGCGCGCGAGAGCACCGACGTCAGCTTCGTGAAGGGCGACCGAATGGAAGTATTGGACGACTCTGAGCCCGACTGGTGGAAAGTTTTGCACTTGACAACTTTACAAGAGGGCCTGATTCCTTGGAACTTCGTGGCCGTCGAGCGTTCGGTGGAGAGCGAAGAGTGAGCCCTCAATTTGGTTTAGTACTGCCGTTGCCCCGTGCTCCGTGCCAGTTGATTCTATAGCGACCACACTTCACCTGAAACAAACACAAATAATTTCTGTTCACAGCTGGTTTTTCGAAAATGTCTCGCGAAAGGAGGCCGGCAAGCTGTTGCTGGTCGACGAGAACCCGCGGGGAACGTTCCTGGTCAGACCCAGCGAGCACAATCCTAGAGGATACAGCCTTTCCGTCAAAGATTGGGAAGAAGGAAGGGGCCACCATGTCAAACACTATAAAATTAAACCGCTCGACAATGGAGGCTTCTTTATCGCCACCAACCAGACATTCCCCACTCTGCCGGCCCTCGTTATGGCGTACAGCAGTAAGCAATCCATTCGCATGCCCTCGAAACAAATTTGCTTCGATGTAGTATGAAAACGATGCGATTACAGCGACAACAGTTGTTTAAATTATTTCATTCGTAGAAACGATCAGCATTGTTCAAAATTTGTCTGATCTACGTTCATTCGCAAACAGCTGAAAAGTCTTCTCGATGTAGATCACAGATCCCGCAAGAATGCAAAATGTGCTGATCACCCATTTTACTCATTGCTCAGCGCCCCTTACTTTTTGTAGACTCGTAGACTATTTGCTAACACGTGTTTGCGAGGCGACACGCTTGCGAATCGATAAAGCGTGTCCGCCGGCCCTCTGCGTCTCTTAGGAGAATTCTCTGCGGAACCCAATAATATTTATCGTGTACCTTTGCTGGCGCAAGCATCGATCCTAATGCCAAGCCTTCTGCCGTGTTCAAAACCATATCTATGTAATCGAAATATCGTTCCAATAGCGGTTAATAGCTCGCCGGTTTGCTTGAGACGGTATTGTTTTCGGAGATTCCGTCACCCGTGACTGTTGACAATTTTCTCAACCTCTGATCGGAGAACTTGAATTATAACGTTCAATGTCGAATCGCCGTAAAACAAGGTACATACTGTCTGAGAGCTCGTCAGGCTCTTGCGATAAATTCAAAAGTATCCGCGCACTCGACCAGTTATTTAAAAGTAATCAACCCACAGTCCAGCGAGCCAATCCAATGTTATCAACAGCCGCTTCTATCGTTTCTGTCATGCCATTTATTAATCCCTAGAGACACGGCGATGGTTTCAGCGAAAGTAAATCAAAGGCGCCATCGATTACCTTTTAGAGCTGGTGCAAATAACCACCAACTTTTGACACCTTCTATCAAAGTAGACTCTGCTCCCATCATCCGAAAATCAATTATTTCCACTGAAAGATTACAGCAAGTTCTACAGCAAGTTGCGCTCTTAGATTAGACAAACAATCTTTATAAAATCTGTTCATTTTGAAAAAATTTAACTAATTTGGCTTATTTGCCTTATTCGCCTTATCTATCTTAGATAAAATACTCGAGAAAAATGATCAACTCGCACGAATCAGTCCATCGTACAAAATTATTCAGCTTATTGCTAGCATAGATCGATCTGTTGCATCGGCAAGGTTAATACCAGCTCGTATTCGATTACTACAATGAAGCAAATCCTGATAAGAGGATCACAACAGTGGGCGCGCATAAGATTGTGCTAAATAAAATGATGATCTTTTCAGAGAACGCGTTGGGCCTCTGCCACGTGCTCTCGAAACCCTGTCCGAAGCCCCAGCCGGACATGTGGGACCTCGGTCCGGAGCTGCGCGACAAATGGGAGATCAACAGGAACGAGATCCAGCTGATCCGCAAACTGGGCCACGGCAACTTCGGCGAGGTGTATTACGGCAAATGGAGGAACAAGATCGAAGTGGCTGTGAAAACGTTGCGACCCGGTACCATGTCCACGGAAGCATTCCTCCAGGAGGCGGCGATCATGAAACAGTTCCGGCATAGACACCTGGTGGCGTTGTACGCGATCTGCTCGAAGGAGGAGCCGATCTACATCGTGCAGGAGTACATGTGTAACGGTAGCCTGCTGGACTTCCTGAGAACGGGAGACGGAAGGTTCATGCAGTTCGAGGACCTGATCTACATCGCGGCACAGGTGGCGTCTGGAATGGAACATCTGGAGAGCAAGCAGCTGATACACAGAGACCTGGCGGCGAGGAACGTGCTGATAGGAGAGAAGAACAAGGCAAAGATATGCGACTTTGGCCTTGCCAGGGCGATCGAGGACGACGAGTACTGTCCGAAGCAAGGGAGCAGATTCCCTGTTAGGTGGACGGCTCCGGAGGCCATCGTATATGGCAGATTCAGCATCAAGAGCGACGTCTGGTCCTACGGCATACTGCTGATGGAGCTCTTCACTTATGGCCAAGTTCCTTATCCTGGTGGGTAAAATCTCAATTAACTACAGTACAGTATTTTATCGATACAAGTCCCTAGCACTGGTCTGCCGACGGACATTTATGCATCAGGGACAGTATTCTTTGAGTTTTGCCGAACGTAGACACAATGTAATCAGAATTTCCAACTTCCTTATTTTTCATTATTTTTTTATGGGACTTCGATGACCATATTTCTGGTATTTTTCTGATTGAAATCATACCAAATATGATATAATCCCTAGGGACTTATATTTAGATAAAATACTGTAATATGCATTTGAAATTTCGAGTATCATTCTTAATGAACGTTCACGGTTCGTTTTCGTCGATTTTCTTTGATTCTTCATGCTTTTCCTTGATTGTTGTTGATTGTTTCGCAGGTATGCAGGGTCGCGAGGTAATAGAGCAGATAAACAAGGGCTACCGAATGCCGAAACCACTGAATCACCCGCTGCCGGATAGCATTTATCGATTGATGTTGCAATGCTGGGACGCCAGTCCCGAGAAGCGACCCACGTTCGAGTTCCTGAATCACTATTTCGAGTCATTTAACGTCACTAGCGAAATACCGTATCTCGAGCCGCCAATGGACTGATACACAGCTCACATGCCGAGTCACATGATGCCGCACGGTCATTTCCACCCAGCGCACATTAACTGTGCCATGGAGTTTTACGGTATTTACTGCTAAAGAGCGCCCTCCAACCGACGAGAGAGATACACGCTCTCCGAGAATTCCAGAAAAAAACAAAACGAAAAAACAGAAAACAAGAAAAAAACAAACGTAACAGAAACAAAAGGAGAGAAAAATACGACAAGAGAGAAATGACAGAGTGCGTAGGAATCGTGCGAAAAAAAATCGGAGAAGAAACGGAACACTGCGAAAAACGCAGTGTATCGGCCGACCAGAAATTTTTCTAAACGTTAATCAGATTTCTCGAAGCAATCGTTGTTACGAAACGCTGCCAAAATATCTCCTCCATGGTGTTCGCGAGATATACCTAACAATAAGTGTGTTCTGTTTTTCTTTCTATTCCGGATGTTTTTGAAATTGCGTGAGCATATCTCGAGACGAGATGATCTTGGTGTGCCATGGAACTGTGAATATCGAACCGAAACAACAAAAAATGGGAAAGAAAAGTATAGAAAAGGGGAAATAATGAAAATTTGTGACCAATCGTAAATAACTGCCGACTGACACCGGAGTCAGACGACTGATAATAAGATTAATAGAATCTCTACCAGTATCCAATATGTATTTAAGGTTTAAACTGAAAATCGTTCGTCGTTCGAGATACTTAAAAGAAGTTAAGCATTTTCAGAATTTTCGAGGGACTGTGAAAGTATAGTCGGCGACGGCGGTACCGATCATCGTACGAGGGGAGAAGAGATGCGTGTTTTAGAGTTTAGACGAGATCGGAGACGCGTCGAGAATCTAAGAGTAGAAGTCCTTAAATGATAGAAGATGTAACCGATGTAATAATTAGTCCGTCGATGTACGATCGCAGCAAAAATAAGGAGCGTTGATCTCGAATCGGTTCGCGAACCGACTTTTCCTTTTTTCTAGGATCCGAAGAAAAAAAGATTTCCTCTTTTTATCGTAACGCGATTAAAGTCCGAATCCTCGAGGATCGTAAAAGTTTCGATTGCGAACAGTATCCATCGGACGCACAAATCGGCGATAGAACGCGACCCACGTTCTACGGTACCATAATGTGTAGAATGTAGCAGCGACCTTATCGTTTTAGTTTTCGAACGGCGCACCGTCGCGTAGAACAATATTTTATACGAGAGATTGATACGTTTTCTACGTAGATGAACAAGCAAAACGAAAAGTGACGAAGAAGTAGAGAAGAACGTTCAGTAGGGGAACTGTTTTTTCGGTGTAGTTTTGTTCTTCGGTGCATTTTGCAAATAACACGATTCGAAAGCACCGCACGACGATACGTTTCTGTAATATACGTAATATTATTATTTTATACTGTGATCGAAGCCTGCAAAAGAACGCAAAAAAAAACAAAGTCGAACTGTCGTTTCTCGTCTGTGTTTCGGCGGAAAAGTCTCCGAGGACCGGAAGAGACTCTGTCATCTCGGTCATCGATGTTTCTCGTACAAAGCGAAGAGATTGTAAATTTTCTACTAAACACGCAAAGAACGACAGGTTTTAGAATAGTGTCTAGACGGTAGGCCGCGTGGTAAATGTAAAGCGAGAGAAAAAGGAAGGACCTGCTCGGGGTGTGAAGTTTCGATTCCGAGGACATCGTTGTTGGTCGTGACGGTCGTCCTCCGCGAAACGTATCGTTAGACGTAAGTCCCTAGGCGTACATTCAACTATTGTCACGATTTCGAGTCACGGGGAAACCGAAGGAAATTACACGATGAGCCATTATGACACTTTAGATATTAACGTTTAAACGAATAAGGGAAAAAAACAATTGATTACAATCGCTCGAGGGAGCGAGCGCGAGAGACTGAGAGAATGGATGAATGACAGGGAGATAGCGTGCGAACCGAGAGAAAGAGAGATTACGCGTGTGTAGTGAATTGTTATACAGTGTCTGTACGGTATTATTTTCATTTTTTCACGCGCATCTTGCCGTAACAGAAGAGCCGTAAGAGAACAGCAATAAAATGTCGCGCTCGTAGGACGCCCCGTAAAACATTGGTTGCTCGCGGACTTTTTCAAATAGCAATTCATCAAACTGGAGAGAGTTCACTCAGAGTTCGCAACGTTTCCAGAAAATATTGGGTCTTGGGTCAATATTAATGAAATAACGACAGAGATTTTCTGTGTCCAAAGCATTGTATTATATCATCGAATGAAGAGTCACACGTCGAGCAACCAGGTCTTTTGTAGCTCTGACCGCAAACGTCCAAAGATGCATCGATATATCGTGGATACCGTGTCAGTGTAACGCATTTAAAAGGCTTACGTTGATCGAGACACGTCGCGAACTCGACATTCTATTGCAGACTTTATATATATATACATATATAAAGAGTATGACATTGTTTAGCAGGGCCGAAACGCCATACCTTCGATTGTGTGAGTTGACTAATTTATTCTATTCTATATAATACGACGCGGTGAGTGCACGTGGAGAAGCATCATGTTTACGTAGCGTTTAGAGAGTAGCTGTATTACGTCCAGTAAAAACTTTTTCTAATGAGCGTTTTATACCGATCAAAATGTTGTTGTGTTTCTCTTGCACGGAGAACGGTCACTCTTCGAGGTTACGTATCTCGCTAAAACTGATCATGTTGTCGCCATAGGTTCGGTATAGGTTCGGTAAACCGGAAGCAAAGATTCGCTTTCAGCGGATCTCACCACCGAGCGTGTTTGTTCGGCCATCCAGCTGGGCGGAAAGTATCGTTTGATTTCTCTGTAACGAGTGTCACTGTCCCCCATAGATCATTCTACCCGAGCAAAAAACGTAAGAGAGTGGTATATTTAAATGAAATGTTATAACTGGTTAGGGCATCGCGTGTGGCCTTTTCCACTGGACCTAGAGACTGATATCGTTTAGAGAAAACAGCTGTAATTCGACGAGTATACCTGACACGAATTTTCCACAATCTGTTCGCATCGATAAACTTAACTGTAGTCTCTGGAAACGACGCTATGTGGTCGTAAAATGTACAGAGTGTGTGTAAAAAATAATGGTGATCCGTTCTAGGGGTGAAAATATACACATCTGGATCGGTGGACATTTCTAAGAGAATTGATTTTACTTGTCGCAAAATTGTTTATAACAAAGACAATTGTAAATTGTGGTGAAGTTGTTTTTTACACCAACGCTCGAAAGTGCCCACTCATCCAAAAGAGGAAAACGTGGTAAAAAGTTTAAAAGAAGCCAGATGGAAGAACTTTGGTTCCTTTCAAACTTTTCCTCTTCTCGATGAGCAGAAGATATTGATGTAAAAGACAAACAAACTTTAACAATTTTGCGGCATGTTTCTTTTGCAAATGTCCACCGATCCGGAGGTGTATATAGATTCATTCACCCCTATGACGGATGACCTTCTATACACCCTGTACTTTGATTCGAAATGACAATCTTGGTGACCAACCATCTTGGTGTTTTTAATAGTAGGAAGATTCAAATCTTTTCTTTCCTTCCTGCGCGTATAGGAAAACAAAAAAAGAAAGAATTCATTAGTTTAGCTGGTAATTTGTTCGTTGGAACGTCTGATCGATTTTACGACCGCGTGTCTCTTCCATCGAGAGTACGGTGTTATTTAGTACAAGAGAAAAAAAAGCTGTTGTGTGAAATTTCTATTGCACGTGCCTGTTGAATCATTATCCGTTGGTCGATATTTGAATACAAACCTTAGGCGGGCACAATCTCTTATCATATACTCGAACGGGAACAGTTTTTTCGCGGTAGAAGAAGAAGTTGTCCAATATCGAAATTGAACTGTTCGTCGGGAGACGCCGCGCGCCGCGTTCCAAATGATGCGCGCGACACACATGCGTTCCGATGACGAAAGAACCTGTTGCTAATGGTATCATCGTAATGCGTCCGGTAGTCCAAAGTATATTTAATACGCTGTTTGCGCAAGTATGTAACGCCATTAGTTTTTCTTCGATGCTTGTCTACCATTTCGTTAATCGGAAATACACAGGAGGGCTATTCAAATTATTCGGCTGATCGTCAGACGAATAATTCCATTTTATTTAAAATTGTCTCTATTGTTTAACGCAGAATAATAGTTTATCGAGAAGGAAATTTTCTACGGATGAGTGGCGAGAAAGCGGCCGTTAAATAGTTTGCAGTTTGCACACCTCTCAATGCCAACTTGATAGAATTATAAATAATCCAGACTGAAAGTTTCGTAGTCTATGAATGTTTGCCGTCTCGATTATCGATCTAGTAGCACTTTGCGATAACTTGGACTGTATTTTTACTACTTTTTATCGGATAAAATCTATTTTTACCGGTCCGAATCGGACCGTATAGAGTTTCTAATCTTTCGCAAACGACACTTTCGGTTCTATTGGCATGCGTTGTACGGTTATTATTAACAACACCAATCATTGCATTGTGACTTGTATATTTAGGCACAGCTTCGTTTCCATTGTTAGGTACACCGAGTAATAACTACCCGTTTTTGATTGAGCGTCTGAATCGCCAGAGATCGATCCCTTTTCTCCATCCCTTTATCGTCGAACAAAACACCGCGTCCAAACGACAAAACACGAACATGTTCTTTTCGGTTTCTCTTGGTGGCGTTCTCCTTTCGTTTTTTTTTTCGTTTCCTTTTTAATTAAAGGTCATCCGTTTCGTCGTGGCTCCGTTCAAATGAAATTTTACTGAATCTGTGATATATAGCGACAGACCTCGTGTTTTGATACAGAGTTTGAGTGTTGCGCGGGGCTACCACGAAATTATTCGTCGTACCGGAGAAACTGTTAAACAATACCGCCGTTCGTAGTAGATGTTGAAAATAAATGGAGAGAGAGAGAAAAGAAAGAAGATGATGAGGAAAAGATAAATGCGAACAGTCGTCACGTGATGCGCACACCAAATAGATGGATATTTTTTAACGCAGTTTTAGGCTTTCGTCGGTTTCTCACAGTACACAACGCGTCAACATGGTTCACACTCGTACCTAAAGTAAAGAGAGAGAAAAAAAAAGAAGAAGAATACGGATCAATATATCGTCATTGTTTACGTACCAAAGCTTATTATCATTAAGTAATTTAACCGTTACTTTGTATCATTGTATTAAGTATCGTAAGCCTATGCAGATATAAATATATTATGTATCATACGAAGACGTAAGATGTTGATGACCTTAAAAAAAAAGAAACGACTTTTGAGCAGCAGCGGAAGACTGGGAATTTGAATGATACAAAACTGAATTAATTCGAAGAAATTTATTCTAGTACCAATCTCTCATCTCGTAATACAAAAATTTGTAAATAAAGATATTAAATTTAATTTTTCTTTTCTGTTCGTTAAAAACTAACTGAAATTAGTCGGACACAAACGATTCTTAGGAAAACAAAACAAACCCGCACATCTCGTGTTTTTATTATCTTCATGTTTCTCGTCTTTGTTATCACGTTGTTTGAAACGACATCGCATCGACACCGTGTAAACGTTATCTCGTTCTTCGAATACTTTCTACAAAGACGCCAGACGCTTTTTCTCGTTTTTTCTTTCTTTCTTTCTTTCTTTTTGTTATTTTTTGTAATTTTTCTGTTTGAAGATTTTCTATTTTATATTATGTATAATTTAGGTACCAAATTCAATTGGTTTCTCGTAGCAAACATATAGTATTTAGACAAGTCTCTCGTACACGAACACCGCACACGCTAGTCCTCGAAGAACCGTATATAAGAAATCTGCCAGTACGTTAGAATTAAATATACATCATTTCTGCCATGTGCGACATCTTCTTTGGGATATGAACAAACTCCTCGAAGTAACTGGCAAGTTCATCGATGGTGACGTCGCACGAAGGCGGAGACATTCTTGCTTGTACAGAACACGTGTTTGAACTGGATGGTTGTCCGGTCAAACTGCTGGACTCCGACTGACTTGTACCGCCGCTACTTTTCCTAGGACCAGGCCCTCTTTTCAAACTGGGCATCGTATTGCTACGCGCGCGTAGGAAACTACACGCTTGGTAATTACCTTGGATGCTAGTGTCGTCCTTAGCCTGCCTATTCTCTTGATTAATGTTCAGTGTTTTAAAGTCTTTGGCCACGGACCAGTGACCGAAAACCTTCTTGTTCTTCCATGCGACGTCACATTTACAAGTCCCCTTTAACAGCGTACTCGTCAGACTATCCTCAATGTCGTTTAACTTTAAGACAGCCTCTTTGATTATCGAGTTCTTACTCTTATCGAGTACTCTTTCGCTCTTCGAAGGTTTGAAGTTCGTTGTGCTTTTCACGCCTCTCGGGCTGATTTCGGATAAACTTGGCCTACCGGGCATCGATCTCCTTTGAAATAAGTAACTACAATTGGACCCGACGCTTTTACTTGTACTTCTAAACGGGTTCGGCGACTTTGCTTTCTCAGCGGTCGTTAAACTGAAACAACAAAAAGCAACGATCGCTATTAGATCACGATTATTATCGCCGGCGAGTAGCAGCAACAGTCTCGGTAAACACAAACAAAATAAAATATCAGTGTACGGATGTGCTAGCTATAGCGATATGGTTATTTGGTCCCCTCAGGGTTTCAAATCCATTTACCAAATCTCCCCTTTCTCTCCACTCTCCCTATCGTCTAATTTCAGCCTAATTTTCAGCGGGAGCTACTGTTTATCACAGTGGGTTCCGAACCACCTTTTGCCAACAACACGTGAAAAGCACCTGGGGGTCACTTCCTGGGTTTTTACCAGGCGGTCACCCATCCAAGTCCATTCCACGCTTCAATATTGTTAAACTTCGGTACTAGCTATATAATATGATAATATCGGTATCGGAGAGTCAACGGAACCGTGATAGAGCATCCTTCGGTATTATCCAATGATGATTAATCATTGTGCTCCTGGCACTCACAGCCTTGGATCAAATATAAGTAAATATTGGTCGAGTTTGTTATGCAACCACGCGAAACCAAGGAAACTCGAACCGTTTTCCGATCGAAACGTAAATAACACTGTCACGACGCGAAACACTATCGAGTCTCGACCATTCGAGAGAAACGACTCACCACTCGCGGGGGTATCGTACCGGTTTTTATCGAACTCGCTGCTGACATGTAAACATATCGATTCCCTTACGGATCACGGTTAACCCTGTAGTGGGGTCCAGTCGTTGGAATGTACGCTGGCGAGCGGTTGCTTACGTTTGATAAATCCAAGTCACGCGCGATGTAAACAAAGACACGGGACGGAGAAAGCGAGAGTGTGTGTGTGTGAGAGAGAAAGAGCGGGGGGATGGAGAGAAAAGGATGGTCACGTATTTGAGCAAAAGGAGGTAACGTTAATCGGAGACCTTGACCGCGCGCGCGGAAAGAGGGCCGAGTCGCAAAATCGTGTGTGCGATACATCGAACGGGTTCCGGAACCCGTTTCGCGAGGTTCGAACGATCGCTGGCATCGAGGATCGAGAAACTATAGCCGAGCATTCGGTTTCTGGCGGTGAATTGTGCTTACTGGGGACAGCTCGTCGAGAGTCGATCAATTTCGAGCTTCTCCAAACTCGCCGGCAGCACCTCGTCAGCCATGCTCACTGTTTTACACGTTTCTGTGCTCAGTGCTCGCGGGAACATGGCATCGTGCCGAACCACTGTTGGCAAACAAACGTTGACAGCCTGTCGGAATATTCCAGAACGATGACTACACCGTAGAACGTTTCGGGAGAATTAGGTTAGAACGACAATGACGACAGCTAGACGAAAGCCGTGCCCCGTCGACGATCACCACATTTCCACTGATTTCCACCGAGTCCCGTTCACCGTTTCCACGATCTGTCACACGACCACCATCGCGCACCCGCTGCTAGAACGCTGGCTCAGCAGATATCGCTCGTGGACAACGATTCGCGATCAATTAATCATCGGACAGCACGTAAATAAACAGACTTTTGCGCGCAACTGCCAAACTGCCATTCTACTGCTGCTCGATACCGGAAGCTACGATATCCCAGATGGCGCTTCCATCAACTGCGAAACGCGCTTCTTCTAAAACTCTAAACGTATAGATTGCATGCGCCATTGCGCTATTGCGCCGTGATTGCATCATTTGCACATTCATTCACGATCCGAACGCGACACCTATACTATTTATCGAGATGCAACTACGCAACTCAGTGGTTTAGTTACCAACATTATGCGCACACTATGTATATTTAAAAAACAATTATTTTATATGTATATGTATAAATGTAGAATGTATTAATAAAGAGAATATAGTAAAATACGTCTGCGAATTTATCAATTACATTACCTATTCCTTAGCTATACCTTCCTTTTTCCGAATTTACCACTTGTCGCTGAATCGGACTACTGAATTTCGAATACCTCCTTCAATATCATGTTCTCCTAATACAAAGCTCAATTCTCGAGGTTTTCAAAAAATTTTCTCCAATTTTCGACCGTCTGACTTGTCGTAGAGTTGTACTACTGAAATTCGGATACCTCCTCCGACATCATGTTCTCCTAATACAAAGATCAATTTTCGAGGTTTTCAAAAAATTTTGCCAATTTTCGACCGTCTGACTGACTTGTCGTTGAGTTGTACTACTGAAATTCGGATACCTCCTCCGACATCATGTTCTCCTAATACAAAGTTCAATTTCCGAGGTTTTCGAAAATTTTCGCCGATTTTCGACCGTCTGACTTGCCGTTGAGTTGTACTACTGAAATTCGGATACCTCCTTCGATATCATGTTCTCCTAATACAAAGTTTAATATTCGAGAAAATTTTTGAAAACCTCGGAAATTGAACTTTGTATTAGGAGAACATGATATCGAAGGAGGTATCCGAAATTCAGTAGTACAACTCAACGGCAAGTCAGAAGGTCGAAAATTGGCGAATATTTTCAAAACCCTCGAAAATTGAAAATTGTATTAGGAAAACATGATATTGAAGGAGGTATCCGGAATTTAAGTAGTACAAGTCAACGTTAAGTCAGAGGTTCGAAAATGTCAAAATTCAGTGGTGGAACTCAACGATTAACTCGGATGTTCGGGAAAAGATTGGGATTATTCAACAAATAAAACGGCAAATACGTTTACCACACTCTCTTTATTTATTCATTTCATATTCATACAAGTATTTGTTTTGTATATGTACATATAAATTATATTCTAATCATTTATATCAAGACTGTCGAGTTGCTCCGCGAGACCCGACACACCGTCAGACTTTTACTTCTATACTGCAATACCTCGATTGTGCTGCAGCAGCCGATGGATAAATCTGAAACAGCAATATATTCTATTAAATAAATGTGCTACACACAAAGATAAAAAGGTCAAGTAGTTAATAAATAAAACTATTGTACTTTCGTATTTTTGGATAATTATATACAAGTTGTAAATATTCGAAAAATAAGCGGGAAACTAGGAGTATCAAAACTTCCGGTAGAAGGTCCGTGTGCGCAATCGTCCGTACGCCATCTCGTTATTATGCGCAAAAGATCTGTGTGCCAAAGAAGGCCTCCCTCCGTTCTAACCTAACCTAACCAAACCTCGCTCTTTGACATATCTCGGATGGTACCAATTGCTGTCATCAGCTGTAAATCGCAAGTTGCGTTTTTTATGGTAAATAGAAATGATTGTTATCAATATTTTGCATGTTGCTGCTTCATGATCGGACGATCAAAACCTATTCTGTGCACTATTAAAAGAAAAGGGCGTTATCTAAAAAAATCGTATATTTGCAGGACACATTTTGTTGTATTTACGATTAAAATTTTCGATAAATATTGATAAACAGTGTGACATGGCAGTTGAGGAGCAAGATACAAACGGCGATCATTACTTGGAGCTGTCTTCTGATCCAATTAAATTTGAACCAGTCAGTTGTGTCACAACTGTATTTTTTGATGATTCAAAACAACAAGTAAGTAAACAAAGCGTTGAGTATCGATTATTACCATATTACGAAGATGTTAAATAAAATATACGGCATTTAGGTGTTTGCTGTTCGATCGGGAGGAGTCGCGAGCGTCTTGGTCAAAGGACCGAATCAAAATTTAAACTTTCGAATGGAAGACAAAGGACCTGTGATTTCTATCAAGTTTTCTCCCGACATGAATATATTAGCTATACATCGTAGCAATGCGTCGGTAGAATTTCTTAATTATTCTCCAGTCACAGGATTAGATAATATCGAATATTCGCAAGCATGTAAAGGAAAGAATGCAACTATATTGGGATTTGTTTGGACACATGGAAACGAGATACTATTTGTCACTGATTACGGAGTCGAGTTATTTCAAGTAGGAGAAAAAGCATTTTATACGATTCACTGATTTCCACTGAAAGGATTGAATGTTTCATGTCATTATCAATATTTCAGGTAAACCCAGAGAAACGAAATGTTCGGGCACTGAAATGCCTGATTCTAGGTGTAAATTGGTTCGTCTATTGCCCGCAAAGCTACTTGGTACTATTATCGTCTGGCACAATGGGCAATCAGATGCAGGCATTACACGTAACGCCTGGAAATCTTCATAAATTGACAAAATTCGAAAGTGAGATCAAGCAGAGTAATCAATTAATTAGACTGCAGATCTTTATGCGTTTACGACTTAAAAGGAAAGATTAAAAATCGCATAAACATCCGCAGTCTAGTAATTAATAATCGCAGACAATGTGGCATAATTAGAAAAGAAGAAAATTATAATGAATTACTTTAGTGGAGCCTGGCGCGACGAAGCCTGGAAAGCTGGCGGTTTGCGAGCGGGACGTGGCATTGGCAGTTTTGTACGGAATACCTTGTATTATCTTATTGCGACATCAACCGGGAGCAAATCGTTCAACGGGAACTGCGTCCGTTTATGTATACACTGTCCACAAGTAAATATAACATTCGCGTGTTTCACAGTGGTTAGTCTATTCGTGTTCTAGCTGATCTTTTATTTATCGCAGGATGACAACGATCAAGCGAAGTCATATTTTACACCTCGATGTCAACGGTAAATTTGCTATCAATGTTGTAGACAATCTTATCATCGTCCATCATCAAGCTTCGAAAGTTAGTAAACTAGCACGACTAATATTGAAAACTGGAGACAGAAATGGTATCTAAAACGATGGAATCATTGGTTTACAGACCTCGATGATTTTCGACATTATGCTGGCAGGAGTGAGCGACGGAACTGTAATGCATCACAGCAGCATAGCACCGGCGAAACCCATTAAACCGTACAATTTGAAGGTGCCGGGGGCAACTTTATCGGAGCAAGCGTATCAACCGTGCCAATTGTGTATCCTTGACAAAGAGAACGTGTACGATATTTCATTTCTAACTAATAATACCGCATAAAAGAGTTGTTGGTTTTCCTGAACGTTTCACAGATTCACCCAACTGGGTTTTTTTCCAGCCAAATATCGTGATAGATGTGAAGCTAGGTTGCCTATGGTAGGTAAGTCCTTTAAAATTCCAACACAGCGTATTATAATAATCGAATGGAACAGAAATAGAATAATAATCGTTCGTTAGGTACGTGGAACTGAAACTGGAAGCGTTGGTGAAATTGATTACCGGCAAAGTATTGTTGGTTGAATTTCTAATGCAACGGTCGAATGCGAAGAAGGTGTTGGTGCAAGAGCTGCAGAATTTCATGATGCAGCTGCCAGTTAGTTTGATGGACATGCCGATTATATTCGATAAACTGAATTCCGTATATAGGAATTATTTGGAAAGCGAAATTCAAAGTCAGGTAATTAGATTTTGTGAATTATTTCCTCTGTACCGGAAGCATTCTTTATTCGATATATTGTTTGCTCATACCTTAGATGGCAACTCCTTTGCAAAACAACGTGAAAAGCATCGGTGCACCACCCGAGAACTACAAATACAAACTTCTCCTCGACCAGAGCGACACTTACAGCTACATATTGTCCCCAGAAAATACGATCGAACCGAAAATGATCGTGTGGGTTCTTCTGGAGTACATCAGGTAAGTTGCATACTCTCGGCGTTGTTTAATACTCGCCGAACAATGCCTCTAACCGTTTCTTCTATCCTAGATCGTTGGCGGAACACGGAATACCTGTGCAACATTACTTACACGAGTTAGTGATCACGACACTAGTGCAAAGGAAAGCATACTACCAGCTTCATCAGTTGCTGCAGTATCATGTGGTAGCAGACTCGAAACCTCTGGCGTGTCTATTGCTTTCTTTGGAGAATCTTTATCCGGCTGCCCATCAGCTTGCCTTGGACATGCTGAAAAGATTGGGGAACGCTCACGAAGAAATAATCGAAGTCCTTCTTTCGAAAGGTCATATTTTACAAGCATTGCGGTACGTTGTATTATCGCTTCCCTTATACAGTAAGCATTTGATAAGTAGCTGTCTAATAAATAATGATTACTTTACTACTTTGTCGCTTAACGAGAACGCACACTTGTCTCACGGTTCAACTTTCGTTACTTATACATAATATCGTTTCTATTGAGATATTTTCATATTTTTTCTTACGAAATGTGTTTTATTTAAAAATTGTAGGATATATCAAGGCGACTGTAACATAGCAGTACTAATTTTCTCGTAGGTGCGGAGCTTCAGATCTTATTCTAGACGTTTGTAATTCTAATCACGTTTCCGTCAGATAATCCTTTCTCGTTACGAATAATAAATGAGGTATTTAAGGTACTCAAACTAGGCGAGATACCCCGCACAGAATATCTCGCAAACTGTAGATATTCTCAACCCTTCGACGACGGTACCCGAGTCTATTCTCTGACCCAGAGTATTAAAATCGTGAATTTAAGTAGTCAATTTCTGATGAGTCACTCGAACGAATAGCTGCCACATTAAAAACGATAGAAAGATTAATGTAAAAGTGCGAAAAGGGTCCGCCGGCTGAGGATTAATACATATCTGCCCTTAATTATGAAAGCAGTCTAAGTAGTATACAATTTCTTGTTTCGAGATATTTAAAAGACTTGGATCACTTTCATAAATACGGGCACATGTTATACCTTAATTGCGTTGTAACCTAAATGAGTTCTGGAACTCGTAGCGCAGCCACTTATCGAATGTCTACTATGGAATCTCTCCTTTGATCCTTGTTCCTCGATTACGTATCATATTTTTTGATTCTGTTCTCAGATATGTTCGGTCGGTGGGGATGGCTGATCAAGTCTCCGCCAGGAAAATCCTGGAAGCAGCGAAAGCCACGGAGGACCCTACGTTATTCTTCTCAGTTTTCAAGTTTTTCGAACAGCGTAATTTAAGGCTGCACAACACGACAGCCTTCGCGAAGGGAGATCACTGTCAAGCTTACGTTCAACATTTCAAAAATTTATATCACGGGACTGATAACGGATGTAACTCTGATACCAATTCCAATATCACTACCATCTCTTCTTGAGACATTTCTTTATACGTTTGTCACACGCGTTTTCTTCGTTGTCGCCTTATTTTATATATCCTACAGGCTACGAACATCGACAACAATAGCAAACAGCAGAGAAAGACCTACGATCGGTTGGTGCAGAGTTTCACACTTGTAATACGGAATAGAAGCAATAGCTAATTTGGTCGCGTTGAAATATTTATTCGCTCTTCTCCTTCTTGCGATATACATATGCGTAGCATATTTTTTATCGTTTATTTACACTCATTGTATTCACCAATACAATTTTTGTTTTCTTTGATATATCGATACAGCATTCCTTCTTCGAAATATATTTACGTAGGTATTATAATGGAATGCTAATTACAATACAAAAGACTGTACTAGGATAAAACAATGGGCGCGTCGATAAATTCGAGTACGGTTTCGAGCGTGGAAGCATCGCTAGATTAAGATAGGATGAAAAAAAAGATTTTAACGTTTAGTAATAAAAATATCTTTTTTTTCTACTATTTTCCCCTTTGCTCTCTTATAGCTTCCTTGAGCATTAGCGGGCTCGAGGTTGTTCGATCAACGCACCGAATTCACGTAACGCGCAACGAAGAAGAACGTTGCATTCTCAATGAATACAGAAATATTGGGTAATTATTCCAGAAGGTTCACTGTACTCCGATTTCGATGAAATATGTTATAGATCTCGACATTTTAAACTTTTTCCTGTTCGAAAAAATCAAGTTGTTCGAAATGTGTTGCCGCATAATATATTTACATTTCATCGAAATCGAAGTGCGGTAACCCTTTCGCGATAATTACCAAAAATTGCTTTGTGCTTACACTTTAGACGAACAGACAGTCACAAAATATATATTTGGTAAAATTGGTCTGGTGTGTTTGTACGAGAAAGGGAGAAATGCAATCGTGTCGCGTACACACACGTTGCCAATACACGTGCACGTATCTCAGCGTATTAATACGTATTATACGTTCAAGGGCAATAATTGATATTTGTATCTGCAGCGGCTCGGAATCGACTTACACGGCTCAGCTTCTGAATGGGAATGCTTCGGCATTGTCTTCCGTATGGTAGGTTTTGTTCGCAAGATCCGTGCAAATAGCGATACAAATAGCGCACCGCTTTTCCACCATCGTTACAGGATTCGCCCATTTATTATACCTACGGTGTGTTCAATGAATTTTAACTTTGTTTATACGTTTCAATTGATACAAAATTAATTGTTCATTTTCGTCTTTTTTAGTCGTGTAGAGCCACCCTTAAATTTTCTTCCGCTTGCAGTCGGAACAGCCTGTATATATGAGAACGTTTCCTGAGTAAATTAAAAATAATATTGATCTACGTTTGTTGAAAGAAATGATCCTCGGAATAATGTGCAACAAAGGGTGAATAGAATTTTGAAGAACAATTTAAAATAACAAATAATATATTATCTGAAAAGTGGTCACTGATAAATATTATTTTAAATAATGTTATGTTGTTAAAGGATAAATATCTGAAGATGACGGGCGGAAGCGGCGCGCGAAGATTAGGGAACGGCTTTCGTTCACCGAGACATAGTTCGAAGGCGACGGATTTCAATCTTAAGCTTGTGTAAAATTCAAATTCCGATACGCTCGATACGATGATTCCTGTTTTACGTGTGTACACAGCTCGCTCTATTCTCGGTGGATACGTTGTCTTTTAGCTTAGCCTTTTCCAGCTGTTGTCGCTGGAAAAAGGCAACGCGCCACAAAAAATGCAGATACGAACGGGCTATGTCTATGTACGTACGACAAGAGGACGGAGAGGATATTTGTCGGGACACGTTCGGTCCAAATCGCTGTCACCTACGAGTCACGCGACCGTTTTGTTGGTTTTTTCTTTTTTGGAGGATTCGCTGCTGAACGGAACTGTTATCGACGCAACCGTCACTTCTTTCCCCGACTTTGGAAATCTATCAACATCTCTGACAGTCGTTGGAACTTGTTGACAAACTACTCGTGGCTCGATCGAACGATTTCAACGAAGTCGCGCGAGATAACGGTCGTAAAATTGTTGGAATTACTGGCGCGTTCTGCGGAATCAAGTTTAATTCGTCGATTGTAGTTGATCGACGAGAGAAGCTTTGTTTCAACGGAGTCGATCAACTTTTTAGTGGATCAATCGAACTTATTTATCGATCAAGTGACCAGTCATTCGACATTTGTTTTCAACTTGAAACGTGTGAACTCCTGAATGAAATCTTCAGGGAAAACTTTTGTTTCAACAGAGTCGATCAACTTTTTACTGGATCCAACTTATTTATCGTTCAAGTGAGGAGTCATTCGTCATTTGTTTTCAAGTTAAAACCTATAAATTTCATTTGATTATGTCAAGTTCGCTTTCAACTAGTCTCTACTACTCGTGCATATATTTTCAAGTCGTATCTAATTATAAAACAATTAAACTTGATTCGTGGAGAAACGTTCCTCGGGGACCAACAGAACCGCTTGCAAACGGTTTGGGACCGGTATGAACGTTTCGGTTGGACTTCGTCTTTGGAGATCGGCAAGAGATTTCTAACACCAATTTACAACTGGAGAAACGTTCTTCGGGGAACAACAGAACTGCTTGCAAACGGTTTGGTACCGGTAAGAACGTTTCTTTTGGATTTCATGTTTGGAGATCGGCGCGAGATCTGTGAAATATACCAGTGTGCGTATACCGACTTTCTTTCGCGATCCAGCTAGCACCGTGCGTTCTCACGGGCAAACGTACCGGCGACGGAAGCGTCTTGACATCCGGTCGAGGTTGCTAAAGTCGTTGAACGTGAGTACGGATCGGGGGAGCTTGCGGGATAGAGAGGATTGGCTTTGCGAGACACGAATCGAGTTAGGAGATGTTGCAGTCATCGGTATGGGTATCTCTGATCTGTTGCTTCGTTTTTCGCGAGGCTCGCCTGATCAGGCTACGGCTGCGCGGTTTACTCTTCACCACTTCTTCGTTGCCAGCGTTCGAAGACTGCGGCGTGCCCGTTTGATGAGAGTTCCCTCCAGGTCCGCCGGTCACCGCCGTTCTACCATGTGGACTGCCGGACCTGACAACGCGATTGCTTTTTGTCAGATCGATCACACTGTTGCAATTGAACACGACGCGACGACAGAATGCAACGCTGAGCGACGCCAGGGAACGCAAAACCGACGTTATCAACGTTGCCAACGGTTACCGTGAACACTAGCCGATCGATCGCTCGGTTAATCGACTCATTGTCGAGCGTTTTTCAGTCGCCTTTTACCGAAGCTAGGCGGTCGGCCAACGGAAATTAATTTTCGCCCAGAACTCTGCCGTCGCGTCGTGTCGCCCGTCGAGAAGCAATTTAAACTACGGCAGAAAATATGAATCGATTCTAAAGAGAAAATTTGCGTGACATTGAGCGATGGATTCTCACGATTAAAGTGTATCGCGATATGCGTGTACACGTGTATGGATGGATTGTGGCGAGATCACGAGAAGATCTATGCCAGTGAAGTGTCTGTCGCAGGATCAGGGGACAAGTTGCCCCCTCTCTGCCAATGCCGGGCAAAGAGTCTTGCCCTGGGGACCTTCTTGTCATCTCGCTATTTAGGATCCCATGGAAATCACCGACACAGTTTTCACCGACTCCAGATTTGACCGACAACGTCTTTAACCGACAACGCCTTTAACAGACAAGGATTTTGACCGACACGTATTTGACCGACAACGTCTTTAACCGACAACGATTTTGACTGTCAACGCTTTTAACAGACAAAGATTTTGACCGACAACGCCTTCAACAGACAACGAATTTGATCGACACGCCTTTAATTGACCGACAACGATTTCAGATGAGTTGACGGTCTTTGTTGTCGATCAAATCCGCTGTCGGTTAAATTCGTTGTCGGTCAAATCTGGAGTTGGTGAAAACGATCGACGCGGAAACGATCTTCGAGATCGGCACGAGATCTTGATAAGATCAACAACAACTACTTTAATTAAAATTTTTATCGATTATTGCCAAACTCTGACCACTTAAAATTTCTGTTTTTTATTTGTCAAGTTTCATATTACTTGATCAGCTGATATTTACCTGCGTGAACCGTAGGCAGAACATCTTCGTCTGAGGCCCGACTCGTCCGTTTCTCCGGGATGGCTCTTCGGCACTATTTTCGACAGAGTGATGAAACATCGGAATACGTCCTTGATGTTGTAATCGTCCTTGGCGGAGCATTCCATCGCTTTCGCGCGGAGCTTCGGCAGCTTGCAGTACAACCATTCGCTCACGTCCTCGATGGTCACTTCTCTGCGCGTGGTCGCAAGATCCAGCTTGTTTCCGGCGACGACTATCGGCACTTCCTGTCGAGAACAGGCACGATAAATCGATCAAAACCCGGCGCTAACAGAGCTTGTCCCTTACAGGGTCTCGAAGGCTGTAATAACATTGATCTCGGTTATTCATTGTTACGTTTCCGCGTTCTGTATCCAAAGAAAAATGAATTTCTCAAGCTGAAAAATTAAAACGTCAACCCACACACAGGATGTTCGACTACAGCTGCCTCAAGACAAATCTAGGAGAAGACAACATTAGAAAGGTTCTCCTCCTTTTCAAATCCACCGATTTATAGAAACTATTATAAATCCACTTTTGTATAAAACACTTTTGTGATTGTAAATTATGTGGTCACTAATGACCTAGCTGTTAAATAAATAAATAAATAAAAACTTGTTTTGTTACTTATTTGCGATTTTTTCCAAAACGAGCAAATCTCTAAAAGACTTTTTGCTTTACTTTTTCGGTCCCCTAAACGTTCCTGGAGTTTTGCCATTTTCGTCGCGTATCGCAATACCTGAAAGTCGGTCCGATTCTCCCTGACTTCATCGAAGCATTGCTTGACACACTCGAAGCTGGGCTTCGAGGTGGTAGCATAGACCAGTAGGAACGCGTGTGCCGTGGCGATGCTGAGTCTTCTCATAGCCGGAAACTGCAGGTCACCTGAAATTGATGTGGGTATAATAATTAACGTGCCTACAATTGTTGTAGCGATGTACAGCGTGTCCAGGCTATTACTAGCCAGCCCTTTTCTTCTAAATGGTAAATATTAGAAAAAAAATGATAGAGGATTATTACAAATAACGAAAATATTCAAACATTTTCTGCGAGGATGGAAGGCATAGAGGAGATTTCAAGGTCACCTTGACGTTTTAAAATGGAAAGACCTTCTCTCATTCCCTTCATTCTATGTCAGTTAACGAGATATTATCGAAATAATTTTTTTTCTTCTTTGGATAATATCCTCGTTAACTATTAGGTTTAGGACATATGAAGGTCAACGCTTTTATACTCAGAATAAGATACTCTTTCATTTTTAAAAAATCAAGGTGACCTTTGTTTCTATCAGAATAATGTAAATACAACAAAAATGCATATGTCAATTTGTTGCGTATAAAAAAACAGTAGTACGTTTTCCTTTATTATTTTTTCCCCAATATTTACTATTTATAATAAAAAGGCTGGCTAGTAATACATAGCCTGAACACCCTGTATAGCTGATAGCCACAGTCGGTTTTGCTTACCCGCCGTGTCCAACAGATCCACCTTCAAGGTGAGCGTGCCCACCACGCATTCCCTCGAGTAGAGATCCTCCACGGTGGGTCTGTACCTTTCGCTGAATCCCTGACCAAGCAGACGACGTACGATCGAGCTTTTACCAACGCCTGCACCACCCAACACCACCAACCTGATTCTCTCGAGATCGGCCATGCTCCCTAGCTTTGTCTCTTCACTCTTTCTCGACTACTTCTCTCCGAGTATGATTAGCAAGGAAACGTAGACGCGAACGCGAACAGAACCGCGATCGCGAACCGATCAACTCAAGAAGGCATTAGCCGAGGAGTTTCGCCGGTTGTCACGGCCGTTCGACCACCTGAAAATTCCTACAGGCCACTCGTTCCTACCACCAATCTCGGATAGTCGAATTAGATAACCAATCTCGTCTACAAATCTAATATCACCTCCGCTATTTTCCCACTTCTCCTTTTTTTCCACGGCCAAGATTCTTCCTTGCTCCTCCTCTCTCCACCTCGGCTGATTGGACTCGATTCCTCGACGTTAACTCGATTTTCCTTAGACCCCTCGCGGTGTACTTTCTTAGCAGCCTTCGATCGCTACTATCGAGCACGCCTTGTTTTCCCCGGGCCGCGGCGGTGTCCGAGTTTCTGCAACCGAAGGAAATTTCGCATCGATCAGATATTCGAGAATTATCTTTTTTTTATATCGATCGGTCCCTCTCTCTCTCTCTGCGCTTCTGGTTTCTCGGGAACGTGTTCCCACTCCGTTCCGGTAACTCGACGAGTATCAGGTAACAGATTGAATTCGAGTTGAACGCGATCTCGACGGAACCAGGGGGTAGGTGTTCGCGTTTGCGAAACTGGATTTTCTCTGCACGGTCGCACTCGCGCGCTCGACTATACGGGCACGCGTTGTCCGCCGATTAAACCAGTCGGCACCCGACACGACAGACGCGAGTACAATGGACTGAAACGGAAGGGCCTTGCGGTACTACAGTTCTCGACGCGCGCTTTTGTGCCTCCCTTGTTCTAAAGGTAGCGTGTATCGGGTTCAATCGTTTCTTTCGCTGTTTCGATGCCGGTTGACGCCAATACTCCGAGGACGATGCTGTACACACCCCTCGCCTGTCTAACAGGAAACCCCACCTATCATTTTTTTTCTGTTTCTATATTGGGTTTGAATTAAAATAAAAAGATATATAATTAACTTTTAAAAATATTATTTTTCGATATTAGTGACTATAAATAAAAGCAAGGAGCGCTGAACTATATTAACGTAATAATCGTGGGTTCTTCACGCTTTTATTTATAGTCAGTAATATCGAAAAATATTATTGGTAATTATATAGAAAAGGTCTGCGTACTCCGAGTTTGATGAAATTGAAATATGTTATAGGTTTCGATATTTTTAACAACTTTTTCCTTTTGCAATATAGGGAGTCGCTTTTAGTTTTCGAGATATTTGTAAAAAACTGTCGCTAATACTGTATTGAATTTTTCGTATTCCTGCATGCTCCGCATCTGTTTATTTTTTCTTTGTAAACACGTTGTGGAGATGAGAAGTAACAACAATACCACACAACAAACGCCGCACCGGGACAGGCTTACGTTGCCGCTGAGCGTGCAGGAATACGAAAAATTCAATACAGTATTAGCAATGCTTTTTTGCAAATATCTGAAAAACTAAAAGCGACTCCCCTATATTGGAAAAGGAAAAAGTTGTTGGAAATGTATTGCTGCATAACATATTAAAATTTCATCAAAATCGGAGTACGCAGACCTTTTCTATATAATTACCTTTAAACGTTTACGTTAAAGGTAACGTTGCTTTCGTAAAAGTTTTCGCTGGTCGTTAAATCAAGGTAACTGCCGATCGAGATATACGCGTATTGCTTCGAAATGGGAAAATCGTTTCTCAGTTAGTACACCACGCATTGGCAACTTGGCCGATAAACGCAGCTACAATATCGGTTCCGCGTTCGATACGCCGCGGCGGCGCGTATCTCGCGGCCTACCTGACCGCAAACCACGGACCACCAAAACATTTAGCAGCGATAGCCAGTCGAACCGGTTACGCTAATGCGCCAAATAATTCCGTCGAAATTTCCTAGGCACAACACAAACGTTTTTAAGGTATTCAACGTTTTCAGCGTTGGAAAGTTCTTCGCAACAATGTGCCGAACGTTTCGCGCTCAATCGCAGCCGCAACGCACCGAAGTTCCTGCGTCTTGACCCAGATCCTGGCTACCTGGGGTAGACCGCCGCGATTCTCCGATGTCGATTCCGGTGAAACGCGTTTCGATCTATTCTAGTGCACAAACCGCTAGACGCTAACAAGTCCCTTTTCTTCCCTTTTCAACCCTGTCCTGGCGGTTACCGCGAGGACCAATGAATGTGCAAGGTGTAAAAAGCAGAGGGGTTGCAATTATTTAACATTATTTATTTAATGTATCATTATTACTATATATGTAATATTAATTTTAAATTTTTATTCTATTTATTACAGAGATAAATTATTCATATTTATTTATTTATTCACCATTATCAATTTGACCAACAACGAATTTAGATTATAAAATAGAAAAAAACTGCTTGTTTACCAGCCAACGATTATTTATACGTAATTCGTATTGTATTATATAAAGTATAATAATGTATGGAAAAATAATATATGGTAAAATAATCTCTACTTTGAGATTTTAATTGCTTTAAATAAATAAAAATCTGTCCGGGTCAGATATCCACCCAACAGTTATACAGAAATATGAAAAAAGTTGAAATTTGTTATAACAGTGTTATAACTCATTTAACTGTCCATTACGTCTTTTCTTCAGTAGATTATAAGCTAAAACATATGAAAAATCCAACTGATTTTACCGGTATAGATTTTCCATATGATTAATGGCGGGGTTGTTTGTGTCGGTGATTATAGGATTACCCGAAAATTCGACTTCTTTCGAGCAGAATGAACGGTGAGATTAATTTAATAATTAATTGGTGAGGTACGAGTTAAGTGGGCAGTTCGGATGGTCAGGTTTTCTGCTATTACGAGCGAGAAGCTAACGTTCGTTAAGTTAACGAATTAGGTGGGCGTTATCCGGCAGGACGACCGCGCACGAAACTAATTAGCACCTCGGTAGTCGATGCTACGAATCGTGCACACTAGAATAGATCGGCGTCGTTTGTGCCTGTACCGGTCGATGACCATCATCGCCTGCAGAAATTGCACGCGACGAGGCGATGCATGCTATGCTGTGCGATGTGTCACGCTGCTACACCGTATACTTTACTTTCCGGCCTGCAGTTCCACACGGTTCGATCCACGAGTAACCCAATTCGATTCGGTCGCGGAATATCATGCCGTATAATTCCGGCCCAATTAAAGGATTTTATTTTCCACGAAAATCACCGATTCCGTCAACACCTGCTGCGCGATGTTTTTAATCACCACTTAATTAATCCGATCGACGCAAACTTGGCTCGCCGACATCACCAGTGATCGATGCCTCCATTCTAGGTGGACAAAATTCAAATTTTTTTGTTCCCTTGCAGTGATAACGTGGTAAAAAAATTTCTCAGAAATCATCACAAGTGTATAAAAACTACATCAACTCAAAAGAATTATAATTAATTAATTTCTCAGATATCGTCACAAGTGTATAAAAAATATATGAACTTAAAAGAATTATAATTAATTAATTAATTTCTCAGAAATCATCACAAGTCTATAAAAACTACATCAACTCAAAAGAATTATAATTAATTAATTAATTTCTCAGAAATCATCACAAGTGTATAAAAAATATATGAACTTAAAAGAATCATAATTAATTAATTTCTCAGAAATCATCACAAGTGTATAAAAATTATATGAACTTAAAAGAATTATAATTAATTGATTAAATAATTATATTCATTTCTTTAAATTGGAAAAATAAACTACTACTGTATTATTATTTTCTCTAATCGAATTCTTTTCGTGGAATCGAATTAAGCACCGCAATCGATTTTCAATGAACGATGAGCTTTTTCCAGGATTAATGTTTTGGCCCACAAGGTTTTGGGGCTTAATGGCTCCGAGCACGCTTTCGTGTATTAAATACTAGATTTTCACAATATTTTAGCATAATACTCTATTACCGTTCACGAGTCCTTTGACAAGTGCCACAAGTCCATTAATGATGATAGAGGACCGTTATTATATTCATTTGCCAACTTCACGTTCAAATGTGTCGAGATACTGTCTATCGGGTTCTCGCAAACCAGGCTATTCTAACGTTTTAAATTTAAATGAATGATCGAGTAGCCAATTTTATACGGTTCTCTTCAATCAGATTCTGGACACTTTTCAAAGAACATTATATGAATCATTTAAAATAATAAATTCCAGTTAAATGTGAAATTCAGTCCAGTTTATATACTGGCACCCTTTGTTGGATATTATTTTCAGGATTATTTCTTTTGACAAACTTGAAACCCAACAAAAACATCCTGTAATTCGTTATTTAATTTTTAAAGAGTTACATGGAGGTCTAAATTATTCAAACTTGGCTACCTTTTATGGCCATTAGAATATAGGAAGCCAGAAGAGATTTGATTCGAAAGCCAGGAAGAAAGCATACCAGGTCAGGGAAACATGCGTGCGTATGTTCGAAACAAGCAGCCAGAATATTGCGTTTTGAACTGCAGTTCGAAGAAATGCTAGCTCACTCGCAACTTGCAATACGTCTGCCATGTTATGAGAAACCGCGAGTAGACACAACAAAAGAGACTCTGCCGAGCAGTTTGTAAACGCGAGCTGCCCTCCTCGTCCTCCATCGAGATAAATACGGAATTTTTACCCTCGCGAGTTCGTTCATTCTCTTGGAATTCTTGCGTCTTCGCAACTGAGACAAATATGAACAATAGAATTCTTGAGAAGGTAACTCGCTTCATACGTCGCTCATTGGTAAAATATTTTTTTCACATCCTGTAGCAAACTAATTACAATTTACAATATTAAAAAAGGGTTAACCTTACATTTAGGGGAGGCAGCTTCGATGACCCTGACATATGTTGTCAAGGACAACTTTTGTCATTACAACTACCCGGTGCTCGATTTTAGTTTTCGAGATAATTGCAAAAAACTGTTGCTAGGACTAAATTGAATTCTACGTATTCGCGCACACTCCGTGGTAACGTAAGGCTGCCATAGTTTCGAATGACCTACACCTTAGATAAATAAACATAGCAAAGAACCCATATATCGCTATCATCTCCACACGTGTTTAAAAAAGACAGTAAACTGACGCTGCGACGGGGCAGGCTTAGGAAAATTCAATTTAGTCCTAGCAACAGTTTTTTGCAAATATCTCGAAAACTAAAACCGATCATCGGGTAGTGGTAATGACAAAAGTTGTTCAGAATGTTGTCCTTGACAACATATGTCAGTATTTTCTACCTCGAGGAGCCGAGAAGTCTTTATACTTTCGTGTTCCGCGAAAAACTGAAACGAGACGACGACGCGTGGATGTCGACGCCGAAAGCAGATCGCCGCGACGGATATCGAAAGCCGTTCGTTTCGTGTTTATCGGGGATTCGTAGAAAATCAGAGAAATCCACGGGTGTAAGTCGCGCCGCTACTTTTCGAAGATCCGATTCCGCGACCCTGTTCGCGAATTGTTCACGCGAGGCCGGCAACTTTACAGGTCAGATCCACTGCATTTCCGAATGCGAATCAATCCGCGCAACCAACTCTCGTGGAATCCAACCGATAAGACCGACTAAGACCAAGTGAATCATTTCTCCGTCGCGAAACCATCCCTCTCCTCATCCTCGTTCCAAAGCTTCAGAGCATTATCGAAATAAGCTACTCGAAAAAAAATTATCGTTCAGATCATTTGGCTATATGCCACTTGAAATAATTATTGTATATTAGTATATTTGAACAATCAAATAATTTTTTAAACGTTACTTCATTATTGGAATTTCAAATAATTTTTAATCAAGTAATTCGATACATAAAATGTATATTATTGTATATTTTAATTATTATTATATTTTAATTATATTTAATTTTAATTATTATATAATTATTGTATATTTATATGTATATTTTAAATAAGTTATACTATTTTGTCATTTCTAGTCAAATTTGCCCGAGACTTTTTTACTTTTATTTATTGTATAAAAGAAAAGCCTAAGATGTAAAAATGTTAACTCATCAATTTGAATACAGAATCATTAAAAAATAACTGTGTACCTTGTTATTCTATTTTTTACCACTGTGTCCGGGCGAGGGGTTAATTATTTCTAACGAGAACATCATTATAATCTCAATAATTATAAAACAAAAAAGATATGAAACCGTTTACTGTTGATACAACGAAGATTTCGCTGTAATACGAATATTAAACAATCCAGTGACAGAAAAATTGTCAATAAATCGTGGAAAGGTGTCCGCAGGTTCCTAGCTGAGTGTGGGTCAGAGAATGTGTGTGTTCTTCGACACGCCTGTATATAAGAACGGGACAAAGAGAACGAACAAATCTCTGCACAGCAGGCAGCCACGGTTCCCAAGAAAATACTGAAGAATAGCGAACGTGATACGACGGACGCCCTCGTCGTTCGTTTCTTCTGAACTGTCGCGTTTCTTCTTTTTTTATATGGAATATTCGACTCCTCCCATCGAACGATTCATCGAGAACGAAGAAACTGAATACCCACTGCGTTTACTGGAACGCAATCACGGCTCTCTGTTTCTATTTCTCTCTCCCTCTCTCCCTTTTTCTAGTGAGCCGAGGGTTGCGCGCCATCAAGGTTTCTCTTTCCGAGATGTAATCTAACGTCGAGTAGAAACCAATAAGAAGAAGCAAAACAGAGGGAAAACGAAACGGGAGGAAAGCAGACCAGATCGATCGCGATTGGTAAAACGATTCGAAGCGATGGACAACGCAACGTTTACGTTACAAATTCCAACGCAGCTGATGAAAAAGTTCCGGAACTTTTCTGGAACACTGGAAAAAAGAGTTACGTGATTTTACTGTAATCGGAGTAGACTAATTTATATATTATATATTTTTTTTTATATTAGTATATTATATATAATAAATTATATATTTCTTTTTTATAGAATCAGACCGCGAATCCTGCATCCTTGCAATCCTGGAAGGCACAGGTTTGCAAGGCACAGGTTTGCAAGGCACAGGAGCCAAATAAAAATTGTGTTCTCCTTTTAATTATCCTGTTACATTGAAGACACTACATTGACGTTTTTTGTAATAGTTTTTCGACGCTTTCGATGATCGCACATGTTTCTCGATCGAACCTTGAATAGAGGAGAGAAATGGAGTAGACATTGATCGGCGAGCAAAGTCTGCTTTATAATGAATATCCAGAAATCTTTTTTTTTACTGGACAGCACGATTTCACGGACCGACGACGAAACATCGACGGGACGACGAGCACCTGATTTCCACACGAACTATTACGTTCGCGCGTAGAATCCCGTGAAGCGGTCCGGTTTTTTTCGCACTGTAGAGTCCCGATCGACCTTGGGGATTCCACGAGATCGATGTAATTTACTTATCTGTCCGTTTCCGTTCTACGGTACGGTTGTCATCGGCTGATTTCCCTGAACTTGTTATCGTTGTATTATATTGCGACACGTGATTTGAATTAAACCCTTGTCGTTAACTACCCGGTGCTCGGTCTTAGTTTTCGAGATAATTGCAAAAAACTGTTGCTAGTACTATAAAATGAATTTTCCGAGCTACTTTCTTGAGCTACACCTTAGATAAATAAACATAGCAAGAACCCATATATTGAATGTGACCCTGTTTTTTCTATCATCTCCACACGTGTTTACAATAACACATGACAAAAAAAGAACATTGACAAAAGTTGTTCAGAATATTGTCCTTGACAACATATGTCAAAGTGAAGGTCATCGGAGCTGCCTCCCTTAAACGTTGGGTTTACAAAGATATGAAAGAAAGTCTAAAAAAATATGAATGTCAAGTATTTCTTTTTAAATGAAATTTTCTTTTCTCTTCTATGACATTTTCGGGATGAAAACGTTTCAATCACTCTGAAGAAAATGATATGTCAAGGGGTCAATTCGAAACTGATTTGTTTATCGGTAGTCTAATGAAGCTTGTTGTTACAAACCCTTTGTATTTTGTTGTTCTTAAATATGCAAAGGGTTGAGAGACATTATTATTTAGGTTTCTGGCGCATTGTGCTACGGCCTACATTGTCCTGCGCGTTGAACGTTACCGATCCGTGGGTTGTTCCGTATAGTGGGAATTGAATGCGTTTCGCTTTCGTTGTATCGGAAGGGCGGCCAAGAGATGAAGGGTCTCGGGTAGGAGTACAGGCCAGAAAGAAGCAGGAGCGAAAAGGTCGCGGTTCGAACGTACGGCGCGGTTTCTGTATAGGTTGAGGGGCAGACGATCGAACCCGATCGGATATTCGTGAACGCGAGGCCGTATCGGATGGCCGATCTACCGTAAAACGATCAAAGACGAGACACGTGCCGTTGCCCGATCTATTTCTACGTCGGTCGAGCCGACTTCCCTCCTCTGTTCTGCATTCGCGTGGACGCCTCTCGCTCGCCTAGTGTCATCTCAACCCGTGCTATCCTCTTTTGCATCGTTCTCCCTTCCCTTTGCCGTTCTCTCATTCGCAAAACATTTTCAACCTCAATTATTACAAAATTTCTCCCACTTGAATTCGGCCGATCATCTTCGCCCTTCTACCAATGACACTTAAGGGAGTAGATTCCTGTTTCCAGGGTTTTAATTACTTATTTATATACATGTATTTGTTTATTTAAATTTTTTAGTAGGTCTATGTTTCTCATATTGTTATATTTGTTTATTTATTGAGCTAGTCAAACGGGCAATACAGCTCTTCGCTGTAAAATCTTTCGATAGAAATGAGATAGAGCGATGAAAATTTTTTTAAACTAAAGCTGAAACTTTGTAGAATATGAAATAATTATAGAAGTTGTGGTACGAACGCTTTTCCACATTGTAAAAATTCGTTAAACTTGCACGAGTTCAAGAAAATTGTGGTTTTTGCAATACCACGTGCGAAAAAAAAATTTTACGTGGTTAGGAATCTGTATGGGACTAGGAAATATTATTTTATACTTTTTAGTCCGTTTTTAGAAACGTGGTATTTGTATACATAGAGTTATAGCTCATCGAATGATCGGTAAAAACGTGATTGAGTAGTAGCAGCGGCTCGGTCTGACCAAAACGAGACAGTACTACTGAGAGGCTTCGTTGCATGCAGTGCAGTGTCTAGTAGCATTTATGGTTGACTAACGGATGGCGAACAATTCGGTGTTCATTATGGTAAGCCCACCACAGGGGGTCTACAATTATCATAGTTGGTCAATTAACAACAAATTTACGTATGACATTACTATTCTACACTGACCAAACCAATGTTCAGCAACATTTAAATATCGTACGTTTTTATTTCGAGGTTGTGCAATTTTTATTACAACGTGCGCTTCGATGAAGAAACTTGTCGGACCAATTTCCATGTAAAGTAACTTCGTAATTGCAATAATTGGAAGATGAAAGATGTAAAACTGAAATTATGTCTCGTCTGAGTCGGATAGAAAATTCGATGTAACGAAAGCTGCCGCAAAATTACGAGGGTGATGAAGAGTGAAAAATTTTTGTTCCTCTTTTATTCCCTTTTATTCTACTCGTCACAGAGCTATAAAAGCGCAAAAGAAAGCATGGGTCGAAACTCAAGCGCGTCCTCTTAAAAAAACTCTAATAAAGTTTGTTCATTATCAAACCGATTTTATTTATAGTATATTTTCGATATACAATTTCACGGGCGAAGAAATAATTTCCAAGCGCTCCGTTAATAGCACGTACGCTACACATGTAAACTCCGCCCGACCGAGCAATGAAAATATAATATAAATAAAATCAGTTTGATAATATTAATATCTTCATTATACACATTCAGAGAACGATTGAATTTTCCCCGATCTTTTCTTGTTCGATGTTCATCCTTGCGATGAATAGATTACAATTAATGAAATATATATTATTATATGAATTTATATATTAATTTTTATCTAAGCTGATGTTGTAATAAAAATTGCACAACCTCGAAATAACTATACTAAATAAATAACCTACCATTGCCTGTCAAACGACCGGTTTTACATTTTTCATCTTCAAACTATTAAAATTACGAAGTTACTTACATGGAAATTGGTTCGACAAGTTTTTTTATCGAAGCGCATGTTGTAGTAAAAAAGTTGCACAACCTCGGAATAAATAAAGCCTAGTCATTTTCGTAACTTGCGACACTTCAATCGATTTTTCAGCTCGGTAGGTTCAGTGTTAAAATTAATTCAAGAGCTTTCAAGACCTTTAGGATCTTTCAGTTTGAATTTTTGACGTTTATCGAACACAGGGTGCGACCTGTCGAACGCAGAGAGTCCATTCGAATAGCAAGTGTCGCTTTGCACCGACGAACAGTGTACGTATACCGGGGGCCGCTTATTCGTCGGAGTTTGCGGCGTTCGTGTTTTGAAAGTCACAAGAATTAATTGGAAAAGCGTTCTGCTATTAAAGGCGGGTGGGTGGTGCGCCGGAGTTTTCCTTTTAAATGAAGTAGAGTCGTGGAACATTATTTTCTTTCATAAGAGGAAAAGAACGAGCGAGGGGGTAGAGACGGTTCGAAATGACGCTCGTTTCGGTGTCGTTCGTTTTCATGCTTCTCGCGAGAGACACGCGGATATCCCACAAACATTTAAATCCACCGGGCTGCGATTGTATCAATTCGTAGTAGAAAGTTTCACGAGTTTCAGGAAAGACGCGGGTGGACTTAAAGTGTTGTACAATCCGGGGGTGCAAGACAGGAGGCGGAGGAAGAAGAAGAAGAGGCGAACGACGCAGGTTTCGTTGCCATTTGCTTCTCGTTTCAACCCCTTCCGACCCGACGGAGTTACGCCGTTTGTCCCCTCGCACGTTTATATTTTTCCATGTATAGACAAAATAAAGATTTAAAAAGAAAAATCAAAAAATGATTCGGTAACATTGAATATTACCGTTCACCCCTTGCCGGACCATTTTCTTTACAGTTACAGTGACTTTTGAAACGTATCTCTATCTCCAACACCGTATTAATTTAAGTAAATACTAAATAATAATAATAAAAATACAATATACACTAAAATAAGAATACAGGGTGAGTCGATTAAAGTGTGCGCGACGAAATATTTCACAGAAAAGTTGTATGATTTCAAGGGGAACATAAAATGGCGTCATTGATTTGACCTTGAACAGACGTTTGAAAATCACGTGAAGGTGAATCACGTTCAATTTCTTAGATATGTAGAACTCCCTATTGTAAAATGCATACTTTTCGCCATGACTATATGTATATTTAAAACACAGCATTCTTTATAATAAGTATTTTAAAAATATTTTTTAAATGTAAATGATGAAAAATGACTACAAACTTTACAATCTGATACGCTCCACTTTATGGACAAATTTTGCCCTCAAAACATCCGTTTCAGTAAATAAGGCATATAGTATCAAAGTAGAAATCTCAAGCTTTAAATGTTTCTTTTTTCATGAAATTTGAATAAATTTTAGCAAAGTTACAGCAGTTTCAATATCGAGCAAATTTTGAATTGGCTGTGGCCGGTGAAATCGGGCGACTACTGTGCACCGTTTCTATTCAGAATATGTATCGCAGAATCATAAAAAGAGGAAAATTCATCATATTGCATCAGGACGTACGCCGTACGTCCGCGAGGACGTATAAAATACATCCCTCCGAGAAACATGCAAATCCACACCGTCGCGATTCTATCGGCCGAAATGGTAGAAAGTTTCACGAGTTTCAGGAAAGTCGCGGATGGACTTGTTGTCCACGCGAAACAGGAAAAACCGTAAGGGTGAGTAAGGTCGAGGGAGGAAGACAGGACGCGAAGACCGAGTCGAAAGGAGAAGAAGAAGAAGGAAAGGCGAACGACCGCAAGGATCGCCGGAGAAGTGGATGCTCTCTCGTCGAAACGAGTTATTTACGAGGGAAAACGCAATATCTCGGAAGGCCGCGGATTCTCCGTACGAAAGGAAAGGAACGTCTTCTCTCTATGAAACGTGTTTGACCTTAAACACCGAGGAGTAGTCGCATAGCTATCAAGGCATCGAGATATCGCGATAAACCCGTCGAATCGATGCCAGCCGATTCCTCTCAATGGATAGATACCTTGCGACGAAACACCACCGATCACTAATACCCCGCGTGCAACAATTCCTAGATTGTTTTCAACAATTTTCCACGGGTTTCATTAACTTTACACAGGGACTGCACTCGGGGTTTAAATAGACTCGCAATTTCAGATCTCTGGATCGCGGAGAGCAAGCTCCTTTCCGAGATCCGGAGCAACAGTTGATTCCCTCGCGCGCGCGTGTGTGTGGGAGAAAGAGAGAGAGAATATGAGAGTTATTAAGCGGACGATTAATTCCATGGAAATCCAAGAGACACAGAGAAATAGAGAGCAATCAAAATGAAACCGGATAGCGTTGCAGGATCGAACACCTTTCGAGGAAAAATTTTGAAGATCAAAACGACTCACCGACAAAACCAGTGACCAACTAGAGAGAGACAGACAGACAGACAGATAGCGTTGGTCGATGTCCCCTAAGCGTTCGAGCGGTTTTCAACAACGTGGAAGTACGAAGCGCGAACAGAACGCGAACAGATTTCACTCCGGTCGCTGCCTAGTCGCCACTGAATCTCCTTCACGATTCCTGCTGGCCGAGTGAGCGCAACCCCGAACGCTTCGAACCGCCCCAACCCACCCCCAACCACCCCCGATTCACCCTAACCACCCCGTCCGACAGCCGCGCGTACAACGAACGTCAACCCACCCTCAACGAGCGTGCGCAACATTATTTATTTTCTGATAATACGGTCGATCGCGGCTAGAAAGGAACGGTAACTTTCTATTTCGCGACGATACCTTTCCTTACCCGTAACCTGCGTAACCTCGTACCGTCTCACCAAGCCGCCCGCCACCGATCGAACATTCTCGGATAGATCACCGGAAACGGTTTCACCCTCTCTTCTACCTTACCAAACAAAAGGTGTTCCAGCATCGTCGACTTTCCTCTTCCGTAGGACATCCGACGAAACGTTTGCCCTCGTTTACAAGCAACGGCCATCTTGGACACCACCTGTACACACACGGCAACCTGCGGTTTACTTTTACATTCGATACTCGCGAGAATCTGATACGTGGTCTGCCGGTTTATTTATTTATTTCGACGGTAACGGAGACGCTAGGGCACACTTTAGTGTTCATGTTCGATCCTGATTGGGAGATCGATGGTTTCAGCGATTTCAATTGAAGGATACAGTCTTCAATGTTTTTCCAATTTCGAGACACCGGTGGACGCTAAGCCTGCCGACCGTCGAAAGTGATTAAATAGTATAAAAACAACAAGATTAAATTTACTTATAATATATACTGGAGTCGACAAATATGTTCAATAAATTCCCACGAAAACACCTTGAAAATTTCAATAATTGTTAAATAAAGAATTTAATATCATGGCAGGTGTTAAGAGGATAAACTCGTTTCGTTTTAACGCTAAACCTACCGACCATCGAAAGTGACTGTATACTATTATAAAAACAACAAGATTAAATTTACTTATAATATGTACTGGAGTCGACAAATATGTTCAACAAATTCCCACGTAAACACTTTGAAAATTTCAATAATTGTCAAATAATGAATCCACTATGGTGGCAGGTGTTTAGTGTTTAAGGGGGTAAACTCGCGTTTCCAGGATTTCATTAGTGAAAAACGCTTTATAAAAGTTCAATCTAAAAACTCTTATTTTACCACGTTTTTATTAGCTCGCTTTCTTGTCTGTCTGTTGGGTACCAGTCTTGCAAAGCTCATCGCAGCACCCTTGCAGTCCTGGAAACGAGTCTACCTCCCTTAAGTGTGCACCATTGTATTCCAGAAATAGGATCTATAAGGGCGCGAGGCGTATCTGACCAAAGGACACACAGAGAGACACACGCAATTATCGAAACCAACAACGACCATCGTAAATATTTCTACATGATATTTACGTGTGCCAATTTTCTCGTTGCTCAAAGAACCAGGCCGCCAATATTTGTCTTCCATCGTTTATTGCATAAATATATGTATATATATATATTTATATTTATATATATATATCACCATTAATGCGAAAACATCGTCTCCGCATAACAAGGAAAAGAGAGCGTAACGAGTCGAACGGAAAACGTGACGAGAGGACGACAAAACGCTTTAAACAAGGTTTCAATTCAACAAAATCCGTTCCTCCCGGTCTCGTTCTGCTCGCAAAGTATCCGCGAATCCCGTGTCAAAGCTATCGGGTGAAAACAGAAATTTCTTCAAGGTTCGACCGCGAAACAAAAAGCATGTATTTTATCCTGTCACCGTCATCGTCATCTTCGTCGTTTATCGTTGTCGCGATCGTTACGAATGCTTTTCGCTGTTTTTTTTGTTCATAACATATGAAAAATATACACGTGTATGTATATATATATATATATAGATAAATCTGTATCAAATTTCTATGTAATAGAATCGTTACAACTAGTATCAAGTTTAATCAGTTCGTGTAATAGCGTGGGTGGCACGATCGGAAACAGCGTGCTGCTTTGTGCGCGTATAAAAACGAACGCTGCCGATCGGTCTCTCGTAACTTCTATCCGCATAAGAAATAACATCGCGTAACATGATCTTTCGCGCGCGCTCGCGCGTGTATGTGTGTGTCTCTGTGTCGCGTGTACGTGTGTGTCTTCCTCAACGTTTCGTATATTTGATTGAAACTCAGTTTCGTGTCGAAGCATTTCTTCGTAACAGAGTTACGCGGAGAGGATGATAGAAACATTCGAATGAAAGCCTACCGTTCTACGTTGCCTCGAGGAAGGGTTTTCTCGCTTCTTCGGGGCGTACCGATGCATTTCGAAACGATGTTCCGAGGAGAAATCGATACGAGTCGAGAACGATAATGTGCACGTCGTTCTGAAACACGCTTCATTCGTTACCCCGTGTGTGTAAATTCCGCGGATAATATTTACATCGTTCTCTAATTTCTTCGGTTTTTCTTCTCGTTTATGGCAAGTACGGAATGCTCGTCGCGCGAACGTCCCTGATCGAACCACATAGGTGGAGCAGGAAGGAAAAAGAACAGGTTACATCGTAAATTCAACGATTTTTCGCACGCACGAAAGTTCCAAAGAGTTCGCTGATATCATCTCTCTCTGGCGCGCGTCTAGAGGTTGATAAACGCGTTCGTTCTTGAACGGGAAACAGGCAACAACAAAAAGAAGAGGAATCGCAGTGTGATTCTTCGCGTGTACGTACTTATCGTTAAATATAATAACTGATAGAAGGAAAGTACAGATGGCAGAACAGAAAAGAAGAGGAAAAAAGAAACTTAACAACCGGCGATCGTTAACCCTTATTCTACCGTGACACCTAACAATGACCGTTCGAAGTGATTCTAAACAGTAACGATGCGATCGTTCGAACGGCTGTTTCCTGTTATTTTTTCAGGCAAAACCGCTTAAGTCGATCGGCGAGACACGAGAGTACGATTATATTCGTCGCACGGTGGTCGGAAAACCGATGGAACGTCCCCAAAATACCACGAACGAATTTTCCGTTAGGCGTAAGGCTCTTATTTCTTGTGTTTTCAGCAGATTTTAAAAAGAGATGATAGATATTCTTCTATTACTAGATATTCTTCTAACATTCTTGTCTACACTTGTAGCAGATACTTAAAAAAATGTAGCTGTTACTAGGTGACACTTTAGTCATGCAATCAATTACGAACGTGCTTCTTTCTCGAAAAATTTAGAAGATATAACAAAAATTTTTTTTTACATTTTGGTCACATTTTCGCGATTTCCGACCGCTGTGCCTCGGTCGCGTAGTTCTCGTAATCGTTGCGCGTGCACGCGAGTATGTAATAAGGGCGAAAATCGTGGGTTACCATCGGTTCGTCGACAACTCGTTTCACCGACACAATTTGACCGACAGTAAATTTCGTCGACACTGTTTTCATAGACATTTGTTTTAAAAACAGTTTAACAAAACAATGACCCGCAGTAACTTTCGCCAACACAATGTTTTCATCGACATTTGTTTTACAAACACTTTAACACAACAATCACGCACCAAACGGAAACGAATGAACTCATTGCTAAACACGGACTGTCCATGAAAACATATGTCAACGATACGATCGCGTCGATGAAACAGTGTCGGTGAAACGAGTCGTCGACGGAACCTATGGTAACCCGAAAACCGTACACGCCGTGGGTAGAAAGCGAGGAACAAGAAAAAAGTGGTTCGTGTATCGAGCCGTTTGCATGTTCCTTCGGGAATAATAAATAATCGGAGAAGAAGAAAAGCAAAAAATCATTTGACGAACAATAAAATTGTCGATAAGATCGGAAAGACGAAACGCAAAAAGGTACCGGGCGCGTTTATTTTGCGAGATAGTGTGCTGAATTCTTTCTCGGCTCACGATTACTATTTTGCGGATTTTCTATCACCAAGGTCAATACCGCAAACTGCCCTTTGTCTTTTTATTCGGCGAAAGACGACGAGAGGGAGCGAGACGGCGGACGGCGTTAATATCTTATAGGTTGCCAAACACCAGTGGCCTCATCCCGACGATAGTAGTGGGGTCTGTTGTCCCGGAAAACGGTCACGGCTGGAAACTGATTGTCCTGGATGTATTTGAGCGTCGCACGCACCTGATATACCAATTAAACGTACAGTTAGTTATTTGTTGCTGGTCGGTAGAAAAGGGCCTCTTAGAAGTTAGCCCCCCACTTGTTGAATTAAATAATTTCATCAGTTGTGCTATATTGTGCTCGAATATTACAATTATAAAATAAAAAATAAGATGAAAAATTGAGAAAAACGATTTTCTGAGTAGCCCCCCTTTTCATTTTTTTCAATTTTCTCAATTGTGCTGAGTTGTGCTAGGTTGTGTTAAGATTGTGCTAAAGTATTACTAAAAAAAATAAAGAAGTTATAGTGAATAATCGTTTTGAGCATCTAATATAATCATGTATCTGAGTTGTGTTTAATTCAACAAGTGGGGGGGTTAACTTTTAGGAGGCTAGAAAGGGCGGATCGAAAAAGGTTTTAGCGTACCTGCGACACAAAGTGTGGCGGTTCTACCTCCGGCGCAGTCGAGAGGTGCTGCAGGATAAATTGATCGGATTGAGCCAACCAAAGGTCGACACCCCGCAGAGGGTCGTAGTTGAACGGACCGATCCGCAACAAACCAAGCGTACAATCGTAAACGTCCAGAACCTGTGTTGGAAATTAACAAACTTTTCAACTTGCTCTCTCCCTATTGGAGTTTCTATCGCTCTGAGAGCAGCCGATCACTATTCGAGCACACACACACACACACACACACACCTGTTGGCCTCCGGTCAACTGCCTGGCAGATCGCAACGCTTGATCCGGACCTTTGTCGGGGAAGGTGGCAGGGAATATTTCGCCGGTTTTTACGTTCAATCCGATACCGTAGATCACCGGCCAGTGAATCCCGCCTCTTACGGTGGTATTCAGCTCGCCTACGCAGCACAGAGTCAGATCGATTTCCACCGGTTGCTTGTGAAACGCCGCTGCACAGGAAAACAACACGTTTCGGGTTTTTTTCTAATTAAAATGCTCGTTAAACAAGTAATTCCGATCGTGATATCTCTTCCCGCAACTTACAAAGAATATTGCAGAACAATTCCTCGGAATAGTTCCTCGGATCGGAATAGCCGCCGACCAGTTGCAGCTCCAGACGACCCTCCGGGAAACCAAGGGCCAGTTCGGTCACCCTTTGGACCATCGCCGCTGCGGCTTCCTCAGTTCCAGCTCCGTCCAAGTGCGCCAACGCTGCTGCACCCGAACCTGCGCTCACATATAAAACCTCTTAGTAGTCCTAGTGCCAAATATTTTTGTTTTTCTTGTATGTCCAATTAACCACTACCCTTGAAAAAAAGTATTCTATATATTCTATATAACTCTTAGTAGTCCTAGTGCCAAATATTTTTGTTTTTCTTGTATGTCCAATTAATCACTATCCTTTAAAAAAAAGAAACTTTTAAACGAATTTTTCAAGAGGTATTTCTAAGCTAACGAACTCGCCCGTATTTTCTTTGATCTCGCAACTTTTTACGGCCAAAGAGAACTTGGTTCCTGTTGCAACCACCCTTCTATGCTTACCGGAATGTCTCACCACGACGATTATGCAGGTAGTCATGTCGTCGGAGCCGATGATGCTGACGTTTTCTGAAAGAGGAAAGAAGATTGAAGGGAAACAGGCAGCGTAATCACCGTCGAATGTTGGAACAGAAAACGACCGAGCCGAATCGGATCGGCTGGAATGTACTTACTGTCGTGGGGCAACGTCGCGGCCATCTCTCGCTGTTGAACGTAGAGAAGGCCCATCGGTCCGACCAATTTCGCAGGCATCGAGTGAAGCTGCGCCGCGGTTTCGCGATAGACCGGATGTGCTCCATACAAGGATCTGCTATCCGTCGGAATGTCCTCCTGGAGGACTCCGTTCACCACCAACACCATCCTACGCAACCGGCAAAAAACATAGATACAGAATCGACTCGGCCAAATTCTCGCGCGGTTCGATAATCGTTCGATCCGTTCGAACTGCAACAACAAAACAGTTTATCAGTCTACCGTACGAACTTAAAAATGAGAGATATAAACCGACACGACTGGCCCCGCGATAAACACCGATATTACGTCAGCTCGGCTCGTAACCGCGCAATCGATACTCGCCGAGATCCGCGAAACGAGACGCAAAATAAAAATTCAGACCGGGAGAAAGAGCGGAGACGTCGCACAGTGGTGCCGAGATGGGAAATATACAATTTTATAAATTTATTTTGCAGAACAAAAGCACGGTACTTGACGAAAAAATATTCTACAATGTAGAGATGATGAATCGAAAAAATCTGAGGTGAGCTTGTAGGGAAGGGTTCTCCTACCCCTCGGATTTAAATCACCCTGAAATATGTTGTGTCAAGCTTACCATTAAGAGAACAACATTTCTCTTTAAAATCTTATTTTTCCCAGAAAATAAGATATACAGAAAATTTAATATTATTGAGGTTTCATGTATGAAAATTTTTTGTATAAAAATTCAACGTCTTTATCCCGAAGAATATCGTAGAAGCGACGAGAAAATGTATGTTTTTTGTATGGCTACATTGAATTTAATGGTTAAATATTGATTGACAAACGAATCAAATTTAATTTCATCTAAAAAGGCAAGGGGTTAACTATGAAACCTCGAGACAAACGTGCCAGTCAAACGGTCGATTTGCCTGTCTCTGCTTTCTTACTTTCTTTCCTACTTGCCCGTCAACCCAGCTAGCCTCTACTCCAGGGCTTACCCCGAAGGTTAAGTTCGTTTGCCTCGAACGACATTCCGCGTTTAACCTTTCGTTTTGGTAACACGATTACCATCAAACGCAGAATAGGAACTGTATCGATTATGACCGACATCCTTCAAGCAATTGTACTCTGTCATCAAGAGACTTAAATCTGCGAAGTACTCGTGAAACCCATTAACCGTGTAAAAATAAAATTTTTACACCTACTAATTATTCTCATGAATGCATAAAATCCGCAGACCTGTAATTATCCGAAGTGTTCAGATAATCTGTTGACTGTATTATTACAGCTTACGAAAAGACTGATAGTTTCAGGCTAGTCGACAAGAAAATGTTTCAATTAATTCCATCTATTTCGTAGCAACGTTCCACTGTGCGTCGGCGCGACAACAAGGAAAAAAGATGTCGGATTGGTCGCGGTTTATCTTGCTCCGCTTTTTTTTCTTTCCTTCGCGCGCCGATAAAGCGTGAAACGACTTGATTACAGGAAACGGATCACAAACTCTCTTGGAGCAGGAAGAAAAACTTGTTGCCTTTTCAGCTGGCGAAAAGAGATTCGCGCGACGTTCCGCGTCTCGGGTTTTAAAATAGATCTTTTCAAGCCAGAAACCAGATGTGCCTCGTCTTCATTCGGCAACGCGAAAAAGCATACGCGACAGAAATGTGCTACCGTTCTGCCATTAATGTCGCTATCGGCTAAACGTAATCGCGATCCTCTGGATATTGATATTTATTAATTATAATTAATAAATTTTTTTAAATAATTTCATAATAATTATTTAAATATACAAAAGCGTTCATTCACTGGTGCAGTTACCTTACGAGAGCAAAACCGGCCACATAAACGCGACTGGTTAATCGCGATCTTTTAGCGGAAAAGAGTTAGCCTCAAATAATATTAAATTTTCTATATAAAATTAATATATAAATTTTTTTATATAAAAATTCAAAAATTTCATATTGTTTGAGGTTTATAACAAATGTTCATATAAAAAATTTCTGTTGCGGAACGCATCTGTTAAAACTACGAACCCGGAGAGTGGCGTACGTGTCGCACGATGATGTATATCTCAAGGTCTGTTGACGCGAGAATCGATCGCGAGTCGATCGCGGATGTCGATCGATCCGTCATCAAGCGCGACCACGACTAAATTCACGACGAGTTTCATTCAAGCGGTGTCTCGCCGTTCTTCGATTCATTAACGAGTCCCGCTAATTATGGCTTCCGTTATCGGTCGAGGCGTCGATTGGTCGACTGGTGTGATCGACGCTCCGCTAGTGGGACGGATTCGAATCCACCGAGGACCAATCGAAGCCGCTGCTACCGATCAGATAGTGAACCATCATCCTCGCCACCGTCATCGTACTCGTAGAAGTAGATACCTTTTCGCCGCTGCAGGAAAAACCTTAGCGCGTTTGCTTTCGATTTGTAACACCAGTGGCGCACCCAGGAAATCAAGGGGCAAGTCCACCCCCAAAGAAAAAATATTTCCATTAAACTGTTGGGTGTATCTCGTACAGTTTTTGGCCTTAATTTTTCTCCTGCACTCACAGGTTTTGAGAAATTTGAGTTTGAACAAAAAAAAACGTTTTCTAACTTTGAACAAATATTGTGATGTTATTATGTAAGATATTGTATTGTTCTTTGCAGCAAAAGATTGTCTAAACTTTGTTGTCATTGTTAAAAATAATTAAAAAGAATTAAAATACTTAATTAAATGCTGATAATATTTTTTCGAGGCACTTGGTAAATGTTCCACGGAATTGCAAAAGCGGTGGGGAGTGGAAGAGACCGGGGAATCAGGGAGAGGATGGGATACACGGGTAAGAAAACGTACCGCGACGACCGGCAATCTGGTACAATGAATTTTCAAGAGTGTAATTTTCGTTGGCAACAATGGCCGTAAGCGCGCCGTATAATCTTACAGTCGGCCTCCGGCTCTAATTTTCCGTGCATCGTGGGAATTTCTAGAAGACCGTTTGATGCGATCGAGTCCTTCCCGACCGAGAATCGAGACACGAATATAACTCGGTTAATCAGCTGTGCAAATCAATTCTCGATGTTATCGCAACAGAGAAAAATAAACGTAGTAATATGTCTATCTATTCAAAACGAATTAACTGTTTCACTTTCGCCTAGCAGCTACAGGTACCAATGGGACCCCTATTTATAAACAACTGAGCGTCGCGCACACAGCACAACGAACCAGAATCATAACAAAAGATGGCCAAAGAAATGGTTTAGGGTTCTTTGACTCGTAAAATCTGATTCTAATATATTATGTATTTTTGTTTACTAAAATAACAAGCTATAATGGAGTCACGGCTTAGTGGAGGACCGTGGAATAGTGGAAGGGTTAAGTTGGGGAGTACATGAGGTTCGTTTCGACCTCATTCTGGCGTCACTGGTTCGGTTGTCTATTAAGTATCGCATAAATAAAAAAAACAAGTCATCATTGGAAACACTGTCTGCCCAGAATAACCTGTTGGACAGTATTCAAGGATTTACTGTACTGATCTAGCGATGCGACGAAACACAGCGGGTGTGCAACATTATTTTCGATTTTCATCGGTCCCGCCGAATTCCGCGGAAACGAATCACGCTGTTCGCGCTGAAGGGAGAGGATCCACAGTATCATCGGTAAGAGAATTTTCGTTCGGCGTGCTGCGATGCGGTAAAGATCGGTGAACGGGGGTCGGTCTCTCAGATTCCCGGTAGAATCACCGGCCATTAGAATACCGCGCGGCCACGAAGAACAGGCTGATTCGAGGAAAGGCACGCGTTAATGGCTACGGAGCTCTTGCACGCTTAAATAAATAACTGCATCGCCGCATCTCCGCTGTGTAATTACGCGCGCGTGTACGTACACGCTATACATGCAACCCCGCGAACGTATATACCCGGGTTGCTCTGCCGTGCATTCTACGAGTAATCGGTATAGAAAGAAGGTAGAAAAAAAGGGGAAAGAAGAGGCGGTGGATAAGGGGTCTACGGCTACGGCATGCCGTTCTTTCGAAATTATAGCCTCGAAAAGATCGAGGCTCGCGGGAACAAGAAAGACTCAACCGCGAATCTACTCGACTCGGGTCGACTAGGGGATAGATACAGTTTTCTTTCGATATAGGAGGGTGGATCGAGATCGGTACTCGTGTTTGAAGAGGGGCCATGGAAATTATCGACAGAAATTTTCCCGACACGATTTTCACCAACTGCAGATTTGACCGACAATAACTTTGGACAACGCCTTTAACCCTTATACGTTCCTAGGGGTGGAAATTCACCCGTTAAAAGTTTTCACATACTGTAAAATTATTCGTCCTTTTATGTCTACGTCCTGAGATGTATTTCTTTAAAATGTGACGCTATGAATGAAACATAATGTGTATGAGAATTACCGAAAACGACTTTGATCGACAACGATTTCGATCGGCAACGATTTTGGTATTTAAACTACAATAAACTCTTGGCTGTTACCGATCCCCTATTGATTTTCTTTGATATTATTTTTTACATACACATTCCTTACTTACAGACTGATGAATATTTTGTTGGATAATTAGATTAGAATCGAACCGTGATTATTTTGATTTTTGTCCATTGCATGCCATGCACTGTGCGTTACAGGAAGAAATGAGCCGAGCGAAAATCGGGATGTCGATCGACCAGGTGAACCGATGGAACCGAGGACGATTCTCGGCCAACGTATACACATAGCCTTCCTAGAGCGTTTGAGACCGATAATTAAGGTAATGGCTACTTTTCAAGTGGATTTCCGTGTGGCTTGGTTCTCGTAGCCAGCCAGCCGCCGCGTCGGTCTGCCTCTCCACCGATTATGGTCACGAAGGGCGCTCGCCGATCTGCTCGTTTCTGGTCTGGGCCCATCCTTCCCACTCTCTCCCTCTACCCCGCAACGCCCCCTCGCCCCCTTCATTGCTCCCACACCTCTTCGTCTCCTTCCGTTTCGATTCAACCGCTGCGCTGTACTGGTTCACCCCCGTACACCTCTCCCATACTCAATAATTGTATGTAGCTCGACTGCTCTCGAGCGTCGATCGTTATCCTCGATAACTCCGATAGCAAAAAGAAATGGCGAGCACGCGTCGTGCTTTCTTTTCGTGATTGGCTCACGGAATCGGGTCGTCTCTGCTCTGTGTTGCCATGATCTTCGGAGGAGGCGGTGGCGCCGTTCGAAAAACGTTTCCACCACCCTAACCCGCGACGCTATCTTCCGATTTCGACATGAAGAAACGTCGTTATCGCTGCTCCAAATAGCTGCGACACGCGTGAATCAACCGTTATCGCACGATTCCCTGTGTACCCAGAATTGTGCTCGGCAATTCTACTACGCCATTCAAATTACCGACCATGGATTCCGTCGACTGCAGATTCGACGAACCGCGACTTTAACAACTGATTTCATTGACAACAGCTTTGGTCGGCGCACTGTGTCGCCGACCGCTAAGCAACGTGGACAAAATTCGGCGTTAAGTATACACTTAATAATATTATACAGTTAATAAATATTATAGATTTGATAATATTGTACACTTGATAATATTAGGAAATAGATACTTGGTCCCCTCAGGGTTTCAAGTCCATACACCACTCTCCTTCTCTTTCCAATTTCACCTATCGCCTAATTGTAACCAATTCCAGCGGGACCTACTGTTTTTAAGGTGGGTTCCGAACCACCTTTCACTTAATAATATTATACCCGTAATAATATTACACTTAATATTATACACTCTTCTCTCTCGATGAAATATAGTGTAAACGAAAGTTACTGTCGGTCAAATCGTATCGATGAAAACAGTGTCGGTTTAACGAGTTGTCGACGAACCCATAGTAACCTTGCAAACCACCTTGGGCATCAAAATATTAGATGGCACTTATGTAAACAGGAATATACTTTCTGTTATTTTACATTACAGTACATTAATGAATTCGTACTATATAAGTAAGAAGTAGTAATACAAAAATATATGTTCTTTGTTATAGATGGACAGATACTTCGTTATTCGAAATTACCAGTAGAATTCTGGTATGCTGAATATGCTGGACTTCCTCTAGGCTACTAATTGCGATTTGCTATTCAATGGATCGAGATTCGAGCGATAGAACTAGGCGATTAATTAATGGAATTAGCTGGACGTCATCGTGGATAGTGATCGGATAATCGTTTAAAAGCTTCCGAGACTCGAGATAACGATCCTTACGGTGTCCCTGATATACCTGTACGCGTAAATCTCATTGTCAGCTAGGCACCACGGCCACGGCCACGACCATGGCCAAGACCACGATCATAAGGGCGGCGCGTATCTTACCGAGGCGCAACAGTTATGCGACGAGTCTCACTCGATAAAGCATGCCAAGAGGTTAATATTTATACAAAAATGTTTCAAATATTTATAATTGTGTTAACAGAACGATTTTTTAAAAAATGTTTAATCAGTGATCTGGAACACTTTAGAGTACCAATTTGTTCCTAAATCGACGTACGTTTGGGGATTTGGCCCAACTGTGTGCGTCGGTCTAAACAACGAGTACGGAGTGTGATCCGATGTGATCCGATCCAATGGAAATTTTCACTTCTTGTACGTCGCATCGGATCGCATCGCAACAGAATGGAACGGAACGAAACGGAACGCGACTGTCGCGGGAGAAAAGATAAGCTGTTATTACCAGCGCATGATTGTTTACTCGGAATAAGTAGGAAGCGAAGGGAGAGATTGAGAAACGGAATCATTCCGAGAACACGACGTGCCGACAAGTGATCGATCCACGGAAATACGCACCCGGACCAGGAATCACCGAGATATAAAAGAACTAATGGAATTATCCTTGAAACTTCAATGATTATATATGTATAGCCCGCTGATCTTTATGCAAAATAAAAATTGTCTTCATAAATTGTACAACATAGGAGCCAAATAATAATGTAATTTTTCTCTAATAATAGTAATTAGCTGAAAGGAGTATATTTCTGAATCCTTTTAATCTACTTTTAATCTAGTTAAAAATGTGACACCGATCGTGGTACGGTTAGTGTTAAATTCAGTGCTTAATGGATACACGAATGGGAAAATTGTACAATTTATGTAAAATTTTAAAAATTCTATCGGACAAATAGCCCACTGTGCGGAGCCGGGACAGTCTCCGTCGGGACAGTTTTTATCCAGAATCCAGAGCTGAGAGAAGCGGTGCACAACGTCGGCACGCCCCGTGCGCAACAAGTTTTTCCACTCGGTTATTTGAATTCGGTCTATTCTGGACGGCCGTGAATGCGCATGTCTTATCGTTTACGACGCCGCGCTGCGTCTCCAGCAACGGGTTCAACTTTTTTACTGCCGGACAACGATATATCGTCGATATTCGAACTGACATGGGTCCGGTCGTTACTAAAAGAGATAAGGAGAAACATATTCAGCAGAAAGTCACTAACTAGTTATTTTTCAGACAAAATTTTTCAATCACGTGTGGTTTAATTACTAAAATAAATTTTCAAATTTATTATTTGTATTCTTCGAGAACTATGAAATTAGTTTTAGCACTGTTTACTCCAACGTGAGAAATGATACACGTGATTTGAAGATCGGTCTGAAAAAATAACTAATATGTAGTTAATTTTCCGCTGAACGCCCCCTCCTGAAATGCTCCACGGGTTGGACGTATATTCCGAGACGGCGTGAATTTATCGAAAAGGTTATCTCTCTCGGTGGAAAGTGAGCAACGGACGTTCCGGCGGCGTAACGATCTTGCCCGGTTCTTTATCTAACGAAAACGCGATGCGCGTGAATAATTGCTCGCCACGCAAACGGATACTGTGCTCCGCTTTTTCTCTCAGGCCCGTAACGATTCTACGACGGATTAATGGACGAACCGTTCTAGCCGATAAGATAAACGTTTGGGCAAAGACGCGAAGAGTATCGCGGAAATCGAGGAGAATACGGAATTGCTCATATAATCGTTCGAACGACAGAGATTCTTCCTCCTCGCCTTGGATTTCCAGAGGAGATACAGTAACGTCTCGATATACGTACAGGGTGTCCCAGTTTTTTTATATATTTAATAAAATTAATTAAATATATAAAATATTCCTTCAAATTTTATATAAATTTAATGTTTATTTTTAATTCAAAATTTATTATTAATTTTAGAAATTTTAGTTTCTAAAGAGAAGGAAAGAGAAACTGGGACACCTTGTAAACAAATCTTTTAGGATTTAATACATCATTCATTGCGACGAAGAAAAAGAATATACACATATATATTATGAAACTCAATCTTGAAAGGAAGAACAAAAATTGAAGACAACGAAATTGAAATAATTAATTTAAAAAATGATTAGGATAAGAACCCTAACTACAAATATATTATGCTTTTATACACCACTGTAATTACAGAAGTAGTAACACAGAAGAACTACGGGAAGCAAATGAAATCTGTGTTTGAAATGCAGGTTAAAATTTTCATGGATAAATAGGGCAAAGAGGGGAGGGGAGAGCGGGACCGAAGAGGGTACAGGGCTGAGAATCGGGGCCGAAGCGAGGGCTATTAAATTTATGACTTTTCCTCTCTCGTCGAAACGAATGGGAGGAAGAGAGGGAGGCGATAACGCGCATAATAAGCACGGTCAGATAACGGGTGACGCGTAAGTTACCGGCAGTCCGATAAACCAAGCCCGCGTTGATCGCGAAGGGGTTACCGATGATCGCCGCCAGTTCGAAAGTTACGAGCCACAAAGTTCGGAGAACGGTGCTTCGTCAAGTACGGTGGCAAGCACCGTTACGGTGTCTGTATTTAACACGTTTATTCCGTCATTCGCGGATCGAGCCCGTATCTAAGGGATACCGCACCCTGGTGAGAACAATGATGTAATTGAAAGAATAACAAATAATAATTATTTACTTTGAGGGCCTCCTACCGATTTCGATGGCCTTGAAATATGTTGCCAAGGTCATCATTCTGAACAACTTTTTCCTGTACATGTTACCGCCGCTCGATTTTAGTTTCCGAGATATACGCAAAAAACTATTGCTAATACTGTGTTGAATTTTTCGTATTCCTGCACACTCCATGACAACGTAAGCTTGTCTAAACACGCTGTGGGTATGAGAGGGAAAACAGGGTCTCATTCTGGTCATTCATATATAGGTGAGCTTTCAATTTTGACGATGGAAATTTGATAATTTTCATAAAATCGTAATTGCGAGAGTACTGAATTTTTTAAAGAATACGTAGCTATTCTTGCCGAGTTACGATCACGTTTCTCAAATGGTCCGAATACAATCGAGGAAGACGAACAACTTACCTTGCGTCTTAACGAATTGTCTCTTCAGGCCGATCGACACGTTCCCGCCGCCATTTTCAAAGGATTCCTCCTGTCGGGACCACCTTGCTCCACCGCGAGCCGGCAGCTTTCTACAAACAAAAAGAACGTCCGAACACGTTACGAAAACGTACGAAGATCACGATTGCACCCGGGCATATTTTGCATTGTCGTCGGAACGATTTCGGAACCGACTACTTTCGAGCGGAAAGCCTTCGTTAATAATTCGTTGAATCGATGAAATAATCGCGACGATGCGGCAGCTGCAACCGCGATCAGCCAGGTGCACGCATAACATTACGAAAACGATAACGCCGATTCGAGTGATTCGCTCGATCCGATAATCCGCTGCTTTCCAACCTGCTAAATCCAAAGCGATAACGCGATTTGTCGTTTTACGCTCCGCCCACACGGCCTGCAAGCGGCGGCACCTGGCTCATACTTCTTTCGATTCAAAAAGAAATACCTTCCGATAGAAATGAGGTAAAGCCATGAATTTTTTTTTTAATTAAAGCTGAATCTTTACAGAATATAGGAAAAATAGGGAGATTACGGTATAAACGGTTTTTAACCTCGAGAAAATTCGTCAAAGCTGCACAATTTCACGAAAAAATCCTTGCTACGTTACCACGAAAAGAAAATTTGTTTTTCAACATACTATGTATCACTTCCCGTAGATTTTTTCACACTGATTTCAAATCTGGTCTTAGAATTTGTGTACGACCTCAGGATTTAAAAAAAAATCGAATTATAGTTAAACAGTTAAACTTTTATTTTTCTCAAGGTTAAAAACATTCGTACCATAATCTCCCTATTTTTCCTATATTCTGTAAAGATTCAGCTTTAATTGGAAAAAAAATTCATCGCTCTACCTCATTTCTATCGAAAGTTATTTCTTTTCGAATCGAGTAAAGTCAGTTTTCCCCACCGTGCGTCGTTCCTCTATTAAATATTCGATACCGACGTTTCTCCGTCTCGTTCCGAGGGAAAAAGAAAAACAAATATACCGCAGGTACTCTCATGCAAAATAACTACACAATCGGCGAGCCGAAATTTGCATACAGTGGCTCCGCGAAGCTTGCAGCCAAGCGACGGGTCTCTCTGCATATTTATGCGGCTACAACTTCCTTCGATTGTTTATGAGCGTAATCACGCGAGCCGTTTTAGTCTGATACGCGTTCGCGAGAGACCGGGAACTCGTAAATTTCGAAACGATCGTCACCTCTCTCGAGGATGTACGGCGATCGTATTATCGGTAGGAGCGACGTAGAATTTTCCGGCACGACACACAGTGCGCGGCATTTAAATGAACATTCGAGAGAAAAATCATAACAACCTCGGCAGATACTTCGGTAATCGAGATAGATGGTAAAAAAGAATTTTTAATATTTCTGAAGACCTTGATACAAGGCAAACAGTTTTTATGTAGTTTGTTTACAAACGATCTTAGTATCTCGCCCGTTCTTTTACACGTTAAATCAACACATTATGTTTCATTCATAGCGTCACATTTTAAAGAAATAAATCTCCACGATGTAAACATAAAAGGATGAATAATTTTTTGATTATTTTGATATTTCTTTTACACGTTAAATCAACACATCATTTTTTCATTCATAGCGTCACATTTTAAAGAAGTACATCTCACGACTTAGACATAAAAGGACGAATAATTTTTTGATTATTTTGATGTTTCTTTTACACGTTAAATCAACACATTATTCATAGCGTCACATTTTAAAGAAATACATCTCCACGACGTAGACAAAAAAGGACGAATAATTGTTTGATTATTTTGATGTTTCTTTTACACGTTAAATCAACACATCATTTTTTCATTCATAGCGTCCCATTTTAAAGAGATTCATCTCCACGACGTAGACATAAAAGGACGAATAATTTTTTAATTATTTTGATTTTTGTCCATTGCATGCCGTGCACTGTGCGACATCGGGAACGATAACGGGGCGTAATCACGAATTCGCGGCGCACTGCTCCAGGGAAGAGAGGATAGGCGCTCGCGCGCGCGCGTGTGGTCAAGAACGGGTGCCACGTCTCGCACACGCGTAAAGCTTGCAAGGATGCGCTCGTATAGGTGGAAGGAACACGAGAATAGGACGCGCGGCTTACCACGTGCACATGCACGTACTTTGTATCCGTTCCTCGTGCACGTACACGTACACGACGTGCTAGTCCGCATTCCACGAGTGGAACAACCGGTACATGGACCAGTGGTTCTCAAACAGACGATATTCTCTCCGGCGTAGCGGTTAGAGAAGACGAAATCGTTATGCAACGCGCGAGCAGTCAGTGGCCCGGTCGATTCGCGGAAGATGAGTCGCCCTTCCGGGTCCCCCTTTCCTTTTCCCTTTTTCTTCACTTCTGCTTCTCTCCCCTTTCGCTGTCCCCCCAACCACGGCCGCCACCTCCCTCCTCCACCACTCTTTCCGATTTCGCTCGCGCGACCACTTTCGCGCGAACGCACGCGCACGCTCGCCGTTGAGATTGAAATCGAAAGTAGTCGCGAAATGATGAAAAGAAAAAATACCGGTGAACGCGTCCACAACGGTTGCAACGGACGTCGCGACGCACCGGGTTTGTTTCTGGTGCAAACCGGCGAACAGGGTTGATTATTGGAGGAGATTGGCGAGATTAGCAACGCGATGCCGTGGAACTTGTTCGCGAATATCCAGATGAACGATTACCGTGAACTTCTTCGAGAGGAAACTATTTCGGGAACACCGAGTGCATCTAAATTTCTATTGCGCCGCTTCGGGCCGAGCTTGTATCGGAGTTTGTGATTTATACGGACCCCGAGGGGAGTCCAGTTGCCAGACGGAGCCGCGTCTCTTACCTTCTCCGTGCACGTGGGGTCGCCCTTGCGCTCGAGAGCTCGCGTACTCATGATACACACCGTTTCCGATATGTGTGTATACGTGTACGCGGAAAAACCATCGTCTCACTACAATCACCGAAATTCGTTTAAACGCACTTCGACATATACCAATTTTCATGCCTAGGGTAAATAAAAACGTGGTAAAAATGACCATTAACGAAAAAGCACGGACGACTGACTGCTTATTTTATTTCTAGAATAACCCCACAGGTATGAACACCCCTTGTAAAACCCTTAATACTGTTTTGAAAAGGATGTTTGTGATAAATTACTCAATATGAGGATAATCTATTTTTGTTAAAGTCCTTTAAAAAAAAAACGTGTTTTTACAGTGTCTTTACATGTGAAAAATAAATGTAAGATTTAGTCCATTCTGTTATATTGTACAGTAATTAATATAATTAAGGTTAAGAGGATGGCAAAATTATATAATTTTGAAAATTATATAAAATTACCATTTATATAATTATGCTTAGAGAATGGCAAAATCCGCAGTTTAGATTTAAAAAAAGTGTTGCTTTTCAGTGCTTGGTTAATCTACTATTGACAATAACGCCGCCTCGTGTCCACCGAACTGATGTGAATCGCGATCGAAGAGATCAAGCTGGATATCGAATGGTAGCTGTGCGCGGCAGAGAGCGGAGCTGACAAGCGTAGGAAATCGAAACATTACGAAAAATGATGGTGTATCGTTGATTGGCGAGTGGTTATCGCAGGTGAGCCAACGGCAGAGCAAAAGGTTAACACCCTCTGCTAGCCTTAAGAGCGTCTTAACTCGGTTAAGTCCGTGACTCGAAAGAGTTCCGAGCGTCGAAGGAGCCCGTGTACCGACCTTCCTCATCCCGTTCCTCCTTACTCCCACTTCGTTCCCTCCTCTCGTCGTTCGAACCCTTTCGAACCGATTCGAGATCCATCCGGATTGCCGATCGAACCTCGATTTCGCTTTTCATCTCGCGGCTCGATCGGACTGTTGCTTTCCGTCTACGAATCGGTTTTAGAATAGACATGTCCCATTTCACGGACCTCTTTTTAAAAAGATGCACATTTGTATATTGACGAAATTAAAATTATTTTCAGCGAACGCTGCACCGCGATACACAATTTTTTATTATCATTATTTATTATAGACGGGCAGGAGCCCTTTTTACATAAGTATTTACAAAGAAACAAAAAAAAAGGAAGATACAAAAAACAAAAAATAATACTGGTATAATTGATAGGTATTATCATATAATCCTGCGTAGTTGCATTTGAAAATTTTGCGAAGATTCAATGAAAAGATTTATTCATTGGATTAATTAATCCATAAGTAGATCAAAAAATTATTCCTATCTATTAGCGAAAAATGTGTTCGTTTTTTTAATAAAAATTGTCGAATAAAAAATCTAAAATGGTTCGTTTGACCCCTCGTGGTAGGTTTAGTTCTAAGCACTGTCAAACGGTAAACTTCAAAAAAGGAAGCAGGAATAGAGATGCGTTCTTTGCGAAAAGAACATCATCGTCTCGTATCAAAAGAAAACTGTATGCAACCGTGAATACTGGATCAAAGGATCGGAGTTCGCGGGTGAAAAAAGGCGCGGCGAAGAAGCAGAGGCCGCAACAAAAAGAAACGCGAGGAAATCAAAGACGCCCGTACGATCTCGCGCACGATACGCGCGAGGGAAGGCGAGCCCTACGTTTTGCGCATCGGAGGAACGCGCTTGTAGATAGGTATACCCCCGTGCGCCTATCTAAATGCACGTACACACGGAGCAACGAAACGCGCGATACGGTGCACACGTTGCCAAGATACAGGACACGGCTCCAGGCGCGGTCAGATTAATGAAACTCTTGGGAAAACAGTGACTCTCAACCACTGGCCGATACACAAATCCACAGTTAGCTGGATCTCAAATTAATTTCGAAAACCAACGATAACCAAGTATAGTTACATATAAAATTAACGATCGCAGAATTAAAGTCTTCCGAAGTGTTTTAATCAAGAGATAATTTAAATAATCCATAAAATCTCCACATTTCAACAAATGTTGGGGGCGACAAATTTTTCTCTCGAAGAATTTAATACGTACGTAAATATGTAATATAACTAACAATGGTCTTCGTAAATGGAAGATAGCTTGTACAGATTAAATAGTTTTTCATCTAAACCCTGTATAATTGAAGATGAAGTACGAACAAGCCAGAAAAGGCATTTCAAATGTACAGACAAATTCCAAAAACAAATATTATTAGTTTTGTTTTCGCTCATCAAATTAATCAAGAAATAATACTATTATCTCGCCTATCGATCATTGGCGAGCAAGCTTCGAAAAGCTAAGGAAACTTCTTCGGGATGTATCGCGTGAATTTTTTTCGAGCAAAAGAACTCAATTACGCTATAGGTAATATACGTTAATTAACTGTCAAACTACTACGAGTTACCGCTGCGCGAGAAAATAAAAAAAGCGAGAGGGTGTAGGAAAGGAGGTAGAGAGAAAAGGAGAGGAGAGAGAACCGGCTCCGTTTAACTAGGTCCGTTACGTTTGGTGCGCGCATCGCGGAGAACCTAGCCGCGCACATACATTTTCTGTTGGTTAAATTATTGTTGCTATTATCACGACCATTATCAGAGACCAAGAATAATAGGGAGTAGAGTGAGGACACGAGTCGTGATCTGGCGACTGACTCTGTTCGTACGGCAAATACTACCACTTTTATAGTCAGTACTACTGGCTGCGACTTTCCGTAGCCGTAAGACATAATTATTACTTGTTTCCATCAAGATGTTTACGATGTTTGATGATTTATGTGCATACTTGTTGATCGCAAGAGCAAACAAATAGAAACAATGTTCATTTTGTATTCGATATTGTATTATTCGATTTGAACTTTTTTGGGAAGCTAGATATCAATTACTTTACCACAGAATGTAAAAAGAAATTTTTTCAAAAATTGCACCTCATCGGAATTGTTTTTAAAATGAAAGAATTCACCTTTTAATATTATTTTCAACAATTCCGATCAATTGCAATTTTTTCACATCCTGTAGCAAACTAATTGCTCTAGCCTCCCAAAACATAGGTCAAATCGAATAGTACAATATAAAAATATTTATCGTCTTTTTTAGACCGTACTTAAACTATTTTCCACCACCGTAGAACAAAATATTTTTGACGTTAGAAAGAGTGCTTAACTTGTATCCGCGAAAACACGTGAAACGGTAAAACTAATATGTACACCTTTAGTTCCTTATAGCCAGGTACACAGAGGTCAAGGCGAGGTGGCACAGTGTCCACCAAACAAATGAAAAACGACAATTACAATTGACCATTTAAAGTAATGCGCACGTGTAATAACTATTTAGTTTTCGTCAGATTGCTCGGAGCATCTGATAGCGTCGGTGCGAGCCGTTACGAGAGACTCGAATATAATAGGAAGTTCAAATAGCGTCGTGCTTTAGGATGTGTTCGAACACATTTGAATTTTTACAGCGGTAGATTAAACGTCGATAACGCGCCGCGCGGAGCAGTAGGAAAAGCGAAAGGTTATGCGGCGAATAATTTCGTGTCGATGAGGGAACGCGATACATATTCAAGCAGCATCGGCTATATACAACGCGTACAGAGTGACGCGAACGATGGGACGAAATACGATGCAACGGTAGGTGATAGAAGGCGACGCGAGGCAAGGCGAGGCAAAGCGAAGCAAGTCTAAGAGGGGCGCGGGCGGTACGATGCAAGGCGACGGTACGCGACGGTTCTCTTTACCTCCGAATCGGATCGGATCGGTTCGGATCGGGTCGTGTGCGCGTCGCAGTAAATTCTGCAAGTTGTACAACGGACGCGACTTTGATCCTTTTTTGCCCGCACAGATACACGTGCGTACATAAGTTTCCTTAAAGACACCGTAACAAAACCGAGAAACATTGGAACCTGTCTCACGAGATCGAGAGACACCGATAATATCTACAGGGTGTCTCAAAATTCAACATCCGGAAATTGGAGGTTCTATTTGAAACAACATTTTCTTTTGCAAAAATCACGTTCGCGGCTTTGTTAAGGAGTTATTAACGAAAAACACGGACCAATCAGAGCACGATTTAGGCGCGCCAACTTTCAATTGGCCGACTGTGCCAACACGCGTCTAGGTCGCGCTCTGATTGGTCCGTGTTTTTTGTTAATAACTCCTTAATAATGCCGTGTACGTAATTATTGCACAGGAAAATGTTGCTTCAAATGAACTCCAGAATCTCCAATTTCCGGACGTCGAATGAATTTTGAGACACTCTGTATAATACAGAAAATATAACATAAGACAGATAAATAAATCGCGATTAAAAACAGTGTCGAAACGTTTCAGAAAACGGTGTACGAAATTCTCAATATCGTTTAAACGTGTTTTTCATTAACCATTTCTCTATCGCGGACGTGTTAACACGCGATTTCGAATCTGTTCGTACAAGATCGGATACGTGTAAACACGCGACTCCGAAATCGTTCGTATAAGATCACAGACATGTAAACACGTGGCGTAATAATAATAATTTATAACTCCTTAATAAAGCATAATTATTGCAAAGGACCTCCAATAGCCTCCAATTTCCTCCAATTTCCAGATTATCGAATGAATTTTGAGACAGCCTGTATAATACAGAAAGACGACGGTAGAATAAATCCGTAGATCAACAGATAAATAAATCGCGATTAAAAACAGTGTCAAAACGTTTCAGAAAACAGTGTACGAAATTCTCGATATCGTTTAAACGTTGCCGCGGTGGTATGTATGGTGATTCGATACATCGAAGATAATTGCGAGGGGCAAACATCGACATCGAGTTCCACGCGAGCCAAGAATAACAGAGCGTACTCACCCGCGTCGTCGAGTCGATCGTAATAATCGAGAGAAGGTTTAGGTTGGGGAAAAAGGGATGCGATGTCCAGTTGTCGATTATCGAACCCGTACAGCAGGCCGGCACGAGAGGAGCTACTCGTCGTAAAATCGTAGTTACGCAACACGCAACTGGTGGCAAACACACACGGCACGGACCGATCGAAAACAAAACGTCAGCGGTGTTCGTCGACGTCGACGTCGACGTGGTTCTACGCGTTCGAGAACGCGCGCCAGTATCGAGCGTACCGCACACCCGAACGGAACGGACTGTTTTCCGAAGTGGAGACTCACGGAGATAAACACGGCCCGAAAACTAACCACAGGCCAGAGAAAAAACCGTATGCGAGGAGACGCGATTGTATATATTGGCAACCGCGTCACTCTCAAACTGTGAATCGAACGATCATCGACCACCCAACCACGTTGTCACGGTCCGAATAAAGATTCAGAGAGAGAGGGTGATAGACAGAAGGGAAAAGACAGCTGCGACGAATGACAGCCGAGGAAAACTTTAACCGCGATCGGCTAAACCCGTACGATCACGCTTCAACTCGATCGCGTTCTCCGTACCGTCCACACTCCACACTGACACTCGGTTCCAAGCTTGACCTCGTCGGCTCCTCGATTCCGACTTCGTGCGTTTCCGCCGCTGCTCGGTTCGCGCGGCAATATGGCGTCGACTTCCCTCGCGTTTTAAAATCTTTCCTCCCACCTACTACTTATTATTAATCGAAAGCGAGTTAACACTGAAAACGATTAAATTGTTTCAGCCGATAGAACTGGCAAGGTTCTATTTAGTTAAAATTTGTGCAATTTTTATTGCGATACTTGGTTGGATAATGAAATTTCTCGAATTAATTTCCACGCAAGCGACGACGTCATTTCAATAATTACAAAATTAAAAATGTAATACTTTACCTACCGGAAGCCTGTTAATAAAATTTTCAATGATTATGCTGTAGCAGAAGAAAGAAATTCTCTTTTATTATTATTATTATTTATTATAGACGGACAGAAGCCTTTTTTACGTAAGTATTTACAAAGAAAAGAAAAAAAAAGAAAGATACAAGACTACTTATCCAATAAGAATAAAAAAAAACAAAATGATTGCAATTTTAAATGAAACTATTATACCACGTTATTAAAGGATCTATTAAAAAATAATTTAATCTATTAAAAAGCATTTAAAAAGGTTACGATTAAATCTTGGATATACAACATTAATTCATACGAGCGTTGTCAAATTCCACCACCGCGAGTTTTGCGCTATCAAAAAGCATCGAAATCACTGACTCGGCGTGTCCGGTCAGCAAACGATTTTAACGGCAATTCGGAATAATAGCAGGGACACGTGAAGCGTCGGTAAGTGAACGCGATAGCAAATAGATTTTATGGCATTGAAATCTCTGGAATATCTGGTACTTATCAATCGTGGCAAATAACAAGAAAGAAATCGTTCCTTCGAATCTTACCTGTAATCTTCTTGGTCATCAGTGAATATTCCGTGCAGTTCATTTGCGCTGATGTATAACCGGAAGAATACGCATTTTCCGGTACAGCCAATGTAGAATGCGCACGCGTTAATTCATTAACTCTTTCCTCGAACGCGAATCCACCGTAAATATATAATTGATAGATACGGTTCCGCTGACTGCCAGGGCGAAGCAACTGTTAGGGCGTGGCTGAGATCGGTTCCCAAAGGGATCTGCATTACCGACTAAGGGTATTGATAAGAATTAATTAGATATAGAAGAATATTTGCCGTAAATTGCGGCAAGCGAAACATTCGTTACGATGGAGAATTTAAAAATAATGTAAAGTATAAACTTACAAGCGAAATACGATTTCGAATACAAGTTGTAAGTTCGTCTGTAAACTTTGGAAAATATTCGTTGTTCGGTTCGCGTTTGACGCCATCTGGCGGAATCGGATGACACGATGATTTGTTTGGATTGTCATTTGGCCATCTAGTCGAGTCGGCGGTTTCATTGGCGGAGTGAAACATGGTTCGAAGATGGCGATACGGGGATAGGGTTGAGTGGACGCTTCGCGAGCAAGCTTCTTCCTCGTCGTGATAGCTGAAATTCCGAGCCATTTCATTTCTGGTGAGTAGAAGTATCGTCGATGTGCGCAACTCCACAGAAAAACACGTCCTCGTTCGGTGGCCGAGCCGGACAAGGAATCTCGGACTGGCGGGAAATTTGCACTTACTCGACCGATGAAATCTCGCGATACTCCACGAGCCATCTCTTTCGAGACTGGGAAGTTCAATGCGCACATGTCGTGTGTCGTTTCTCCTTTCGTCTCGACTCGACTCGTCTCGTCTCGTCTCGTCGTGTCCCGTCGTGTCTCGTCGCGACAAAACCCGATTACAAGCGGCACGGAGAGTGTGTGCGGCGCACAGTTACGCGCGTAATTGATCACCAGACTCTGCGGATCTTTATGCGTTTATGGCAAAATATTGAGCAGATGAAATTCAAAATTGTTGATGAAAATTTGAAAAATTATATCATTTTTCCAGTATTAAAATTATTAAGGGAAGAAGTAGCATTCAATATATTGAGTAGATGAAATTCAAAATTGCTGATGAAAATTTTTAAAATTATATCATTTCTCCAGTATTAAAATTATTAAGGGAAGAAGTAACATTCAATATATTGAGTAGATGAAATTCAAAATTGTTGATGAAAATTTTTTAAATTATATCATTTCTCCAGTATTAAAATTATTAAGGGAAGAAGTGTATTCGAAATATGTCAGATTTCTTTCAGAATTAAAAATTGTCAATAAATGGGGAAAATGGGTAAAAAACTGGTTTTTCGTTTTTCTTCAATAACTACCCTTATAGATGAGATAGGTGGCTGAAACTTGGCAGAGCCGGGTCTTTTTGGATAAGCTATCGAATGACCCAAGTTCGACTGAAATACCGCCGGGGGTGAAAACCCCGTAGAAAAAATGAAAAAAATGAAATCCGGCCCACTGTGCGCTGCGAAAATGCTTGGGAAACGATCGATGTCTGGGGCCGACTAGCGCGGAGCTGAGAGTCGGGAAGCGGGTTGGGTTGCGGCCTCGAGAAAATTATTGCCTCGTACCGATACAATTCCCGGGGGTATGTTTCCGCGGTGAGCGCGGCCGAACGAGGGGTTAATTGATCGATGAAACAACGAGAGCATGGGGGCGGTCACATCTTCGTCACCCACGTTTCTTTCCTTTCAGAGGAAACGTCGTCGAGACGCCCGCTGAAAAAAAACCGAGAACGATCGCGAGCGAGTGGCGCACATTGTCTTAATATTAATAAATGTTAAATGTTTTCGGCGCACGGTTCGATCAATTAATAAATCAAAAAACAACCACACGATGTCCATATTAAAGTATTAATTCACAATCAAAAACAAGTAAGTCAATTTTATGAACAATATTTACAAACATTTTTTCTTATTACACTCTCAAGCATTTCAATAATATTTTTTTGAAAATTGTACAACACATATATATTTGTTACAGACACAATGCAAATACATCTTGTAAAGGATTCAAAGCTAGAATCGAAACGTCGATGATTATTTGTTAATCTGCAAAATTGTTTTTAGCGCCGAAAACATTTAACATCTATTATTAACAACATTACGATCGATATTGAAAGACACTGTCTTAGTATCATACACGAATAAGAGATCTTGAAAGAAATGCCATCGGTGTTTCCCGTTTCTTTCAGATGGTGGCGGGTTCTTGGCTTTTCACTAATCGAGAGGGCGATTCGCAGACGGGGGAAAAAGCAACTAACACAGCTTACTAATTCAAGCAGAGAGCTCGAACCGGTGCTCGTCGCGTACGATATCCTCGAAGGGACTAAGGCTATGAGACCGCGAACTTCCAGAAAGCGTCCTCGGTCTCGGTTTCGTTCCCGAACGCAATAATCTAGTCAGGAAAGAAAGAGAATGTTTCTAAAGCGGAAATCGTGACGCGCTCAAGATAAGAGGAGATTGTACGATCGATGCTCGTCTGGAAGCGTAGACATAGAGGCGCGATAAGCGAGCGAATCGTCTGACGAGTCTCATTCTGAGACGAGACAATCGCGTTCCCGAAGAAACCTGCTCCGGGTAAACTACGGTGGTCGCGTTTCCACCGCATCGAAATTACCAAAGCGTTGCCAAAGAAGAATCCATTGCCCGAGCGAAATAATTGAGATAAAAATTTCCCGGTTCGAACTATTAAAAAAATAATTTAAGATCCTAAATTACAAGGTTAAGAAAATAATAATCGAAGTGTTGCGAGCGAAATAATTGAGAAAAATTTCCTGATGCTTGTGGACGACAATCTTCCGGTTCGAAGTATTGAAAAAATAATTTAGTAAGCGAAATTACAAGGCTAAGAAGCGCGAGGAAAACAGCTGGTCGGAGATCGCATTGGATCTTATGAAACGAAACGCCGCGCCGTGCGACGTGGTTGTTCGAGTCGCTGCTGCGGCTGGTAACATCGATGCGTGCTGCCGGTCTGCGTCGGCATTTTCAATCGAATCATCGCGCGACGCGACGACCGTCGAGCATATATCTTGTGCGCGAATGAAACGATCGCGTCGAACATAGTTAGTTTCTAGCGGAGCTGTTGTGGTGGTAGATATATCGGGGATGAAGAGTAGTAGTTAGGATCGGCGAAGGGTAGAGAAAGAAGAAACAATGGCGTTGGAGGGAATAGGAGCACGGGGGCAGCGTGAGACCATCGGAAGAGAAAGACGAGAGACCGGGACGAGCCTTGGATAAAATAGAAGGGGTTGCACCAAGAGGATATACTCGCGGGGGTGGCGAGACGGTACGGCGAGAGAGGGTTGAAGGGTAGAAAATCAGACGGATATCGACCGCGAATTGCGCTTGCGTGGAAAAAGGCGCGCAATCGCCGTCGAGGAAGCGACGTACCGTCGCGAGGAAGAAGCTCTCGCAGTCGGTCGATCGTCGCGGCGACGAGCGTCGAGCTCCGAGCGTCGAGAAACTTCGTTCGGTTCAGTTTCCATTAGATTTTCGTTTCTCCGATCGAGGCCCGTGGCGTTGTTCGACGAGCCGATTTAGCGGGAGCGTTCACGAGTTCGACCAACCACCCTCGAATCCGCGATCGTCTCTTCCGACGAGCAGACCCTGCTGTGAAATCCCCACGTCACAACCTAACCTACCGAGACGCGTTCTTAGCCGATACTCAACTTCCGGTACCTTCCATCTTCCATTGTCCCGGTGATTCAAACGCGTGCACGAACCGTCTGTGAATCGTAGCGCCACGAAGGGAAACGGTTTGAACGCACGTCGATATCGTTGCCTGGGTACCTCTATCGAAAGGCGACTCGATCACGGTGTCAGTCTACCGGAAAGCCGTGTTATTTCTTAGCAACCCGTCACGGAAGAAAGGCGCGACTAAAATCGAATCGCCAAAGTCGCGATAAATCTGGGAGCGGTAAATAAGAAATCGATATCGTAAAGCGGTGTGTTAGAGAGCGATAGAAGGAGCCGAACAGCGTTACAGTAAACTGCACGAGAGAAAAAGAGCGAGGCGGCTTTTCTGTTGAAGAGATAAGCGGGGGCTGATAAGCAGAACCGTGGTCGAGTTACGAACGTCGGGTTGTACGCGCTTTTTAACCGACGACCGGCTCTCCTGTTGGCCACGGGTTTCCGTCGATCGATGCGCGCGTGTGAAACAGATTCCATGGATATTTCGCGAGGATAATGGCCGAGCGATAGGGCGAATGGCGATCGTCGATATGCAGGAGAACGTTTCGATCCGAGCGACTGGACCGGTGCAAGAGGAGGTTGAATTGACGGAACTGTTGCCGGTGAAGCAATCGCGGATCAGGCAGAACGGATTCTTCGGGAGCCCAGCGATCGGTGACGTTCGAGACGGCGATGAAGCTGACGAAGTCAACGCGAAAACGAGCGGCGACGTTCATTCGAACGGGGACGCGACGACGGATGCATTGAAAGTGCTACGGAGCTTCAACGAGTTCTCGGCTTGCGAGAGGATAGATCATCGACGGAAACAGGAGAGCGAGAAGAGGTCCGGTAGGGTGGGAAAATCGTCGATCGATGGGAAAGACACGGTGGTCGCGTCGCGGAAAAGGAACGTCGCGAGAAAGAACGACTCGGCGAATTCGTCGAAGAAGGGAACGACGGTCGGGGGTTTCGAGGGTGGCGAGGACGAGGTGAGACGTCGAACAGCTGACCACGACAGGAACGAGAAATCGTTTGTGTTCTCGGTGTACGGGCAAGATGAAGACACGTATCCAACGTTCGACGAGAGCAGGGATTTCGACGATGAGATCTACGCGTTCCGACGTGACGCGTTGGATTTGAACGTGGCGCTCGATCGCGGAAAACCTGCGAACAACCGTATCTACTCGCCGGGCACCGACGGCTCGTTGTTCGATCGCGGCTTCGATCACGGCTTGGATCCGGACGGCAAATCCTCGGGTTTCAACATCGAGGCTATCATAGCGGCCAATTACTTTCTGGAGAGCGAGAACAACAACGTGCTGCGATCGAGCGCGGACAAAGTACAAGGGATTTGCGAGAGCTCGTTGATACTGGCCGATAAGATCGGTAGATCTTCATCGGGCAAGAACGAGTACAACGACGACGTCGAGGACGAGGATGATGATAACAGTGTGGATCGAGATGTTACAGAGGGGGAAGTAGTGGGCGGTGACGGTACGTCGTCGACGATCGACGCGGGTAAAGAGAAGAGGAGAGAAATCGGTAAGGTAGCCGGTAACGAGGAGAAGAAATACTGTTGCGTGGTGTGCGAGGCGCGATTCAAAGGCAGCGGGGGTTTGAGGAATCATTACAAGATAGTGCACGGTACGGGGCCGATCTTCAAATGCGACGAGTGCGGGAAGGAGTTCCCGTTGAAGGAGAGGTTGAAGCTTCACGTGAGAACGCACACGGGATTCAAGCCGTACAAATGCTCGGAGTGCGACAAGAGTTTCGCGAGAGGTGGCCAGCTGGTGCAGCATCGACGGAGTCACAGCCAGGTGAAGCCGTACCGTTGCGGTTTGTGCTCCGGCACGTTCACGTGTGCCGCGAATCTGGCGCTCCACGTGAAACGGCACAACGGGCAGAAGGATCACAAGTGCGAGATCTGCGGCAGAGCGTTCGTGCGACGGGACGCGCTCAAGAAACATCTGGAGTGCCTGCACAGAGACGTCAAGTCGTTTCTCTGCGTGATCTGCAACAAAACGTTCAAGGGTCATCTGCCGCAACACATGAGGACGCACGCGCGCGACCGACCACACGGATGCGCCACTTGCGGCCAAAGATTCGCGCAAAAGTCACAGCTGACCGTTCACCAGCGTACTCATTCTGGCCAGAGACCGTTCAGGTGTTTGGTCTGTTGGCAGGCGTTCGCGCACTCGACGGCGCTCAAGCTACACACCAGAAGGCACACCGGCGAGAGACCGTTCAAGTGCGCCGAATGCAACGCCGGATTTACTCAGCTACCCCATTGGAAAAAGCACATGAAGTGCATCCACGGACGGACCGAGCCGTACGCTTGCAAACGGTGCAAGAGCTTCTTCCGGATCAAGAACGATCTCGAGTTCCACGAGAAGACTTGCCATCCCGAGCTGGTCTCGAGCAACGATTCGGCCAAGCCGGATACGTTTTTTCATGAAATTGTTGAGAAACCTCCACTGCCGCCGCCACCGCCAACGCCGGCGACACCTTCCAAGTATAGAACCATGTCCGTCGAGAGGATGAGACTGTTGCTGGCGGTTCTGCTCAAGAGGATCAGCAAACAGGAGAGGCTGGACGAACTCGGATTCGGCAAACGACTGATCGACGAAGTGCTCCGGGACTCTCTGCTGTCCGCTGGGAAGAATCCGGTGCCGCGCGACGGTCTCACCGAGCTGGAGACTCTCACGAAGAATCTGGAAATATTCCTCAAGTGGACTGTGCCCAAGGAACATTGGGAGAATTTTTGCAAGTTGAACAAGTCCCCCGAAGATATCTTGGAAACACTTACCGCCACCTAAACGAGAATCGGTTCGGCGGCGATCGTCGTCGAGCCGGACTGATCACGATTTTACATTCGGTTCCTTTCGTTCGAGTCGTCCCTGCTTCTTCTTCTTCTTCTTCGGGCATACCCCCAAAACTCGAGGCTGTCAGTTCGTTTTACGTTAACCTTGCAGCATGCTAGTCCAAAGTGCAAACGCGAATAATTTATCTCCTTTTTTGTTCGATTCGGTGCGCGTGGATCCTTTTAACCGATCGAATTTTTTCGTTAGCGGCCAGCGTATTTTTCAAGTGAAACTTCTTTTTTCTTCACAGTGCCATGCGCGATTTTTATCGTTGTTCTATTATCGAGTTAAGAGAATATGATAGGCGTTGCGGAGATCAAGAGTTTCGATGTACGGAAAGCTGTCGGGTATTTCTTGCCATATTTGTTAATCGTATTGTGTATGTAGAATGCATGGAGAGTGTGCACGCACTTTTACGATGTCCTTGGAACGTCGCTGTAACTGCACGTTTTAGCCGTACACTCGCGCTTAGGTTCACCAGCTATACTTTAGCAAAATCAAAGAGGCTATCTTATATTCTATGACGTTTCGTCTATCGCGGTAGTATGTATGCATACACGGACACACGGAAATATATGCACGTTGTACAGCCTGTCCGAAAAAATGTTGTACTTTCTTGAAGAAAGTTACTTTTTTAAGCAGTTATTAAAGAAAAACGCAGACCAATCAGGACACAGTGTTTATTCGTTAATAACTGGTTAAAATAATGACTTGATATCACCTGAGAAATCAACTCTTCTCAAGGAACAATGACATTTTTTCGTACATCCTGTATATTCTTTCGGCTGAACGTGATTGTCCTATATATTTGTATTCGCAGATATACACGACGCGTGTATTAAAATTTGTACGCGTATCATTATCACCGATAGTTAGTCGGCTTCTTCGAGGCAACGCAACACGGTCGTAAACGATTCTTTTCAATTTAACCCCTTGCTCTATGATTTAGGGAAAAGGGAAAATATCTAATTCGTTAGTTCATTGCTTGGATAAAAATATTGGGCTCCCTATATCAAGTTGCTTTTCTTGCCAATCCAATATTTATCAAGACTTTTAAAACAGAAAGAACATGATGAAAGAATGATTTCGGCGATATATACAATATCGAGTCGATAGCGCAAGGGGTGAAAATTTTCAAATTTAAACGATACCGTAATGATACCGTGGTGAAAGAGGTGAAAAAATGGCGCACCGTCACCACGGGCACACGGTGACTTCGATGCCGAAGAGGCTGAACGTCCAGTAATTGACATCGTTGCTGGTTCACACTTGTCGTTTCAACTGTTTGCCGCGTGTTGCTCGAAAGAAGCTTCGACGTCGTTTAGATAGCGATGTAAGTAAATGTGAGCAGACAATAATGAAGAGGGTTACAAGATTGATATATATTAGTCATTGAAAAGAAGATATATATATATATACATATACATGTATGCTTATACACATATTATGAATATATACGTTATAAGATAACTGTGCGATGTGTTTCAGAATGAAAAAAGAAAAACGACGAGTATGCGTTGATGCGTTTTCTAATTGTATTGGTATTGTAACGAGTTCATATTTTTTCGATTTGGACAAAGGTGCTATTCTGTGATAAAAGCAGACGTTCAATACAGGGTGTTAAGAAATGTTTGGTCTCGATGGAGATCTGTAAAAAAAAGTTGCCGCAACAATTGTCCTTCACCTTGAATTTCATGGTCAAATTTTTTTATTGTATTGTATTCTACGCATCATGAGCATAAAAAGTGTTAAAGGAACTATGGGTTCCTTTTTGGGAACTATGGGAACACTTTTTATCCTCATGATACGTAGAATACAATACAATAAAGAAAAATTTGACCGTGAAATTTAAGGTCAAGGACAATTGTTGCGGCAACATTTTTTTAGACCAAAGATTTTTGAGACCAAACATTTCTTAACACCCTGTACAAACGTTGTCGAACGAATGCTTTCAACACAAAAGGCACTCGGATATGTTCGAGTAGGCGAGACACGAGATTCGCCAGCATCCAAAGAGTACGCAGTTCCCGTTGGCAATCGAACGAGTTTAACGATAATTCGACGAAAGATTCGATCAGGCGAAAACACTGTCATGGAAGATGGACGACCAGTTGTCGGGAACGACGCCGCGTCACCCTAAAATTTATTCGAAAGATCGAAATCTACTTTTCCGTTTGTCGTAGAAATGCAAACAAGGGTCGCATTGAATATAGAATATAAATCGAGGTCAAAGGCATGCGTGGTCGCATTCGAAAGAGGCGAGAGAGAGAGAATGTAAGAGTGTGTGTGAGAAAGAGAGAGAAAGAAGAGGAAGAGGAAGAACAGATTTCGATGTTTCGATGACAAGGTCTCGCTCTGATGTTACTTTTAAGTTACGGTGCCAAAGAAAAAAATAACGTTGTTGATCAACAAAAAGTTGTCAATGACGCGTTGCGCGTAGAAGCGCGTTTTGTTGTCTTTTACCGTTGCTCGCGTTAGGAATTGCGAACAACCGTTGTGCATTTCTCCTCCTATATTTTCGTTAAACGCATTATCTGAAAGATATCAAAGTTCTATTTATTGTTTCCCCATTAGTGCCATAAATATTACTGTCCTGCGTTGTATTATATACCGTACTGTACGATAGAACGGTGATTCGAAATAAAAATGTTTTTTCTTTATATATAATATGTGTTTATATAAATTGTATATTTTAACCAGTACAAAAAGGATCAATGGAGCTTTGCGAACGCTTGCGAGTTAGAAAACACATCTTGTAATATACATACTGTACTCGTAGAAAAAATCAAACAAATAACAGTTTTACATACCGCGGGATACGATTATTAAAAGTACGTGGAAAGCGTGGTTATTGCTCGCGTCAGGAGAGACTGTAACGCCGAGTATCGTCGATCGTTGCCGATTGATCGTACGTCCATTGCAGTTTAAATTCTTTCCTCAGATCGGTCTGCAAGTTGTCCACGGTCAAACACTGAAAAATACCAGAACGATTTTCGAGTGAAATTTCAAGTTGGAGAAGATGTGTATCACTAGACAGCGGATTTGATAAATTTTCGAGAGAAATCAGTAGGTGTAATGTATTGGGAGAAAACGAAAAATAGTATGAAGAGAATCGCTCACGTTTTTGGAGCGGTTGTATTGATATTTGATCTCGCGATCATTCAATAAAACATGTGCGACGTCCGAAGTAACTCCCCATATTTGTATCTGTCCGAGGATCATCGATTCGTTGAAGGTATTACGATCCAGTCTACGAGAAGAAAGGATGTCGTCGTCTACGTGGAACGACAACCACAGGTACTGTCCCTTTTCGAACGTATCTGGAAAAATCGCGTTTCGTTAACGTTTCGCAGACACTCAGGTACGTAAAAAGAAATTAATTTGTGTTTAAACACTTTTTTTTTAATAGGACTGATCCTTCGCAAGGATTTTCCTTCCTGTAAAATATTCCAATCAATACCTAAACTGTCGCCGTCGTCCCAGTACAATTCTCCTTTTGCAGTTTTGTTTAGATCCATCGCAACCAACAAATCGAAATTGTTTTTTCTGCTAGCAGTTGTGGTAGCAGCTGGCTTTTGCGTAGGTAAAACGGATCCCCCTCGAATCATCAATGGTATAGTGTCGAGCGGTGCGTCCAGCGTACACCATTCAAGACCATTGGACCTAACTTGTTTTGAATAATAATCGTACCACACGCCCCGTGGAAGATAAGCTGACACATTCACCTCGTTCTGACAGTAAACAAACATGCGATCGTTACCAGACATTTATCTATTCGACGCTACTTTTTCTTTATTACTTATCAAGGAACACACGTACGTCGTCTAAAACTGGAGCAATCATTAGAGAAGCTCCCCACAGGAACTGAGCATCGATGTCAAAGGTGACTGGGTCATCTGGGAACCTGAAAGAAACAATTTTTAGGGAAGTGTTATTCTAATGACGGTTTTAGAAATGATATATTATCTGAACTAAGCACACGCACAGCGAGCTACTCGAATACACTCATACACACTTAATAACATAATATACAATTTATATACACTTACTCGAAAAATAACGGACGTGCCACGGTTTCCCCGTACACGAACGCTCGGAAGAACAAAGTGTACAAATAAGGTAAAAGCCGGTATCGTATTTCGAGGGCGCGCTTCGACGATTTCACCACCAGATCACCCATAGCGACTGGATCTTGCTCCTGTCGACAAATATTCCTTCGTTATATTCTACATTCTTGTATTATGTACATTCCTTTGTCGAAGACGTTCAAATTGTACCGTGGACAATTTTCGTCTAACGAAGGAGATATGTAAATAACACTGTGCTTTGCAATCTGAAAAGTTTACTAACTATAGTGTCGTCGGAATTGTGATTACGAGAGAAAGGATAAAAAGCGCCGAGCTGCATCCAACGATTGCATAACGGGGCCGTGGTGTTCCAGTTGAAACCGCAAATGTCCGCGCCAACCATTGGTATTTGATAGAAATTTATTGACAAAATTGCTGGGATGCTCATTCTCAAGTCATGCCTGATGAATTTGAAATATTATCACGAAAACGTTCAACCGCTCGACATTAGGTTTCGTATTGCGAGTTCCGCTCATTTACCATGTAGAGAAAACATCTCCTGTCCAGTGACCGGCGTAATGTCCGTGTCCTACCCAAGTCGACCGCGAGATTATAAACGGCCTTTTCTTACGAAGTTTCGTCAGGGCGCTGCGTTTATATCTCCATTAATCATGCTATTCGAGTTTACATGGCTTGTCAATATGTAGCCCCTTGGATACTTACTAATTCGTAGCTATCGCGTGACTCGTGCCATACGTGTTGTGAAGATCGTAATGCGATCCCAAATACTGCTTTGCATTCATGCACAGAGTTTTCGTTGCTAGCTTACCGCCCATCACGTTGGGTATGTACACTGGATTATCCAAATTATTAGCCGTGCATCCACTTTTATGACCGTCGTAGAAATTCGATGGCTCGTTCATATCCTGGTAAAAAGATATCAGATCGTTAAGAGAACCCATCTTTCAAAATGACCATAATAAGTAGAGACAGCAGATCTTTATGGAAAATAACAATTTTCCAGCTGAATTGCAACGAATTGGAGTGTAACAGGAATTTTTTTATTTTCTTCCAATGAAATAAAATCCGCTGTCTAATAATACGAGTTATGTTTAGGTATCTATACATACGATCCATGCTCCGTCGTACGCAAAGTTGTTGTGCATGTTGCTCATCATCCTTAATAAATAGTCTGGTGTTTTCGGATGAGTATAGTCGGGCCATACCGTAGAACCGTAATTCCAAACTTTTCCAACAAATGGTTCGCCTTTCTCATCTTTCACGAATATGCCTTCCTTTATGCCTTCGTCGTACGGTAAATAAGTTCCGTTGGTTTCCGAGGCGGATATACCGGCATCGATCAGTGGGATATAATGCATTCCTTTCTACAATATATAACATACAAGATTTTCGTTCAATTTCAACGTAAAAGTATTAACGTCAGAATTACGTACCGAGTGAAGTTCCTCTAGAAATTGCGGTAAATCCTTGAATTTTTCCAAGTTGTATGTGAAATCATTGTTCTTCTCCATGTAATCCAAATCGTTCCATTGAGTGTCCTGAAGAAAATGCAATTCGGTTAAAATGATCGAAACTGTTTCACCACGTTCGATGTATAAATTATGAACATTACAAATGGAATTCCTGCTTCTATAGTCCGCTTCCAAACTTTTTTTGTTCCTTCTAAGCTCTGGTAGCCATACCTGCGTTACCATAGAATGCATTTAACAAGGTTCAATTCGCTAATTATTCATTGCTAAGCGTACCTGCATAAATGAAACCCTAACGACCAATATGGAGGCATAAATGGTTTTCCAACTATTTCAGAATATTGTCTTATCACATCCGCTGGAGTTGGTCCCAAAAAGAAAAACATGTCGAAAATACCGCCGATTGTTCGAAATGTGATGGCTGGCGATGGCTGTAATATTACATCTGGAAACAATAAACTACATTATAGGGAATCGATATACGTAATCTCATAGTCGAAATATATAAACAGGAATGTTTTTGAAAAGCCTGATACCCATAGCGTTACTATTCAGCAGCAAAACTCCGTGAGCCCTCCCGGAACTTTCAACAATCAAATAAAAAGGATGGGATCCATACAAATTTGCCTGAATTCAGAAATGTGTGCCCTTTACATAAACAAAAAACAAAAAGGTGAAACGATATATGTTAATTCCTGTAAACATACATTTTCCATTGGTGGCTGGTCCTTGTTGAATAATGAGAAAATCTGCCACTTTGTGTCCAATTTTAAACTCGACCTGTGCTCACCGATACCATAAATGTTATGTGTGGGCAAAAGGCTGCTTATTTGCAAGAATTGATCTGCAAATATGAAACCTCCGACGCCGATCGAGTCGAATCTGAATATGAAAAGAATAAACATTAATATTTAATGAATCATGGGTTTTTTTGTCATGGGAACATTACGATATTCTGAAATTGTTCTAATCCTTTACTCTTTTATATTTTTTTATACACTTACAGCACATTGTTGTCCGGGACTCTACGTACTCTGAATCCAGGCTTCCTTTCATCGATATCTAATTTATATTGTGCTTTAATATTTTCTTTTGAAAACGGCTTGAAATCAGACCTTACAGGCCACGGCGGTTCATACCGTTTTTTTAACGCATCGCTTATTTTTATACGTAAAATTGATTCGTCTACGCTACTCGCTTCCACTTTAAGGAGATCTAGATCTTTCTTGTAATAGGAATTTCCTATTAACTGGAGAAATCCAGAGATATCGTTCCCGCGTCTAGTCACATTTTTGTATTTGTACAAATGCCAATCTCTTGGATAGTAACAGTACGGAATGTTCACGGGATCGCGATTAATAGCTGACATTTGGCTCTCCAGTGGTTTCCAGCAACATCCTCTATTCGAACACGAGGATTCTGAAGCATTTTCTTCGGGATGACAATTGAAACGTAAATCTTCTGGAATATTTTGACATTGCTATAAAACAAGCAAAAAAATTATTGTATTTGATATCAGCTGATTCAAACAGTTTACGATTTGCCCCATTCCCAATGTACCTGTGTAAGTTTCGATGCTTTAAATATTTTCTCCAGAAATGTTATATCGTACTGGTATCCTTGTATATATCCTCGGTCGCTGAATACAGCATTAGAAACTTGGATCATCCCGAATCCTGCTTCTAGAGTGTTTTTATTATCGTCGACAGAATTTATGTCTATGCTGTACTTCTCGATAAAAACATATTTAGTCTGCGTGATAAGTAACAACAAAGCGCAGAACAAAATCACAGTTAACACCAGTTTCAGAAGATCAAACGGTAATACGTATCTCACATACGAGTACAACGTTGTATTTTTAATTGAACGTTCTCTCTTTCGTTCGGCGGTACTATCAATTAAGACATTCGTCATTGGAAATTCTGCGAGATGATCGTTTACCGAAGAATTTGATTTTTCGGCATTTCCCTTAACGTCCGAGTGATTCACACTTTTGACAATCATCTTGACGAATTATACTGTTTTCTCTCGAAACTGTAAAGAAACAGTCTAATTTTAATCAGTTCCATTCGTTCTGTTCACAAAATAGAAAATACTTACGTTTTCAAATGACAGTAACACGATCGCTCATCTTATAACCTTTAAGCTTGTTTCGCCGCTAAAGTCAACTTACGGTTCTTTGTTAGACTAAGAGTATTTATATCGCGTATAACAGCGCGTCTCGTGACCACCACGAAGAATGCAAAGTAATTATCAGCTGCACACCCCTTGAAAAGATTATCTTTACTCTGATTTTATTTTTAGCATGCTAATCTAAATAACTGCACGTATTTCTGCTTTGTTTAGTGAAATACATACTGTCAAGACGTCAGGACTGTCAACGATTCACTGGTTTTACATTTCATATTTTCGCGATTCCAGTGGTTCGCAACTTGTTATGATATACATCATTTAAATGATTATTATGATTATATGTATATATGTAATGTCCCCAATATCCCCTATAAGTACATGTATACATATGCAGTGACTCCCATTTAAAAAAAAAAACGATAATTTTTGAACATTCGACCATAAAATTCGGATTTTCTTTGAAAAGTTCGAATAATAACCACACGCCGTGAAATAAAATTTTCGGACAATTTGTGACTGGTCGGAATTGCATAGAGAATACTAAAAGTTGTTTCTTACAACTTTTTTGTGTGGGCCTGTATCGAAAATTTAAAAAATACTTTTTGTAGATCTTTCGATTATACATGTTCTACGTTATGTCCAATTACGAATTGGCCAATTGCGAAATTATCGCAAGATATGTACGAGTTGTTCGCTACCTTCCATAATAAGTACGAATACATTGGAATTACAACACGAAAACATGTATACGTACGAAAAAGGATGTCAATTATTTATTACATTTATACAGAATTTTAATATACACATGGCTATTTCGTTAATGTTTAAAGGGACATCATTTCTTTCTTATTCACGTTGAATCGATTTCATTACTTTCTTTCTTATTTTCGCATTTATCCACGATTTCTGAAAGAAAAAGTTCCACGCTAAACTTATGAGTACATAGGATTACAAGCAGCCAAAAATATGTGTGGTACACTCACTCTGTACGATCGTTTGTAGCGCTAGGACAGTTGGCGACTCCGGAAGTTCGGTCAGAAAGTTTTTACCTTCGTCGCAACACCTGGCTAATAAAGGATCTAATGGTAAAGAACCAAAAAAGTCAACATTGAATTCTTTAGCCATCGCACGGCCACCGCCTGTGGACGCAGGGAATATCTCGGTAGGCTCCTATATATAAATGGAGCCATGTAATTATCAAATCATGAATTATCGTATTAATCGTATTAACACTAGGTTTATGGAACCCGTGAAAATTTAGGGCCCCAAAATTTTTACCGCTTGGGACCTCCACTGCTTCCCTCAGGAATTATTTACCAAATTTATTTCTTTGCAAAAATTTGGATAGACACATTCTTGTTATATTTATAAAATACTGTGAAAAATGGTTATTTCTAGAGCTCCGTGAACCTAGTGTTAACATATTATCGTCCTCGATACTTGCTTTACATTTGGGGCACACGAAAATACTCATATTTTCGATAACGCCTAGAATCGGTATGTTTACTTTTCTGCAAAAATCGATCTCCTTCCTTACGTCCAACAAAGCAACTTGTTGCGGAGTTGTGACAATTATTGCTCCCGTAACACCAGCGTCTTTAAGATAAGATGTTACCGATAAATGTTCGTCCGACGTTCCCGGCGGTGTGTCTAAAATCAGATAGTCCAAACTGCCCCAATCGACTTCCGACAGAAATTGTCTGATCATTCCTAAAATTCATCAAATGTATGATACAAAATATGGTCTATAATCACCATGTACAAACAAAACTATAGCAAGGATCACCATTCTTTTTCGGTCCTCTCCATATTACTGCTTCCTCGGGACTAGCAAGTAAAAATCCAATGGACATCAGAGATAAGTTGTCCTCTATATACTGAGAGATATTTCAAATTCATTTATGTATAGCATACCCAAAATATTTTATATTTCTGAACACTGCTTACCACTGGAGACCATCCTGATCCACTTTGATGAACTTGTTCTCCTATTGCCCCCAATACTCTTGGCTGAGACGGTCCACAAATATCTATGTCCAATACAGCAACCTGTTGGATTTGTAATAGAGGCATCAGATAAACTGTTCAATAATAAATGAATAGATCGAATTAACATGAAATAGAGAAAATCATCTAACGTGGTGATTTAAAATTACTCATTAATTAAATAATATTTGCTAACAATTGTACATTCATTAGAATAGATATTAAAAAGCATATCATTATTTCTTAGTCTTTAAGATTGTCGAGAACAATCTAAACCAATAATCATGTAACTGATAGCAAAGTATCGGTGTAAATATAGAATGTACTATCAGTGAACCTCTACTACTAAAGGTAACTATGGTATCACGAATGTATATAGAAAACAATATGGACATTCTTGGTATAGGGAAAAGGGTAAGCCTTTCTTTAATTACTATATTGTATTCTAAATATTATTTCACTGATTAGGTATTGACCGATCAGGTATTAAAGTACCACTGGACAATTAGAGTATTAAAAAGGATAATTGTTTTCAAAGTGAAATTTATAGGAAGAAATACAAACATTTGTTTGAGAATTGTTCGCTGCTAAAGCTCTGGATACCAAAGACGTTATAGTACTTTTCCCAACTCCGCCCTTACCGGACAGTACAAGTATTTTATTTTTAACATTGGAAAGTCTCTCTTTAACAAGAGCTATGCCAGGATCAGGTTGCTTCGTAGCACCAGACGCGCACAATGTTTGATTCGGACATCCAGCGCACATAGATGCTTTGCCGGCATCTTGACTAGTCGTACCAGGACAATCTAAAAAAATACTACATATGTTTTTAATGTCAAACACATAAACACAGAGACGAACTTTATCAGTGTACACGCAGAAAGTTCACAAATACATAAATTCGTAAAAATAATAAATTCCTGACTAGGTATATGAAATTTATTCGAATTAATAATTAGACTCCGGATTTGATGCGTTTATAACAAAAATGAGCAACCGCAATTTAAAACGGTGAAAATATCGGAAGACTTTAAGAGTATGAATATATTATTTTCACCACATTCGAATTATTAATGAAGAGTATCGATTTAGCTATTGCGTCTTGCAATTAATGCACAAACCTTTTTATTTTGCATAAACACTGCAATAACGTATATAGCATAACCTCATACTCGACAAATAAATGTTGAATGTATTAATAGGTGTGCAAAGATTTTTCGTAAATTTAATCTTCTATAGGCATTTGACGTTTCACGTCAAATAGTATAGACACTTCATTGAATATAACGTAAAATATCACGAGTACTTGGTCGCACGTGTACTTACGTTGTGGTGCATCTGCAGGTACATCTGCCATGTTGAATTACAACTAAACATGTAAATAATCATAGTCGCTATAAATCCAATGAATACGTGTAGATAACATTATTGCAACGAAGTACGTAATTTCTTATTTGAATATATACATTATTTTTTTACTTAAATACATTTGTATTTAAGAAAAATACTATTCAAATGGCTGCCTCCATTTATAAATTTAAATACTTAAGTATAAAAAACTTATAAGTATATATACGCTTTTATTTGTTTAAAGATAGGGTACTAATGCTTATCTATGAATTCAATTCTTAGCAATTGCAACCGTGGTGTATAAATAATAACATGTCACTGTCTTGCAACGAGCCAGTAACAAAATATTGTTCGAGGGATTACAATGGCAGACACGAGTTGATACCTTGGCGCCCAAACGCAGGATATGAAAACGTTGAAGTTTATCCTTTGTAAGTCTGTTGCAATTTGTTAGGATATTTTGTTCGATCAATCTACTGTTTAAATACCGTTTACCCTAAATCGATGCTTCCAGATCAACAAAAACAATACCGAGTTATGCTGGGAATGCTGTAAATGCATTAAAATTTCCGAATCTTCTTACGGGATATCACCGTAATCCTACGCACGCGATGAAAACTGCTTTTCATACGCGATACACACCGAACGAATGGTTCGAGAGACAAATAAAATGTTATAACGAAGCAGATTCATGCAGACATTTTTCGGAGAGAATACGAAACGACGCTCTACGAGTTATTAGGTAAATGGAGTATGCTAATTCTGAACTTTACCCGAAGGAACCAGAATTTTTTACATTTTTTTATATATAATCCTGTAGATTTTGACGAGAGAATTCCAAAAATTCAAGTTTCAAGGTAGAAATTCACTGGTTCAAAAGTTACGGGTCTTCAAAGTCGAGCGATTTATGCGTATCGTTAAAATCGCTCAACTTTAAACACGCATAACTTTTAAACTAGCGAATACCTAACTTTAGAATTTGTATTTCTGGCATTTTCTCGTAAAAATGTACAGGATCATATTTGAAAAAGTCGAAAACATTTATGATAATTATAGAATAAATTTAAATACCCCTGAGGTATTTCATAGGTCTCAATCTCAGGCTAGTTATCCTGTTAAATAATAAATGTGTGTCAGAGATGCTGAAGAGAAAGTGCAACATGGCCAATACGATTCTGGTAGAAGACTTGGGGAAAGAATCAACGATGTCAGTTTTTGGAGGAACGAAGTATCGTCCGAGTTGGAAAGATTGCTTCAAGAAATTGAGCGAGTTCAAGACTGTCGTGTCATTCTTGAAAAAGCTATTAAAGATATTGAGGCCCCGTTGCACATCGCTGAAGAATGCCTTTACCACAGAGAAGCTAGAAAAGGTGACAATTATTGCAATTTATCAAAAAATACTAGAGTATAAAATTGAACGGAATTAAGTACGATTCTAATTTATTTCTTATATGGTGTATTGTATCTAAAGGTATAGAACTCGTACACGACGATTCGGAAAAGTGTTTGCTGAAAGAGATCGAGATGTTACATCGGAATCGAAAGAAATTGGAGACTTGTTTGAACACGTGTAAAGAACAGGTAACGTACAACCTGTACTTGTTTTCTACCATAGAAGCTATAACGGATTGTTGTTTGCAGCTCCGAGACTGTAGAGCATCTCAAAACCAATTGGAACTGGATCTGAGAAACAAAGAAAACGCATTGGGGATAGATTCAATGTGTCATCGTTTGAACAACTACAGCCACGGACTGCAATACTACTCCGGAATCAACGAATACGATCCGTGGTACGGGACAATACAGGGTGATTCAGCTAAGTCTGACAAATTTATATGTTTTTAAATGAATCTGCGCGCCTCAGTGTTTCAGAGCAAGAAACCTGGTCAGACGCAGCTAACCGAATTGTTGAGAAGTCTCGAGTAGAACGGAACAAATGTTGCCAGTTGAGGTCAAACGCGGAAGTTCTTACGAACAAAGTTGCACAGGAAATGTGGGATTCGTGGAGTAACACGAATAACGCTTTGTCTCACAGAACTTCGGAACTGCTAGAGGCTAGAACGAAACTTGAACAACATCTGCAAAAGGTGAATACAATCGTATTTGTCAGTCTCGGCGGATATACACGCGTCGATAGAACTTTTCGTTTCTGTTGTAGGTGCAGCAAGAGTTATTTGAGGTTGAGAAGAATTTGGAACTGATGCGTAAAGCTATAGCTGATAAAAGTTACGTGGTTAAAGTAGCGCATACCAGACTAGAAGCTAGAATGCATCGGCCAGATATTGAATTATGCCGCGACTACGCTCACGTCAGGTTCGTTTCTGCGTTTTTCGTGTTACAAGATAGTTTAGTAGCTTGGCTCACCGAAAAATTCGTTGAATCGTTTCAGTCTTAAGAAAGAAATCGATGACATAAATCATCAAGTCGAGAGAATGCAAAGAGCATTGAAAGAATTGGAGAACCAACAGCAAAAGTTGTTACGGACACGCTCGACATTGGAGCACGACCTAGCTCTCAAAATCGATGCGATGTACATCGATCGAGAAAAAGTTTCTGGTCTTCGACGTGCTTATCCGATTAACGTTCTCTTCAGATTCTAATGGCAGTTCCCGAACGTTTTGTCATAGCTTTGCATCGTTGAAATGCACTCCTAAAGAGATTTAGGCCAAGTGATATTTCAAGGTATACCCACGAAGAATACACCGGATTTTTCGCTCAACGATATATATATAATTCTATTTGTCATTTAAAACCTAACGCATTCTCCATATTTACAATTAATTCTTCTTTATAAAATTCGGTATAGGTATAGTCATTCCTGGCTTTGCCTCGAAGAACGTATACGATAGAATGATTTCGTCGATGTTCTCCATTTTAGGATCATCGGCAAACTGTGGATCGATGTAGAAGAAAACGGGCATGTCGACCTGTAACAATAGGATTATCGATGCTCCTGATAGAACAATTTCTTAGGTATACAATGTATCGATTCGTGAGAGGCAAGCTTACTTCTTCGTGAGGATTCAGCTGTTGTTCCTCGAAACAGAAGCACTGAATTTTATTGAAATACTGTCCCGCTTCAAACGGCACAACGTTATAGGTAGACACGCCGGTAACGGTCTGATCCAATGGATTTTTCGCTGTGTAGAAGGCCAAAGCAGTTTCTCCAGGGAGGACATTTATAAAGTTTTGCTGAGGCCTAAAATTCCATTGCATCGTCGCCGAAGTGTCTGCGTTAAACGATATTTTAATCACTCTATCCTTAATCGGCTGCATCATGCTCACTTTTTCGACGTCGTGACCAATCGACACCGTTCCTCCATAATTATATGACTGTTGTCAAAAGAATTTTATGCACTCGTTATATTCCCTAGTAACATTATGTAACCTAATATATAATATAATAGAATGGAATACGATGGAGCAAAATGTAATGTTACTGTTAATTTGCTTTTTTTAAAGAGAAGACCAGATACCCACTGCTAAGTGTCCTAAATGTCCATCTCATTACAATTAATTAACAGGAGAAATAATCAATAATTTTTTTATTACGAATGATGACAACTGAAAAATATATATACGAATCAGATATTTGTTCGAGTTCTATATTGTTTTTGAGTTTCACAGAAGTTAGAACAGGCTGGTTGTTTAACGATCCTTTAATAATTCTTCCGAAATGACAATACCATATTAATCTATTGTATATTTATATGTCTGAATGGAAACCAAACTTTTCTGACAAGATATTGTAAATTTTACTAACACTATGATAAATTCATTGAAAACTCTTTGGTGTCATGGTAGAAGAGTTAAAAAGTTACCCAAAATTGATGATTATGTCATTGAATTGTTGTCACCATTATTCTGATGACATTTCAGTTCTCGTAGTGCAATTGCTTTTATCGGTGTAGCACAGGTCACTTCTTTCAAAAAACAAACCAGAATATAATGTAATACGATGTGACCAGAGCTAAACGAAATATAACACAGTGTTGTTTATTACCTGACAAAAAATTCTGTACAAAGGTACAGCAGCGTAACTGAACCCAAGGATTAATATACCGAATCCGCTCCAATATAAACGCGTGGACCGCAATCTTTTGGTATGAGCGGCACCGTGAAATTGACTGAACAAAATTCGTTTCCCGATAGCATTTATCTGTCTTGAGTATCCACAGAAAAGTTTCTGGTACGCTTTAAAATACATGTTGATCTCGTCACCGTCGGCTAAGTAACCTAAAAAAAAACGGTCAATCACAAAAATTTTTTGAACACACTTTCGTAATACGTGTCTCTTGATATCAGAATCAATTTTGGAGACAATATCAACGAAACATTTCGTTCATTACCAGGAAATAATATTCGCCGTTGCAAACTACATATGTACACGCAAAACCATGGTCGCAGCCATTTTGATTAAGCGCCAGTACATGGCGCCATCTCTCGAGATATCGAAATATTTCAACTAATTTGAATTTGAAATGATTCCGTGCTGCTTCTTCTATTTTTACATCGTTGAACGTATATTTATGTACATATATGTATATGTATGAACACATAAATTCAATATGTAATCGTTCCATTATTATACATTAAAAACAATTTTTGAAAAAAGAACAAACCATATTATTTATCGATAATATTATCTGTAACATTTTCACTTCGAAATCGATTTATTTATGTTCAGTTCTAAATGGAAAATACGTTGTATCTCAGCCACAATATTTGTTAGACCTTGATCCAGCCAATTTTCACTCATTTAGAACACTAATAAATTCTTTTGACACCTTTGCTCGCGTGACGGTCACCAGTGATTGCCGCAACGCTTTTCGTTTACACGATAACTCGTGTAATTTCGTTTACACGTTTATTCTCAACAACGTTTGTCATTACATCTACCCGGTGCTCGGTCTTAGTTTTCGAGATATTTGCAAAAAACATGGTAGCCTAAAATAATAATAATTCAATACAGTATTAGCAATAGTTTTTTACAAATATCTCGAAAACTAAGACCGAGCACCGGGTAGATGTAATGACAAAATTTGTTCAAAATGTTGTCCTTGACAACATACGTCAACGTCATCGGAGCTACCTCCCCTAAAAGTAATATTTACCTAATTTTTTAATGAATTTTAGGTTGTCTATAATCTATAAGAAAAAAATTGGAAATACAAAAATTGGCATCACATTGGTATTTTAAACAATGCAATATAAGTTTTTAATTATTCCCGATTGTATTCTTCCTCACTCGCTACCCTCTTCTATGCTCTAAAGTTACTCAAAATGAAATAATTCGTCATTCATGATTGACGATTTTATCAAAACGATAAAGTTTCTTCAAAACCGGAAGTTACAGCCACCGATGTCTCCCCTACTTCGCACTTCGAAGCTACTTGTTTACCGAAATAACAATCGGAAGACAAGTGCAGCAGGTGCATAGAGGGGGCCGATAGACGCGAGATTCCTCAAAGAATGGTCACGATGCATTCACACGTCCCCTCCTCGCGAGGTATATCGATTTTCTCGCAGGTAACGGAGTAGCGACGAGTTACTTCTAAGAGACCAACCGCCTCGGACTAGATCGCGTTCAGTTACCGATGCACCGGCAAACAAGAAGCGTGGTGCGATTACACGGTTCTTCTCTGGAAAATCAAAACGGCTAATGTCGGGGACAGGGGTGAGAATAAGGAAAACTAGAGGAATCCAAGACTTTGAGAAAACGGATCGTATGTTATTTCCGACAGAGATTGCGGTACGATTCGCGTCGAGTCTTTCCGATTCGTTGCGCGGTTAAAAATTGAGGATACGTCCAGAGTGTTGTGATTCGTCGCGTAACGCGAGCAAGAAGAAAAAGGGAGACAGTTCGAAAATGCAGTCGCCAGCTCTAGAATGAAATTAAAGTACTTGCGTGGGACTCGAAATTCGACCTGAATCGTTTGTTTGATCGAAACTGGCGAACGCTTCCCGGAGCCGCGGGAGATCCGACAGATCCCACCACAGCCTAAGATCTAAAAACAGGGAAACAATGAGAACAGTCTTGCTGTCCATCAAACTATGAATATTTGCTAGTCAAGCTTATTACCTGTGTACATCTTATTGATACTAGTACGTATTCATTTCGACACAAACTTTTACTGTCTTAATTAGTTTGCATATAAGGCGGAGAAAAAATCGTCGGCTAGGGGTTGCACGATAAAGAGAGAAGAACTATTATGGTGACAAGAATCGTCGTTGATAAAAAGATGAATGATATTGTAATCTTGAAAAAGCAAAATCACTTAATTGGAGGCTTATTAAAAAAATTGTGGCTCCCTTTGAAAATTAACTTTTTCCACGCACTTCAATGTATACATTTGCCGTTTGAAAAACGTTGGAGAAAAAAGCAAAAGAAATAGCTGCAAAATATAATATATTACATCAAATAAAAGTATTGATTTATTTATTTATTTACTCTATGATTCAACCTGATGTACGTTCTCAGACTCTTAATTGACAAAGGGTATTAATAAAACTGAAACTATTAATTTAATTTTAATTTTCATAAACGCGGATCAAACGACTTCAGTTTTTGAGAAAATTGCATTTGGTCAGCTTCTTATAGCAATTCAGATTCAATGATAAAATTAAGATATTCGTTGGTTTATTCAAATAACTGTAGCACATGTACTTATATTCTTTAAACCGTTCATCCTTTGATGTTTATCCGTAACTGTACTTGTAAGTTGTAGCTGTATAGCATTCGAACGGTTAATTTTTCAATTCTCTTGTAATATGTATAGTTGATCGATACTGTAAATCGAGAAATGTTGAAATATTTATAGAGGATAGCGTGCGTGCATATTTAATACGGACACATATTGAGACACAGATTGGGTTGGATTTCTAGAGCAAGGTGGACGGACTCGCGCGAATCCTTGAATTCACGAAAATCATACGCAATGAGACGCTAAAGCTCGATCGACGATTCGCCAGCAAGAATGGTTTTCGATCCGGTCGCAGAGGAAGAAAGGAAACGTTTCTTTGGACAGAGTTATGGAGCTCATCTGCCCGGGTAAGACTTGACCGCTACGATAACGGCTTTTCCTGTTACCTCGCGTTAAGAGAGCTAATCGGATTAGTAATATTTATCATTCCCGGTTGATTCTCTCGTGTATATCACTTATTTTCAATTTCGAGATTGCCGTTTAAAGCGTAGATCGGCTTTGACACGACTCTATTTTTTCATGACCATTTTTCTGATTAAAAAAAAGTTCAACTAAAGCGTAAACTCAAATTTGTTGAAATTGTTACGCGCAGCGTTTTTCCTTGCGACCAGAGGTTTGTCGAGAGAGGATTCGTTCATGAAAAAAACGCGTTTAGTCCGGCGAACAGAATTTCAACGAAACTGGTACCGGTCCTGACACCGAAAAGTCCGGCTACTTCTCTGCGCGCCCTTTGCTTGCTCGCGATCGATGGTTTTGCGTGCGCGAATCTATGTATTCGAAACAGAACAGAAAGTTCTGCGTCAAGGTAACACGTGTATACGGTTTCCGAGATAACAACGTGCTCGTTATAAACGCGAATCCCTTGGTAACAAAGATCGAAGCGCGTTATTGCACCCGAAAAGGGAATTTGTGCCATGCAACGCGATCGCAAACAGATCTAGGCGAGCGAAGGACTTTCCGCTCGATCGGAATGATGGGTGTCCCGGATGACCAATGATCGACGACGGACGCGTCACGTCGCTTGATCGTCATCGGTATCACGTTTCGATTTACTGGGTCACCGTTGCCGGTAGTCTACGTTTACAGCACCGCGAGCACATTGTTTTAGAAAGCGATCGTTCCTTCTGATCGAACGGGATTCCATATTCCAGCATTTCCAATCAGTTCATATTCAATCGTTTTCGTAAAAAGTGACCAACATTCGAGATTTCAAAAGAACGGTGTTACCCACCACCTTTTTACTGGAGAATCCCACACTTCCTGGAGGTTGAAGGACCCCAGGATCCGGTGTATAAAAATTAAACAATAGAAAACAGAATAATAATCCAAACTATTCTGATTTTAATCGGAAGCATCTTGCGAATGTGTTAGTAAAAGTTCTGGAAATAAAAAATAAATGAAAGAAGTGGAGATCCTCAAGAAGCTAGATCGCAACTTCACTGTACACCTACGAAATTCAAATTTGTTGAAGTAGAGATATAATAAATAGACATTTTACCCGTTCAGCTACACCGGGCATTGCCCGACTCTCAAGTTTCGAGTCGGAAAACGGTTCGGTGCGAGTACGGAGGAAATCATGAAGGTAAGAGAATTACATCTACTCGTAAAATACGTGCATCCTGTTTGTGTACGCGTATTTTCATTCGCGCAGGAGTTGCTTGAGAAAAAGATCCTGAAAACCGGGCCTTACAGGCCGAACTCTGGAAGAATGGAACAGAACGGATTGACTATATACGAGAAGAGCGACATCCGAAGAGATTGGAAAAATGAGACTCACCTGTTCAAAGCACCTCCGTATATATTGGGATACACGGGTAAACCGTTCGATCAACTCGAATGGTCTAAGGGAGTATGCCAATTCAGAGAAAATACTCTTTAAAACGATAGAAAAGAAAATTGTAGAAAATCCACGGTTTTCGTATATCTTTCTGGATGGGCATATTCTATTAAACGATTTCTCGATTTTGCTCGAACCCAGACAAAGTTGCATCGTTGCACGGGCGCATTAAGATATCTTGAATCGTTCAATTATAGGATATATTCCTGGATTTAATAGCAGGTACGGCCTGTCGTTTATGAGAGCTGTGGAAGAAGGTGGTAAGGAATGGCGTGAGAATCAAAGCAAGCTAAGAGCTCGCAGAGACCTTGCAAGGACGCGTGCCGAGAGACGCGATTCAAGGAACCTCATGTCTAGAACGAGAGAGGACAACATCGCCGCCCTCAATGAAGTCGATCATGCTCATGATCAAACTCTAGTCACGTTCAGTACGTTTCTCGTAATCGAAAAGTGTTTCGACTAATTTCTCGTAAAAGTTTCGCCGTTCAAATTGCTCGAACTGAACGAACAGACGAAACTTTAAATTGTAGATAATCTTAAACTCAAGAAATACAGTGGCCAGCAAAAGTGAACCAATGAAATCACGTTTCCAAAAATTTAACACTCATTCAAACGTTATTTACAGCCCTAGTTTCGATCAATGCAAACCTAACTCCGAACGATATTCTTTTGCAGATTACGAAATTACTCCGGAAAGGCCACCGATCGTGGGTTACACCGGTCACATACCAGGAGCAAAAGGAGAGGTAGCACTATCCAAAAGATACGCTCAAGCAGCGAAAAAAGGGCTCGAGTTGATTCGAAAGGAACGCGAGGAAAGGAGAATCAAATCACTAAACGTTCTCGAGCCCGATCAAGATTATCACTCCGAACGTACGCCAGTGTAAATTTTCGATTTTCCTCACTATTGACGAACTAGACGAATCTGACAATCGATTTCTGTGAACAATGTAAACATACGTTCACATTGTCCTCGATTTTGTTTCCATGTTATCGCGTGATCAAAGCTGAAGCACAATGGAATGCGAATATGTTCCATTCTGGAGTTTCTTGAAAATATTTCTCAGTGGAAATATCTTTCGAAGAACTATCTGTAAGGATCGTGCCATTCGCTACTTTCGCTTCGGAGCGAAGCGAAATTTAGCTAATCTCTGATTTATCGGATTATACCGGACTAGCATTGACCCGTTAATTCGACGTGAGTGCTAAAATAAATATACTCATTCGATATGATCTATCGGATTCTGGAATTGTGCTTGAAAAATGATAAATTCCATAGGAATACGTAAAAAATATATTTAAAACAGAGTATATATTTAAGAATATACCATCTATTCTCCGTAGTACTTAAACTTCTTTCTTCTCTGGCAATCTACCCAGTCTTTCTATCTCCATCTTCACAGCCATTTTCCAATATTCCCTGGTTAAAGTGTTCGATCCGTGTGACAAGGATAACAATCTGGCCAGTATCATTAACGAGTGTAAGTGATCCATACTAACGTTTTTATGAGTTTGCCTCATTTTCACGAAATCGCTTTGAACTTCCTGAAAAGAAACGATTAAAGAGAACAACGGAAAATAAGTAGAAGAAATGCGTAACGCTACAGTATAAATAAACAATAACACTTTAATTTTACCTGTACAATCTCTTCGTCGAGCTCGAACTTTGTTTTTTTAATAACTTTTAAATATTGCCGGATCTTCGCCAGCCGGTTTTCATCTTTTAAATATTGTTCCGCAAATTCTATTACATGCGGATAAACGTCCCTCGATTCCGCGTCTATCTTCAACACCACTTGATTCTGGCACTAAAGTAAACGTGCGTATTATGTAAATCTATTGCTTTAGAAATTTAATCGAAATACACAACTCTGTTCTCGTTCAACATTCTTACGCACAGGAATAAATGACTTGGCCTCCGACAATATTAAAACCGGAATGTCCGTCTCGTATTCCATTTTATAAAACTTGAAGTCGTACGTCACTTTCTGGAAATTAATCAAATCGCAGATCGTATTGTAGTTCTCCCGGCCAGCCGGTGACACTTGACCTGTGGTTAATCCCGTTTCGTCTATCACAAGATGAGTATTGTCGCTAAGTTGAAACACACCGCTTGTTAATCTGTTGCAATCGTAGTCTTTCCTGTAAACGATATAAGATAAAACTGTATAAAGTGTATAAATATTCTACCGTACAAAGAAAAGCTTTCTACCAATAATTTACACATCTACTTACTTCGGCGATAACGCCAAATCATTCAAATTTTCCAATGTTATTTCCAACAAATGACTCTTCTCCACGAACATCGTTAAAAACTTATACAAATCTTTCGCAAATACTTTGTGTTTACCGATTGAAAAATGTGTTAAATTTAACGGATAAGTGCCAAGGCAGAAATAGTCCCTTCTCATGTAACTAAAACGGAATAACAATTCGATGGTATTGTTTAATTGCTTCGTCAGCGTCATTTCATGGCAAATCGATTACATTTCAACTTAAAAACGTGACTTTATGGTCATCTTTATGACAAGGAATGATCTGATTTTGCTATATCTCACGCAAACATCTACCCATAGATACCTACATTGACGAAAGTAAATGGCAAATCAAATAATCGGCAGCTAGGTGATCTCCGAAAAGAAGTTGACTTAACACTAAATGTAAATTGCTTCTTATCAGTTTTGCTTTGGATGCAATTTCTGGTGCTCTTTCGATTTCTCCTTCGGAAGAACGAATCAATTTAATAGCATGTAATCTGGGCACTAGAGACGCGGGTGGGTAATGCACGTTCGATTCAGCTTCTGTCATTGTCTCATCCATGTTACAATTACTTAAAAGCGGATCTAAAGATACGAAACCTATTATCTCGACGATTTCATTTAACTTCAAAGCTGTGTCTTCGTATATCTGTAAACAAACATGCATAATATTATTGTAAAAACCGAATATCAATGAAATGTATAAATCATTAAGAATTCGTTACAACCTTGACAATGCACGCTCTACCATCATTCATTGGAATTGGAAAGTTTAATATGTATTCTTTCGAAACTATAGTTTGCTTATTCTCGTTGTGTTCCGTTGTATCCATTTCTTTATTTTCCATATCAGATGAGATTTTATCCTTTTTGCAAACTGGTTCGGAACAATCCATAGCTTCGTGATCGTTTTGTTCGAAACTTCTTTTAGAAGTTGCGACTGTATACGTGCTCGTGCAATTTGGTTTTTCATATTTTTCCTTCACCCACTCGTTCAAACCAGGTATCGATATAACGAAACAAGTATGTCTCTCGGCATTGCAATTTTTGTCAGACTCCAACAATATCTCTTCGTGCGGCTAATCAAATCAGAAATCGAACAAAACTTTAGTTGAAACAATAATATTAGAAGATATACCAAGTATAAAGTACATGTTGACTAAATACAACAATGTTGGCAGTATTATACATGAGATAAACTGTTCTTCTCGTATCTCACACCTGTAACTACCATCTGTATTTGTTATAAGCCCTAACATCGATCCGAAATGTCCACAGAATTTGGACACGGACCTTTTGTCATATGTAAAAGGGCTATAAAAGAAATATTCATTAATTATAAATACCATGCATCTAGCGAAGTCTGTATACATTCCACATCTGATTTCTTGTACGTTGGATTGATTATTTCGAACTTCATATTGTTGGAAATAGTATTCGGGATTGTGCATATCCTGAACCATCCCTCGAAATCTGACCAACTGTCGGTCTCGAAGATAATGTAGCGGTGCATAATTCAGAGAAGGAATTTCCCTGACGGCATTAGGATTATTTAAAATCTCGTTACACGTTGATTTGTTAGCAATGAAGTGTTCAGGTGTCCAATCCAATATTTTAAGCGGTGCTGAAACAAATTATTTCTCTGTAATCGTATACGCCTGGACTTGTTCAGAATCTTAATAATCTTTTCTTTTACTTACCACAAGTCATGATACACTTATCCAATTAAAAAGTCGCGTGATTATTTAAAAACAAACAGCCTGAAAGCGTAGAAACTGATGGAAGTGGATAGAAGCTAATAAAAGCGCGCGAAAATTGTTTAATCGTGACGATTACAGTGATGTATCGAGTATGTATTTACGATTGTTATGAAAACGAGAGTCCGCTCTTATTTATACCTCAGACTATATAATACTTATAGATTCGACTTCAGATAATATGTCGGGTTTTAAAATTACTTCATCTACCAGATAATGTGGGCAAAGTTTGTTGAGAAGTTGCTCTACCACGAACCTGGATAAGGGCGCCGCCATATTAATATGTGCTGAAACACGTAGAGCGGCTATTTTTGAAAGTAAATCCTGTAATCTGTAAATTGTAACAATTACCAGATCACTGACTCGTACTAAATGTGCGAAATACTCAGTTCCAAACTGTTAGCTTCATGTATTACAATATTATATCTGTGCTAACTTCTTTTATATTGATTTTTATGTTCCGCCACAACTCCGTGACATCGAATGAACATAACAAGTGATAATTGTAAAGGCACAACGACGATTCACATTCTTTCCGAGTGAAAAATTGCGGTAGCCGTTTCTGGAAGCACAACTGATTTTTTGGGTATATGGCATGTACTACTATTTTAAAAAGTACTCCTTAACATTAGTTTTTAGGACTATAATATATATTATAATAGACCTTATTCACTAACATGTGGTATCAGGCAAAATTATAACACATTTCTTTTTCACTGTAAAAATATATTAATTAATTGTATTCATTCACGGACGCTAGTTACGTAAAAGAATAATGATCTGTATATTGATATGTAGAGCACGCTTGGAACAAAAATATTTGTATGTTTATAGTCATTCGTTTACCGTACGCAATGTAATAAGATACGAGTACAGTGTAAATGTAAAAAACAATAAAGAAAAATCAATTCTTAATTTCTACTTAGTTGTAACTTAACTTCTTCTAGTTCTCACACATATATTATGTCGCACATATTATTCCTAATCAGGTCTCCAAATATTTACATATTACAATCTTCGCTGGAATCTACAGACTTTAAATCTCTTTGCTTTAATTTAACATATTCTCCACCCATAGCAATATTGGGCTCTACCGATATCGCATTCGCTATTTTCTGATCTGACAAGTACATATTAACTTTAATCAACGGTGTCTCTATCAAATCACCCTCAGACTGGCTCACAGTTGACTTCGATTTACTTTTTACGCTTTCGTCGTTCTTATTCTCGTCTTGTTTAGAACATTCATCGCGGTCGTCTTTTACGGTAGAATTGCTTACTAATCGTTCCGTATTTGTACCAAAAATATCACTTGTAGCTTTGGTGTCAGTTTCTTTTTGATTTGAATCAATTTCACGTTTGTCTCGTTCGTGATTCTGCAAAATATCCCTTCGAAACGCTTGAGCATTCTCTTCCGATTTATTTGCTAACGAAGCAGATACATTTTCCATCTTCGTTTGATTTCGCATTTGCAAAGCAATGGGCACAGAATATTCGTACTGCGCTTTACGATTTTTACCATTTACAACTGATTTCTCTTGCAAGTTCGCCAATACGCTGTCAGGCATTTCATCGTTTTTGGATAGACCTTTATTATTTCCATTGTTACTCGCTAAATCGTTCAGGGATATAGATTTATGGATTCTTCGTTTTATTAAAGCATTTAAGATAGGACCTTTCGGTAAGTTGTTTGAATAAGCAGGTTCATCTTTCGCGTCTGCGTCGTTGACTTTTTCTTCATTAATCACTTTGTTTTTTGAAGTTTTATCGTTCACGTCTACGACTGACAAGGAATTTTCATTCTGAACGTTGATTTGCATATTGTCCTCACTTTTCAATTGTTTAACTTCAACATGCTCGTGGCTCTTCGCTTCGTTAAGTTCATTGTTGGATTTCGATTTCTGCGCTTTGTCGTTTTCTTCTGTTTTATTTAAAGATTCTTTGTCGTGGCCAAATTTTAGAGTTCTAGAGTCATTATTCTCTTGGAGAATTAACTTTTTACTGAAAACCTTTAATCGTTTCTCATTTCCTCCAGGGACTTGCATATCCCTTATCACCTCTTGCTCTTTACTTTCTTGTCTATACGTCTTCAGATCTGTTTTGTCAAGTTTCTTATTCGTCTCTGCTACCAATATATTCGAAATTTCTGCATCCGCGGCCAGTTCTGTTTCTTCTTTTTTAATTGCATCGGAGTTTATGAGATTATCAGATTTTTGTGTATCAATGAAATTCTTCTTCGAGTCTGGAACAGAACTTTTCTCTGCAGTTTTTAATGGACTAGATTCTATAATCTCTAAAACATGATTTTTTAGAAAACCTTTCGGTTCGTTCGGCAAGTCAGCGTCCAACGGTTTCATTTCATTTGCATTTCCTATCGCTGGAGCAACCGTAGCTACTACATTTTCGATAGACTTTTGTGTTTCTACTGCCGGCTTCTCCGTGACAACGATACGCTCGACAGGAATAGGTGGTTCCTGACGTATATCTTTCGACTTTAGGTTCATCGATTTATCAGGAGCATTCAAGTCTGGCAACTGATCTATTTTCTCTAAATATTAAATTGTATCATGATGTATAGCATGCATAACATAAAAACAATCATTTTACAAGACAATTTAATAATACCTTTAATATCCGGCAATATTTCGTGGTCGTGAGGAATACTTGCAACCGCGTTGAGATCTTCTTTGTTTAAATTTAATGGTAGATTATTGATTTGACTAAGAGGTTTTGTCGTTGTTATTAATAGTTTTGTATTACCAGATTCCTCCATTGCGTACAAGTTTGCGTACGTGCTCAGAATCATGATGCAGATACCGATAAATAAAATTGCCTGGACAACGAATGTATCTGTATTAATAATAAAGAAACGAAACGGATTAAAATTCGGAAATTTTCTTAGGGACCTTACTTGCGCTAATAGTCTTTCGTTGGTATGTTTGCTACTAATCGATATGAAGAATATCGCTGGGAATATCAAACATATCATGACTCCAATCGTGGATCCTACCAGACCAAGAACAAACTCTATATTTGGTATTAAGATGCCAGTAATCAGCGAAACTGCTACGATTGCTATAGTAAGGCATCTGAACCTTGTTTCAGGTAAATAATTTCCAGATGGTTCGTGGACATACACCTATAAGAATTATATATAGATACTGATTAATATTATCATACTATTTCGATCGAGCTTAACTACGGCTATACTAACCCTACGAAATAAGAGGGAATTCAAACTTGCGCGACACGGAAAAATGACTAGAGGGAAGCTAAACGCAATGGAGAACACAAATCCCATTTTAATCATTTCAGACGACAAGCTAGGTTCTAAGCTCATTAGCACATTGCCTGTAAATCGAAGGATAGTTAATGTAAGTTAATCGGAATAATAACACAACGTCTTTTGGAATGTACAAGTACCTGTGAAGGGTTGCGTGCAAAATGCAATGTATCCGAAAAATCCGACGCATAAATAAACAACGGTACATATATTCAATGCACCTCGTACAACTTCGTTCATTTTCTCCAATGAAACATTCGGAATGCTCTCGTATATCTCGAATAGTTGAGTTTGGCAAAATAAAGCCATAGAAAAGATAGGTATACATTGTAGTATACCAGACGGTCTCCAATAATATACATGTTCGTACCAATCTCCGGCAAAAATGTGTTGCATAGACTCCATCACGATCTAAACAAACAAACATAACATGTATTAATTTATAATTGAATATATTTGATGGACAACCAGAGAAATTGCTTACCTTCAATACGAGACAAAGATAGAATATAATCGTAGCAGTACAAAGACTGGACAAGCTATCGATATTTCGGAGCAATCCCAAAGGTAAAACTATGAAAATGCTTGTCGTCACGAGCAAACTGGTCCTAATATTTTCTGGATTCTTATCGATCACTTTTCCAACGATCTGTGGTCCTAGATCACCCATAATAACAAAAAATGCTATGCATGTTCCCACGAGAAATCCAATGATGAACAGCTCCACTAGAAATTTCCCCATCTGGCCGAACGCATGAAACGCCAGAAGTTCAAAGTTCCTTCGTCTGGACATTACAGCCGACTTGACCAGAAAGTGGCAAGCGAGTCGTGACAAGAGGCTGCTCAACAGTAAAACCAAAGTAGCCAACATAATGCCGCATTGCTTGAAACAGAATGGCATAGCGAGAACGCTTACGCCGATAATACTGTTCGCAAGAGTCATAACATGTGACAACTGAGAAATCATTTTAACAGGTTCCTTACGAATTTAAATATCAACTTTTCTATTTATAACGCAGTTGTCATTAATTAATTATTGAAAATTTCTCAAGGCATTCATGTATAGATATATATGTAACAGTTGTCGTTCAATTTCTCTGATTCGAATAAACAATATTTCTGGCTAATTGGTGGTAACGTTGAATCTTCGTGCATGCATTCAGTCACTCATTGTTTTCATAATTCTCACACACAAGCTTGCTCGGATTAGAGGTTAGAACTGTAGTTTCGTTATTTGGTTTCGTACCACCGACAGAACTACGTGTAGAACGAATGGTATAATTTATTATCATATTGAACGTATCGAAGTTACGCTTCGACTGTTATGGTGTTGATAAGATACAGCTTTGATAATTAATGTTGTAGAAAAGCATCGAGCGGTCTGTCGATTTACGAAGACTGCCACCATTTTGATAGAACAAGCACAAGAGACACGCGCCCCACGCGTTGGCCGTGTGGCGAAAAAAAAAAGTGAACACACTATAATACACGCGGTAAATTTCTTTATTTTTTATTATAAATATTTAAAAACATTCGTGTTATTCGTGTCTGGACATAAACATATATATATAAATATATTATATACAAATATATTATATATATATATTTATGTATTTTATATATGTATATCGTAATTGATCTATCTGAAATCGACTTAGATATACGCAATATTATATGTAATTTCTCTTTGTGTGGTGGTGGATAATTAATTACAAGTAGTGGTAGTAATTACAGCTATAGATCTCAATCGACACATTTCTTTTTCGATCGAATTATTCGTCGACATATGGAACTAAACAAGTTTAGTTTCACTGTGAAATAGTTTTTGAGGCTCAAAGATTTCAATTTTATATATACACTGTTATTAATGTATCTTTTTTATTCACGCGCCAATGTCTAAAGCCGCGCTCTTGGAGGGTAACACTATTTCTTTTATATTCCATTTCGTTTTTCTTTTTGTTTCGACGAAGAATGTTTTCGCAAATATAAATCGACCACGCCACATTACGTAATGTTGAACACTTAAAAATTACTTTTGCTTAAGTTACAATGAAAACTTTACATCTACACTTTGAATTCAATACATATATTCATTGACCATGCTACTAATTCCTTCAAACTTCCTTCTTTGCCGGTCATTCGATCAAATTTTTTCCATATAAAATAAAATACTTTACATATAAAAAAGAATATCGTTATGTTGTTATATATATGTATATGTATTATTGCATGTAGGACTTTGTTTAAATTCTGATTTTTGTTTTATTATGTACAAGAATAGAAAGCAAAAGATTTCTTAACCCATAATACTTGCCCGTTTGCAAATGCAATCGTCTTATTCGTTATTAAATCAGGCGTATTAAACGGTTTTTATTAAGATCTATGGTTTTTAAGGAAAAACAGGACGCATAGCGCCCACAAAATGTTCGAATTGTTATATTTCTACATGATTTATGTAAATTTGCAACGAATAAATTTCGACTTCTAGAATATACTGTCCCGCATTCTATAATTTTGAATGGAATCATCGAAGAAACGTTACAAAATATCCTTCTCACAGTTATCAAAATTGCCTCTATAATCGACGCGCCTTCATCTAACATCTAACTGAATACTCGGTACGATAAAATACAAAAATGGATTTGATCAAATCGTAGAATTAAACGGACACTAATTAAAGGTACTCATTGATTCGAAAAATATTTTAGGAATAAGTCATTCGATGAACAGTCAATTTAAGAACACCGGAAAACGTCTGTAAATTTAATGAGATAACAATTAAAATTGCAGAGCGTTTGGAGTCAATTACACGCTCATACGTGTTCGCGATAACCATTGTCGCTTGCCACGAATTCAGTCGGTACGTTTTACGAATCGCGTATTCTGAATTCGTGGCAGCGTGTATCGTTTCATTATTTTTTCATTCATGACTTAAGTTACCTATACTTATCTATACTTGATTTAAATAAGGACTTTTTCCAATTTCTTAAATGTTCAACGGCAGCCGTTTATCAGGGATTCGCTCCGCCATCCTTTTTCGTTTCTTCGTTTGTGACATTTGCTTTTTCATCTTTTTCGTTCTCTGTAAGACATCGTTGAAAAGTTTCGTTTTAGAAAACACAAGATATATATAACTGCATTGCTTACACAATGAAATATTTATATTATCGTACATGATTTAAGTACCTTTTGGTTCTGCCTTTATATCTTCTTCCTTTTTGAGATCACTTTCTATGCCTTCTTGACCTTTCTCTAGGCGAGGTCGTTTTCTGGAACCCTAATCGGAAAAGGAGAACACTTTTAATGTGAATATGTACGTAAGTCAAATTAAGTTTTAAACAGTAAGGTATACATTATTCAATGAAATAACAAATTTTACCTTGAACGATCTGTTATCTCTTCGCCCTCCTTCTCCTTCCTCTTCGCTGTCGCTGTATTCGTTATCATGTTGTATCCTTTTATCCAAATCGCGTTGAGGTAACCGTTCATCTGGATTCACTTTCTCTTCAGCCTCAGAATCTTCGATAACCGCACCATCTTCTGGGATAGCTTGAACTTGTACACCCGGTGCATGCGGTAACATCCTTAGGTTCTCGAATAGTCTGGTTCTGTAACGTTATTAATGCATAACATAAGCATTACCTTCGAGTAAAAGAAAACGTCAATATTCGTGAATATTCCAATAGAACGTACTTAATTTTCTCCAGATATTCGGGAGTATTTTGATTTGCCATGTTAGAAGGACTAATGTGCAGCTTAAAATCCGGTCCAAAGTATTCAAAATAATCATTATAAGGTAACTCGTTTGCGATTTCAGAACCGAGAGCTACTGATGTTTCGTACGTCCAACATCTAGATACGTTTCTTATTGTATATCCACCACCCCCGACCATTAAGAATGGTAGATTGTACTTTTTTACAAATTCAACGCATTTGCCGTGGCCTCTTACTGTGAGATTAAAACATCCCAGTCTGTCTCCTGTAAAATAATACACAACGAAACGTTTGTATTGCGAATCTTATAATACCTTGTACACATGTGTATTAAATATAGAAAATTTATACCTGTTAAAGAATCAGCACCACACTGTAGAACGACTGCAGAAGGCTGGAAAGTTTCCATTACCTTTGAAATAATAGGTACAAATATGGACTCGTAACTTTCGTCGTCCATACCATCTCTTAATGGTATATTGACAGCGTAATATTTTCCCTGTTTAAGAAAGGAAAGGTTTTACTGTAACACTGCGTAACACGCAAATAATTGCATCCATATTTTCGCAAACTCTTTACCTTTCCTGCACCGATGTCGCGGAGGTCACCTGTACCAGGAAAGTATTCGCCGTATTTATGGAAAGAAACTGTCATCACTCTATCAGTAGTATAAAATGCTTCTTCTACACCATCTCCATGATGGACATCAATATCAATATATAAAACTCTTTGATGATATTTAAGCAGCTCTAAGATTCCCAAGACAATATCGTTTACGTAACAAAAACCAGACGCTTCGCTCTTCTTGGCGTGATGTAATCCGCCTCCCCAATTTATACAAATTTCGGAAGCTTGTTTATTAAGTTTTACCGCTGCAGCGACAGATCCGCCAGCTGATAATTGACAAAACTCGTATAAACCATCGAAAACGGGACAATCCTCGCCTACGTTAACTATAAGAAAAATGGAGTTGGTTTTAACACTTTCCTTTTCTTTAACGACAGTTAGTACTTTTTAGTAAACAACTTTCTGAATGAGTGAACTTACATCTTTGCATTTGTTTGTTGTACTCGGACATATTATCGGGCCTTATGGACCTCAAAAACCTAATATATTCGTCACTATGGAATTTTGTCATTTCATCTGCGGTAGCTTTATGAGGTCGCTAAATAAGGAAAAAGAAATTAATTTACTTTCGATCGTCGTCGACTGCGGATGTTTATGCAATTTTTAATTTTTGTAGACGAATCTTAAGAAAGTAGAATAAAATAGAATCTTATTTCCAATGGTATTAAGCTTTTGCAGATCTGAAATAAGTCAAAATTATACTGAATTCTGTCGAATTTTATATTCTACCCTTTTTAGAAAATTTTCAGAAGCCACAAATGCTTGAAGATCAGCAGTCTGGCAATCACATTTGATATTACACATTTCAAATAGTTGGTGACATACGATTAAATAAGAAATATTCTTACATAGATCTCCATTTTCCTATAAAGACCATAATTGAGAAGTAAGTTATGCGTCATCCTTATACGATGCGGTTTCATGGGATGCCCTTGTCCATAGTAATAATTGCCGATATCGCCTGAAATAAGATTTAATATTATCATTTGTTCCATTTTCACTAAGAAAATCTACAAAAATCGACAACTCTGCTTCAAATACAAAAGGGTAAGAGGGTAAAAGGGAAAGGGTAAGACATACTACTTGGTATGTACGGTCATCCGGAGTACACTCGAGAATCTTTCGCGTAATAATTAAAAAAAGAGTATTATTCAAGTACAAACGATTAAAGACTCATTCTTTTCAGAGAATTCGCAGCGCATACGAGAAGATTTTGTAAATTACTGTATTTGCGTTTATAATGATTCAAATTTTTATACAATTACCGATTAGTTTACCATAACCTATAATTACTTTAATTCATTTTCAAATATTAGTATCCTTTTATTGAAAACAAAAATAATATCGGATTAAATCAATTCTAATTACAAAAACAATTCCATTAGTACATCGTTACAAGCTAAATATTATATGTAATTCATGGGGTGCGTAAACGCAACGGTGGGTCGCTATTATGTTTGAATCGCTTTCGAGAAAAATCATCTAAATCAGGGTACGTAAGTAGTAAATTAAAAAATAAAATAAAATTATTAATATTCGTATTAAAAGCATACGGGGAAAAAGTATCTGTTAAGATTGCATGATAGCGGAACGTGTAAATACATAGATAGGTAGATAAAAGCCGACGCTTTCAAGTACGGTAACGCGGAGTCACGCCTGAGAATCTGTCGCGTTAACGTCGCCAAAACCGTACAGGAAGGTAGAAAGAATATCATAAACATCAAGTATCACGAACGAAACGGAAGTGGACGATCGACTTTTAAGAATCTACGGCTAAATTAATATAAAAATGCTTGGAATTTTATTAACGGATATGAAAATGTATCTATTGTAACCGACACAAACGCGGATAGGCACAAACACATTTTGAGAATCCCTTTGTGCGTGTAAGAATATTTTCGCGGGATCGCGGGCTACTAGAAAATTTTATTATTTTTTATACTCACTATCGTAGTAGTAGCAAACACGCTTCTTGCTGTGTGGTAATGTGGACATTTTAACCGATTTCTTTCTGGTGAATAGCAAAATAACTGATATGAATCAAACGCGAACCGCGGAGTGTCGCGGCGCCCACCAACAGAACACAGCGTCACTATAGGTCTCTCGTCTCTCGTCTACCACAGACAGATCCTGCCACAGTATTCTCAATCCTCTGTGATCTGTGATTCTACCGTGAATTGAGAACGTCCATTTCAAGGGAAATCAATGTAACCAACTTACAGAACGAAAATTCTCTGATTACTAATATAAATATATATTTATATAAATAAATATAATATATATAATAAATATATTTATATATATTTATATTATATAATATATAATTAAGGAGACATTGAAGAAATATCACACAAGCAAATTTATTATGTATCAAATAAAAATAATTATTATATATATATATATATTTCCAATGAAAAGTAATATTTCATACTAATTATTATATTTCGGATCTTTATGCAATTATATATGGCTTTTGAAAATTTTCAAAAAATTGTCACAGTATAAAATATGACAGAATTTTAGATCTAACAAGCAGGCTACTACCACGGAAAATAATTTTCTGAAATTTCATAGACGTTCGCAGTCTACTAATTATTTCTAATAAAATAAACGACCGTTTTGATTGATCACGTGTTATTTAAATAAAATCTGTCTATGGACACAATGTTCGCAAATAATTAGTGAAATCTAAGTTTTTTTTACTGACAGTACAATAAACCTGTGTGAATTATGTTATATTTTACCATAAATCATCACAATTATATTCGTATTATATCATAATTACGTGAAGCAAAGGAAAGTTGCTTTTCTAAGAAAAAAAGTGGTAATGTATGATCAGATGTTGTGAATTAGTTCTGGGAGAGAGGAAAATGTAGAGAAAAACTGATTGGAAGAAATAATAAGAATGGTGCCGGTAAGAATTGGTTGCCATTGAACTTGAACACTTGAACGAAAATTGGCGCACTAGCGCCAAATATACGTTTTGAATTTGATCGGAATCAATCGGAACTGATCGGAACCGGAACGTTGTAGTTTCCGCTGTTTCCAGTGAGTCGCGTCCCCGTCAATTCGATCAAGACCACAGTGAAAACGGAGAGGAAGGTGATAAATACTGAATGTACCGTCAAATGCGCCTCCAATCAAACGGAATAAATCTTGAAGCACGAGTTTATTGTTAATTAAGAGAAAGGTTCGCCTTTTTAACGGATAGACCGTTTAGCGAAAAAAAGATGGAAAAAACAGAGGAGAACGAGCATAACGCTCTGCGAGAGGCTTTAACTGACGAGGAATTAACGCAAATTCCAGAAGGATGCGTTAAGAAATTGAATACGTTTTTTAACGAGAAATTCGAACAATATATTACAGCCAAGGCTGTCTTCGAGACAAACAAAAAGAACTCCGGTAAGCGCCGATTGAATATCACATTTTTTGCCGTGATAACAATCGCCCGGTTTATTTACATGGCAAAGATAACCTCTTCTCGGGCGTAAAAAGGCGGCTTATTTTGATCTATGTCGACAATGCGCTGCTCTTTTAATTTATCGTTGTTTTATTTAATTAATCTTGCCTAAACTTTCTTTCGAGCGGAGTAACGTGTTGATTTTGTTGGACGAATTCATAACTTGCTGCAAAATAATACAGTTTTACAAATTGCAACAAGTATGACTGGAATAGATATTCATTTTCAAAACAAATTCAATGTTATTTCCTCCCTTAATGATTTTAATAGAGGAGATAGTGTACATTGACATCTTCAATTTGGAAAATTTTTCAATAATTTTACTTGTATGTAAATGGTTATAGATCAAACATTGGAGAAGCTACAAAAGAGTTTAACAGAAGAGAAGTCAAACTTCGAGGAATGTAAGGAAAAGCTGACATTGTCAGAGAAATATAATGCCGAATTGCAAAATAACTTCGACGAGTCCAAGATTGAAATATCAAAATTACAGGAGTCTGTTAAAAGGTATTTCTCGCAATACATCTATCGTAACAATTGTAATATTTCATTGTATGTATAATGTTAACAGATTGGAGAAAGAAAATGCAGAGCTTCGCAAACAGCGAGACTCAGTTGTGGACGAAAGGGATGCGTTGCGGGTACAGGTCGATAGACGAGACACAGAGACGGAAACATTGCACGCCGAACTGGACTACCTGGGCTCGCAGCTTAAGAATGCTGTCGCTTCTAAATGCCAAGCTCTGGCAGAGACGGAGGAGATTCGGAGTCGTGAAATGACTCTGGAATTTAGGTATGCTCCTCTTTGTTTGAATCGATACGCGATCTCGTTTTCCAGATGCAATCATCAGTGAAATGTTTCAGGGAGAAACGGTTAGAGCAAGAGCGAGCGTTGATACAACAACAGATGGCAGGACTCGAGGAAGAGCTGTCGAAGAGGATGTCAGAATTGCAAGCGACCAGAGCGGAAACCTCGGCACGAGCTCTTTTAACCGATACTCGATTGTCACAGCGCGACGAGGAATTACGTATAGCCAACGACGCGGCAACCCAATTGCGAGAATCTTATACAGCTCTTCAAAGACGCTGCGACGAGCTTACTCAAAAACTGGAAGAACAACGTACACAGGAAATATCCATGCACGCCTCTTATAGGGAAGAAATCGGTGCCCAAACCAGACTAGCGGATCTTTACAAAGGCATGGCCGACGAAGCCAATGCGAAGGCCGAAGAGTTTAGTAATGCGGTTAAAGAACTTCAAGAATTATTGGAACACGCCACTCATCAATACGGAGGACTAGAGACTACGCACGCCCAGCTTCAGATCCAGCACAAAGAGGAACTGGAAGAGAAGGAACAGAAAATAGAGGAACTCTCGAAAGAATTGGAACATGCGAACGAACTACTTAAGAACATCAAGCAAGGTAATTAATAGAGGTCCTATAGGAGACTCCTGAGAATATTAGGGACTAGTTTATTTTTAGCAATTAATCCTGTAAGATTTCCGGGTCAGAAACAAATATTTTACCGTTACAGAGGACCAAGGAACTGGCAATTATACATAGATTCCCTTTAATAATTAGCTGCTTTAACTAAATGAGATATATTTGTTTACTAACTACGCGTGGTTTACAGAACGATTAGATCAAGCTGTCGAGCAACTTGCCCCAACTGCAGCCATAGCTAGTCGCGTGCTGAGGAAAGGATTGAGTCTCACTCAAATCTACACACAGCTAGTCGAAGTAACGAATGAACTGACGGCGGAACGGGAAGAAAATGAACGCTTGAAGTCCCAGATGGATGTGATCTTGCAGGAATTGGTGGAGAAAGCGCCAATTCTGCAGCAACAACGCGAAGATTATGAAACCGCTATGGCGAACATTACGACGCTTACGTCGAGACTAGACGAACTTCTAGCGGAGAATCATAAACTGCAGGAAACAACGGATGAAGCGAATCGTCTAGCCAAACACCATACAAAGGAGAATCAAAGGTTGAAGACAGAGCTATCAGATTTGGCGCGTCAGGTGCGTAGAAATTGCAGTTGCTCTTGTTATTCGCGATGTTCTACAGAATTACAACAAACTGTTGTTGCGTTTACAGGTATGCTTCCTCTTGAAAGAAGTTCAGGAGAGCAGATGCGGTGCAACCATGCATTCAGGCGATTTCTCGAATACGGCAGACATGAATAATCTGGCCTCGTCGGAGATTATCAGCAAGAAGCTTGTCACTTTCAAAGACATCGAAGAACTACAAGAGAACAATCAGAAATTATTATCAATAGTTCGTACTCTATCGTCGAGACAAGAAGAAATTGAGAGAGCAACCGACGAGATCAACTCTGGCGAAATGAAAGAGAAATTGGACAGGTTTGTTTTCTATCGTGCTCTTGTTCGTACTCTTGCGGATACTTTAATTTATTCAATTTTTTTGAATTGACAATAGGTATTCGGAACAATTGGAGGATATGCAAGCTTCTCAGGACAGACAGGCGAAGATGTTGGATGGTCTTGTAAGGCAAAGGGATATGTACAAAAATATGTATCAACAGTGTTTGAAGCAAACGGGTGGATCAGAGAAGAAAGAGGTCCCCGAAGTACTCGAAGGAGACGCGAAGGAAGAGGATGGAGAGAAAGTTGTCGTCGACAAGTCAGCCAAGGTCGAACAAACCGATGCCAGCGCGGAAAAAGAATTGAAGAAACAACTGACAGAAAGCGAGTCGAAATTGAAACAGGTTACAGACGAATTCGACACTTACCGAAAAGAAAGAACAGCACACGAGAAAATGTTAGGCGAAGAAGTCGATAGGCTTAGGAAACAAGCGGAAGCAAGTTCTGGTAGATGTTGCAGGTTGAAAGCACAATTGGACTCTGCGAACGATAGGTGTAATCTCGTGCAAGCGAACGTTGCTTCTTACAAATCCCAGATAAAGGTGCTCGAGGAGAAATGCTTCAATTACAACGTAACAATCGGTACGGTGATTTACCGGGAATACTCGATTTAAAACAATTCTACATGCTGTGTAATTATTGGAATTGTTTTTCATGTTCACAGGCAAGCACGAGCAGAGTTTGATGATCCTGAAAGACGAAGCTTTGTCGGCTCAGACGCGGTTGTCTCGAGCGGAAGTGCAGCTAGAAAACATACGACAGGAGAGACAACTTCTGCGTGATTCGGAGGGTCGTCTGCTGAAGGAACGCGAAATATTCCAACGAGAACGTCAAACGCATGCTCTGTTGCAAGCGGACGTTGAATCTATCAAAGCTAGTTTGGAACGTGTTCAAGCCGAGGGTCAGCTGCGGGCAGAACAACGCCTGGACGATGCGACGAGGGAGTGTGCAGCGTTGAGGCGACGATTGCAGGAAGAACAGGACAGATTTAGAGAATTGTCGGGACACTTGGAAAGACAGCTGACCACCGCACAGGATAGACTGGCGGAGGAACGCAATATAACCCAGCAAATCAAAACCGAGCTGGAGCAAGCTCGAGAATCTGATACCCAGAACACGCAGCGCATCGAAGAACTCAACACCAAACTTCGAGAAGCAGTTAGTCATGCTATATCAAAGCCCTTCACTGGTATGTGCACCACACTGGATTTTTCTAGAATTATTCACTTGGCAAGAAAGTAATTTCGGTATTTTAATGAATAAAATATTGTCGATTTTGTTCGATGATCCTTTGCCATCTTTCTGGTAGTTAGTTGACGATTACACATATAAAATTGGCTACGTAAACTTTGCAGGTGACGAAAATCTCGTGAAGAGATTGAAAGAAATCGAGATGCAGCTGGCGGCGTCGCAGGCGGAAGCGAAGTCATTGTCCGAACAGTTGAAAGCCGCACGACAACAGAGCCAACAGTATTGCGACATAGCTGAGAGCTCAGAAGCGCAGTTACGAGAGCTAACCACGCAATACAACAAGTCGAAAGAGGAATTAGAAACGGCTTTGAAAGAAGCCCGTGTAGAAGTAATGGGACTTCAGAAGAGGGTGCAGGACTTGGTAGAAGAGTTAGCGAAAGTTTCAAGCGGTAGACAAGAAACCGACTCGGAGTTACGAGAGAAACTAGCTGACGCGGAAAGAAAGCTTGAAGAATTCTACGAAGTCAAAGGTGAATTAGAAATCGTGAAGAATGACTTACAAACCGCTTCCATGACTGCGAAAGAGGCCGAAGAGAAATACGCTAGAGAAATGGTTCTGCATTCAACGGACCTTCAGGTAAATGCTATAAGATATTAGGTCAGTGGAAAAACTACTGCGCTAATGTGAAATGTTTTAACTAAAACATATTTGTTCGTTTTAGGCATTAGCTAAGATGAAAGTAGAAGCTCGATTGGTAGACCAGAAGATCACAACGTTAGCCCAAGAAAGAAACAGTGCTGTGGAAGCTCTGGAGCTTGAGAGAGCTGCTTGTCAAGAAAGGGAGAAGAAATTCCACACGGAGATGCAGGAAATGCAAGAACGAATAAATGACTTGGATGCACAAAATGCCATTTTACATAATCAAATCCAGGAGTTAAGCGACAGAGCAGCGATCATGCATAGTCAGCAAACCAAGATCAGCGATAGGGATAGTCCCGATACCAGTTTCGAAGCGATGAACCGCAGCTTTAGCGGACTAGAAGACGATTCGAAATCTGCCGAACAACTGTTGAGAGTTATGAAGTACCTGAGACGCGAGAAGGACTTGGCTGTAACGAAGTTTGACGTTCTTCGGGCGGAGAATCTCAGAATAAAATCCCAAGCTGAGGTGAGTATTTAGAGTTTATTAGTCCTGCGGATCTTTATTTAATGGCTTTGTTACAGCTGCGGATTTAATGGCTTTGTTACAAGTTTATTATTCATACAGGTTTACTGTATACAGCGACCTATAATAGAAGAAAATTCGTAGTACATAGCTAACAGGAAACATTTGTTCACAGGTGTTGGAAAAGAGGTTGAAAGAGACAGAAACGATTCTGAATTCGGAAAGGGAGAAATCGGAGATCGACGTGGTGACTACCTCCAAGCATGCAGAGCTGTTGAGAAAGGTTGAAACCTTGAACGCGATCACGGATTCGAACAGAATCCTAAGAGAGGAGAGAGATAGCTTGAGCGGGAAGGTGATACAGCTTACTGCGAAGGTTGGAGCGCTTTCCGAGGAGGTAGGACCTCTTCGAGACTCGACGCGAGACTTGCAAGTGAAGACCGAAGCGTTGACGCAAGAGAACTCGAGCCTGAAAGCGGAGGCAACTAGATGGAGACAGAGAGCGAACGCATTAGTGGAGAGAGCCAACAAAACGAGTCCAGAAGACTGGCGTAGATTGCAAACGGAACGCGAGAATCTCAGCAAACTGCTGACGTCTGAACGCGAGACGCACGCTAAACGCTCTGAAGAAATGGCTCAGCTGAAGACCGAGAAGTCGAAGCTCGAAGAACAGTTGCTTCAGCTTCAGAAGCAAGTACAAGCTCAAGGAGAACAAATTCAGAAGACCTCTGAGGAGACTCGCAAGTTGGGTCAGGACTTGAGCGAGGCTCTCGCCGATTCTTCGAACAAGTCGAAAGATCTGACGATGATGAAGAAGGAGCTCGGAGAGAAAGAAGCAGCGCTGAACGACATCAAGAACAAGGAGATACAAATACGAAAGATAGCGAAGAAATACAAGACTCAGTACGAGGATCTCGCGAAGACAGTGGAGGAAGAGAAGAGCAAAACCGAGGAGTCTCGAATGACGGCTGGCACATCGAGTACCGAGGATAGCACACAGGCATCCCAAGAGCGCGAGGACCAGTTGCGAGAGGAAGGTCGAGCGGAATTACGCCAAGCGAACGTAGAATTAACTACGAAGGTGGACGAGTTGTCTCGGCAAATGGAGACTGTACAGAGCGAAGCCGAGTTGCTCAAGAAGGAGATAGACACGATGAACAAGACCAGCGTGGAGAAAGAGGAGCGTGCCAAACAGGTATTGAAAGGCGCCAGAACGAAGATCATGCAGCTGACAGAGTCGAAGAAGATTTGCGAGAAGGAATTGCTCGACTTGAAGGCGAAACTCGAGACAGGTGCTACGGAATCGGACACCACCGAGCATGATGCACGAGTGGTAGCTCTGAAGTCACAGATGGAGGGCAGAATCTCCCGTTTGGAGCACGAGAAGGCAGAGATCCAGGCGGAGAAGGAAACTTTGGTGCAAAGGGTCACCCAATTGCAACGGCAGTTGGCTGGTGTCAGCGGAGTCAGCGCTACCACCGAGCCACCTACGGCTAACATCAAACCGATGTCCGCTCGAGCAGAGACTCCTCTGGCAAGCATTCGTCCGATGAGCGTCGTCGTGCAATCTAGAACAGCCGCGGTTTTACCGACCACAGCCAGCGCGCCAGTAATGGTAGCGCCTCATCAACAGCAACAGTCGCAGCAACAAGTAGTGCACACTACCGAAACTAGCTCCCCAACTAGTAGTCTTCCTGATTTCCAACCAGCCAGTACCAGCAGCTCGTCGCAGACAGCGCCCAGTAATTTGCGTCAACTCGTTGTGCAACCCCAACTGAGTGAGTCGGCAGAGTCCACGCAACGAGAGGATCCAGAGAGCGCGGAGACCCTTAACGTTCAACAACAGCAATGTCAACAACAACAGCAGCAACAGCAACAACAGCAAACCGTCGCCTTGGTCAGTCCAAGGGTCGAGCAACAGCAGCAACAACAACAACCTGCAGCCAGCGATCAACAACAAACTGTAGCCAGTAGTTCGACGCAGTCGGTTAGCACGTCTCAAACGTCCACAGGTCACAAGCGACCAAGGACTCTAGATTCGACGGCATCAGGATCTGGAATCGAGAGTATCGATCACAGCAGGCAGGAACAGGTGCTGAGTCCTAAAGCCAAACGCAGCAGACAAGAAATGACGTCCACTGCCAGCGCCAGCGCTTCAGAGGTCGAGTACCAGGTGAAGTTGGATTGCAAGGATGTTTGTCACTATCTACTTGTACTTAATTCTTGCTTTTCGGCTTTACACTTTCTTTTGTAATTCGAGTTTTACAATCGGCGGCGAAATCAAGTGGACACCCTTCTCAAAAAGTTTCTACCTTTTTAAAAGGGTTAATTTACTTAATTTTGCCTCGGATTGTAAACGTTCTATTTTCTTACTCTGCTTTCTCTTTTCTTTCTCTCGTTTGCTTTCTTTCCCTCTTTCTACGTTATCTACATTTCTAATTACAGGTTTCGCACTAGCAATGAATCCTTTTGTAGATCGTACGCAAATCAAGAGTCCCGGTGGTGTCTGACTTTCTATTGCTCCTACAAAAACCTACATTATTGTACTATTCTCTCTTCTCGCATTAATTGCTTTGTCTCCTTTGGTTTCACTTTGATTTCTATCACTCCTACCAGTGTTGTGCTCCGAATTAATCCTTGCACGGACTAAATTCACCTTCTCACAGATTCCACGAATCCTTCTGACTGCGCTGTGGAAGTATAGAAATGATGAAAGTCATAGTATAGAAGATAGTCGTAGTATGTGGAAGTATAGAAATGAAATATCGATTGAATCCTCAGGTACCAACGTCGAGCCAGCGGGATCAGGATGAAGAAGTGGAAGAAGGCTGTGTGGTTGTAGTAGATTGCGACGAAGGCGAGGGAGGCGGCAATCACCAGGCGCAAGAGGAGGAAGAATTTGATAATGACCCGTACGAGATGGAAGAGGAAGAAGAGATGCCTTACGAGGTCGAAGGGGAAGTGGAAAGGGATAATAACGAGGTTGAGATCATCATGGGTGAAGATTCCACAAGCGTGGAAGTCCCCAGGCAGGCCCAAGTCGCAGTACCTACGAATCAACAGCAACAACAATCCGAAGCTATAAGCAGCGCTGGCCCAACCGGAGAACCACCCACGTCATTTGCAGCGCGATCATCACGTGGGATTGCGCCGATGCCTAGGCAGCAACAGCAACAACATTTACTTTTGGTTCGTTCCTCAGACACATACGCTGCATTAACTGTTACGACATTATTAGACTGCGGATTCGATGAATTTATAGAATGATAGAAAACTGAGAAGAAATTGGAATTATTTTCGACTTCGTACGCTGCTCAAAAATAGCTGCATAAAAGAAACTAGGATAACAATTCGCCCATTTTTATTTTACACGTTCAATTAACACATTATGTTTCACTTATAGCGTCACATTTTAAAGAAATACATCTCACGACGTAGATACAAAAGAATGAATAATTTTACAGTATGTGAAAATATTGAAAGGGTGAATTTTTACACCCTGAGGAACGTACGAGGGTTAAAGTGCAATGTTCAGATCTAGTGTTGAAGTGTGTAGTTATGAGAGTAACGAGAACCTCTGAAACATTTATTTTTCAGCCACAGCAGGGATACGAGGACGGTGGCGACGACAGTATAGTACCCAGTACACCGACCCTGTTCGTTCCACGTCGCGGAGATGGATTCGGAGAAGCTGTTAGTTCACCTCAAGTTCCTCAAGGACGTTTCACCTTCGGAGACTCGTCCACAGCTACTACAGCCTCGTCAACGCCTTCCTTGTCGACACCGTCTGGTTCAGCAGCCCGAACGATATTCGGTTCGTCGAGTTCCAGCGCGGCACAAGTGGTTCAGGAGAGTATGGACGATAGTAGAATGGATCTGGTTCAATTGGAAGACGGTGGCACCGGTCGTAGCGTACCTACAACACCCTTGCAAGTTTCGCCGGCAGCTGATTTACCACCATCGGTATAAAATCGAATTACTGTTAGATTGTACGGGAAGCCGAAATTGTCCTCGTATCCGATATGGTCGGGACTAGGGATGGTAAGAAGTTCAATATGCGCTCACGAACTTGATCCCATCCCTAGTCGGGACGCAGTGCCGGATCAAGTCCTTAAGCACTGAAAAGATTTTCAGCTCCCCTTATTTAGGATCGCTTGAACGCGATGTAGGCTGGACGTGTACAGTTTCTTTAGACGCTTTCGTGAATTTGATTAAAAAATATTTTTTAAGCAAAGTTAAATGTTTCTTTCGCCTGCTACAGCATTTTATCCATATAAGTCCCCAGCACGGGTCTGCCGAGGGACAATGTTCGTCCAGGAAATATGGTCGTCGAAGTCCCATCAAAAAATAATGAAAAATAAAGAAGTTAGAAATTCAATTTTTTGGGACATTTATGGATAAAATACTGTACTGATTTTCGTCTTTCCACTGTTGTTTCGTTCATTCCACTTGCAAACACATAACCACTTAGCAGTATTATTACTATATCAAATTCAGAACATTTCTACAGCCCCCTCCCCTTCCCCTGACATCCGAAGCACGTGCTTAGTTCGTTTATTGGTTAATATCTGGATTCACCAATGTGTCGAAACTCCCGAGAACATTCGAGAGCCCGAGTGTGAATCTCTAATACTCTCGGGAGTAATTGGGAAAGCTTCGGGATGTTCGGTTTCTCGTACAATTAAATCATTATCCATTCTCGTGATGGTGTTCTCGCATAACGATGCGGTATTCTTTTCCAGACGAGCAGTGGACCATCCGAGGAGCAGGAAACGTTGGTCTCGGTGACGCCCGCGTCAGTAACAGGTACCACTGTTGTTGGTGATACTAGCGAAGAACCTGCGATACCTAGTATACGTGTAGTCGGTGTCGATGATCAGCAACATAGTCAAACTGAAATAATCACAGAATCTATGACACCGACTGAAGGTAGCGATCACTAACTAAATTTATTACTACGAGTTCTTTAAGAGGTAGTCGCGAGAAATGGTCAAAGTTTATAAATACTTGGTATATCGATATCATCTGTTTATACCGCAGACTGAGTACAGATAGCGGAGACTGTAATGGACCCATCGTATTGTTTGCGCAGGAATGAGCTCGGAGAGCGAGAAGCGTACGGAGGAAGCTGGTCCTTTGATGTCCGGAGAAGATGATACAGTGGACACCGGAGAAGTCACAGAGGAACCTGGAAGCGACACAGTGGAGGATGAAGTGGAGGAGGAGAGTCGCGAAGCGGAAGCATGTCCGTCCAGCAATACACGGCAAAGAGCGATGGCTGCAGCTGCTGCTGCTGCTGCTGCAGCGAACGCTGGGAATGACACTCCCAGAACAGCAACTGCCAGACGATCTTCCCGATCCCCGTTCAGAGCAGCACGTGGCACACGGCCTACGCCTATCGTATGGGAAAGTCAATCTGGCAGGGGTAAGTCATTACCAAATAGCCAAAATATTTACAGACACTTCCCATCTCAATGACTTTGAAATGTATGCCCATAAGTCTGTAGTTACAAGGGGATACGCAACATGTCACAATTTCAAGACATTTTATTTTAGGCGTTAATTAAAAATAAGAGAAATTTGAGAGGCTCAAAATAATAATGCAATGTGACCGGTGTCCTATGTTCAATTCATACTACATATTGAAAATTTTCAAAAAATGCTAACAGTTTATAGGATATATGTTTTTTTATAGAGTTTTGAAGAGTATGGGTCTTTGAAGAGTCTGTGATTCCAGTCTGTGATTCCATCAAGTTGTTTATTGATCAATCGGAATGTAGTTATGGCAGATAACGCAAACGATATTAAAGATCTTGATTGTATAGAGAAATGGTGGTATCTTCAAGTCGAATTACCGATTTTTTCATAGTTTCTCCAACGGCGTCAAGTCAAGTTTTCAATTTTAAGAATATTTCCTCTGTAGAATTTGTATTGGACAGTGTAAATTGTTCCGAATACGCGATGCAATGCTGTGAATGACATTGATATTTCCGAAGGTCAACCTGTGGTTCGTGGAGGACACGCGACGAGAGGCGTCAACGAGACCGGAAGAGGACGTGGAACCAGAGGACGCCGTATGCGCTCGAAATACCCGTCGTACGCGCGATTCTAAGACTAAGTATAAGCTAGTTCTGTATACGAGGACACGTGAGAGAACGCGGAATTTTTACCGTTTTTTTACGTTCAAAAGTGGTGTAACAGACTCGCTGGTTGGCTGTTAATATATATATCTCAACATTCAAATTGAGAATATTTTTATTCAGTGTTAAACGGTAATTATGTTGTACAAATAGATCGGTCGACGTTTGTTATTTCTATACGATAGAACACGAGAAACTGTAACGTCGTTCTTGCGACGACGACTGCGCCCATCGTACTGAACACACTGAACGAATTTTACACGAGATTAGCAACGGCGGCTACCCATTTTCTGTTTACATTATTCTCGATAATCGAAAAGAGACATTCCTTCCGTCGGCTACTCTGTTTTTTCTTCGTTCACGCGACAACACACACATACAAAATCTACATAATGTGTAAGTTGTCCTCTATTTATTTACTTGTAGAAAACAATTTTTTATCCCGTCGTTAAATGTCAGCGACACCATCACATACAATCTGGCGCATATTTGTATCGAAACGTTTTCGTCTCTTTCTTTTTTTTTTAGAGCGAAATCGTGATACAATTTTTCCGTGGAGCAAACGTATTTCTCGAAAGAATTTTCATGGACACGGTTTCTTGGGAATGTGTACAAGGCATCTCTTCAGTTTCCTTCGAAAGCGCTTTTTATTTTTCGCAGTGTTCATTTTACAGTTTTTAAGTAAATATTCCTTAGTACGACTTTGACTTCCACGTGTCAGTGATAAATATTAATAAATACCATATAAAATAAATACCTATGATTCATCAAACGTCCAATCATGGTTCGACGTCGATCGCAAAAATCAAAATAAATACGAGGTATCGGAGGCGTGTACGAATACAACAAATATTTTACATGTACATCAGTCTCTTATTCCATTCGAAGTGTTGCCATTTTATTGCTGTACAGAAGGCAGTCGTATGAAACGCGAATTTGATTGGTTATTGGTAGACTGCAATAAAATGCTACAGAATTCCGTACGATTTTGATTGATTTCAGAACTAGAAAGATTCTTAAAATCTCTCTAAAAGAATTCAAAATTCTATGAACATCCGCAGTCTAGGTAAACATAAATTATGAATAAATTATGAACAAGGCCTGCCTTCTGTACATCAACGGACAGCGTTGTCACCTAACTTTCGAACTCTTCGAGTATCGCGCGGAGAGATCTAATTTTCAATTATCGACGAGAATATCTAAATACTGAGTCTCGCAGCGCGCGCATAGACGTTCCACGATCTACAAGTTTCTAAATAATATCATACCTACGATGTTATTATTACGTCATTAAATTAATATCACAATAAGAAATAGAATAAAGAGGATTCTTAAAAAGAGAGACTCGTATTGTAGACTGCGGATCTCTATGCATAGTAAAAATGTTCCGCAATTCATTGCGAGAAGTAGGAATGGAATAAAAACGTATTTCTTCCATGAAACCCTTATGTGTAGTCAGATTATACGAAATATCGTCCCATGAACTGCCTAAAATTTTGTATAAATTAAATATCGAAGACGAAGTAATCGAAATGTTCTGAGCAAGTTAGGAAATATCAATATCTGAAATTTTTGTACTACAATACATCATTAAACGAGTTGATATCGCAATCGATTACTAAACATTGAAATATTGTACGAAGTGTTACGCAATATTTCGTGTAGAATGAAATAATTTCTAGCGCAAAAGTGGCTAATGTATGTTTCTCATTCCATCTACTAATTTTTCTCCTAAACGCATCGAAATCGCAGTCTATTCGCCCTCCTAACTCCTAACGCGTTAATACGTTTTGGTCCCGTTCAGCTCGCTTCCTGAACAACTCACTGACAGCAATAAATAATGACTAGTTGAATCGTGCACTTGGTCCATTAACGAGATTCCTTGGAACGAAATCCGCACTTTGTCGTCGACGTTCTACCGGAAGAAGCTTCCTTCTAAAACAGGTGTCCGGCATCGGGCACTTGGCGCCAGGAAGATAGCCGTGACGCGTTGTTGGGCATCGAGCCAATATTCTTTGCGCGTTGCAGTCTAAATGCATGCGTTGAACTAGAAGTTGGAACACAGGATCACAGCGACCACCATCGGAACCCGGAAAGAAGATACACTGAGGCTACAGGTCTGTGGCTTATCATTTTCATTGAAACTATTTTTCACGTTGAGTTACTGGTGTTTCAAAGTGCAGGTCTACCTTGGCCCAGTCTTCATCCACTGAAGAAGACTTGACCTGCGCGTCAGATCCTGGAATATCCTCGTTTTGATAAAATCCTGCCTCAAACGACAGTCATGTTGAGTTACTGGCAATCCTTCAGCTGTCAACCGTTAATTGTGGTGTTCCACCCTGATGCACTGTCTCTTGATGACCCTGGTCTGCACAAAAGGATCTAGATCTCCTCCTAGTAAATTGACGAGCAGCATCCACTGAAGAAGACCTGAACCTGCGCGTCAGACTACAGAATATCCTCGTTTTGATAATATCCTGCCTCGAACGAAGGTCACGTTGAGTTACTGGCAATCCTTTTCAGCTGTCAACCGTTGATTGTGGTGTTCCACCCTGATGCACTGTCTCTTGATGACCCTGGTCTCCACAAAAGGATCTAGATCTCCTCTTGGCAAATTGACGAGCAGGATTCACCGAAGAAGACCTGAATATCCTCGTTTCGATAACACCCTGCCTCAAACGAAGGTCACGTTGGGTTGCTGTCGCTCCATCATCTGTCTACCGCTGACGGTGGTGTTCTCGCAGGAGCAACTACCGTGCTGTTCCACCCTGATCCACTGTCTCTTGATGCCCCTGGTCTCCACGCTGAGAATCTCTATCTCGTACTCCTCGTAGAAGATCGACGACACTACCGGCATGCAGCTTTTGTCAGTACTCATGCAACAGCCGGAGTGTCCATCGCAGCGTTTCACCACTATGTAGAAAGGTTGAACAACCGTTTCACCAGGATTCTGGTGCTCGTTCTGCATCAAGTCCCTCAAGTTGTACGACCGACTCTGCGGCTCCTTGCAGAGGAAGCTACGAGAGGCGGCGACTGCTCGTGGCAGATGGATCCTTCGGTTGACACGTTGATGATGATGATGATTGTGATGGCTGAACGCCGTCGACGGGACCATGCTGTCCAGAGTCAACGGGACCAGTATCATCAGTTTCAGGAAGCTTCTGAACGGCCGACTTCTCATGGCTCGGATCTGTTAACGCACACAGCCTCGTCACAACGAACCGAGTCAATCGCCCGGGACTGCGCGGATGATCGGTCGCACCACCAGCAGGCTTTCGTATCGAGCGGTAATCGACTGAGTCTTTCCTGCTGCCAGAAGTGTATTTATACGTGGAACAGCCTGCACACATGCTACAACCAAGATGCACACGCATCGATCGAGACACCGGTCGAGAGGAAAACGATCGCACGCGTCCCAACGAATCACCGGTGAAGCTTGCGCAAGCCTTGGAATAATCGGGATGCGTTCACCGAGTTTCCTGCGGTCGCCGAGAACACGTCAACGGTCGCTCGTTCGTCTCACCGAGTTCCATCGAGATCACCGACGCCGATGACTCGTTCCAGAGTTCAAGGTCGAGTTTTTATGATCAATGAAAACGATGTTCTTCCGCGCACACCCACGACGATATTAATTTGCTAGAAACGCTTACGATCCGATTTATTCCCATACATCTGCTCGCCGCGACGCGATCGACTAACTTTAAGATAACCAGCCGAGAAACACGTTATATCAAACTCGAACTTCGACTTGCCGTCTATTGATACGACACACGAACGCTCACAAGCGAAAGCTTCAGTGAGAATCTTAATTGGTGCTTATCGCGGATGGATAGTTCGAGCGTGGCATTGTTTGCGATCGGGTTAATCGCGGAAACCGAAACTCTTGATCTCATTGGAGTTCTAGCGAATTCTAGCGTTCGTTATCGTTACCCTGAACACATGGACCAACGCGAGCCTTGTCAGTTTTCTTGGCTCGACCGCCACAGTCGGATCAACACGCCTATCAAGCGTCTGTTGTTTTGATCCTGCTTTGTATACCGTATCGAATTTTTCACAAGTAAATTGTTGGTAGACTACGGATCTTTATGGCACATAGAAATCCCAAGAGAAACATCCTGTGAACAGGAGCCGAGTTCTCTATGGCCATTAAAAATTGTGAGATCAAACGAAACATCTCATAAATATCTATAAATGTTTAGTGATTGATATTTTGAAATAATGGTACATCAATTTTCAGTGCAACCTCAGGGTCACCGTTCGAGTGCTAAAGGTTAATCGTCAGATGGAACAGATTGTCTCAGAGGTCGATTTGGACTAACACTCTAATGCAGACAACTATTCTAAATAATTCTAAAAATTATTTAGTCATGAGAAGGGACTAAGGAGCTTTATTCACAGAAATTAATCATGGTAAGTATACTGTATGTATAATGAATGTATAATTGAATAATGCATTGTCGCGGGTAGATCTAATTTCCTTGTTAATTTCCCGATAACTCTAAATTCACAGTATCGCAGCCATCATCTGTACAGGGTGTTAAGAAATGTTTGGTCTCGGCAAGCATAGGCGTATTCTACATCTTCTTCAACAAAAAGTTGCCGCAACAATTGTCCTTGACTTTGAATTTCAAGGTCAATTTTTTTAAATTGTATTGTATCCTTTTCATTTTTTTTATCCTCATGATGCATAGAATACGATACAATAAAAATTGAATTTGGCCTTGAAGTTCAAGGTCAAGAACAATTGTTGCGGCAACTTTTTTTACAGATCTCCATTGATCTGAAGATGTAAAATATGGCTATGCTTGCCGAGACCAAACATTTCTTAACACCCTGTACAGCATGTTCGACGATTACCATAGATCGATTTAGGTCACAAGTTCGATCCGGTACCCGAATAGAGCCTACAAGTGTGCTTCCTAGCTCACGCACGTGGTGAATAGTGCATCGGTCCATAATTATTAATAAACTCGCATCTGGTCATCTTCGAGTCCGATGAAGCACGGTCGAAGGACCCGAAAAACTATTCTAAGAATCGCGTTGGAAGCCGCAGCGATTCTTCGTCAATGAAATCACGTCGTTTGCCGACAAAATGGCGGAACGTCGGACCAACGCTCGTAAAATATGGTTGAAAGCTTTTTGTACTTGTTAGAATCTTTCGGATGATTTTCAAGAAAAATAGAAGAATTGCGTCTATAAATGATTAAACGTAATGGAGCACGGTTTTCCAGTGGAACATATTTATTTTTGTTCTTATCCGACTTGGTTTTCCTATTTGATTTCTGGGAAATACGAGGCCTGGAAAAATCGTAACTATATAATTACGTTTTCTTTTTACGCTAGAGGAAACAAACTTGCGAACAGTTAAATTGGTTCACACTGTTCATTACCAATGCTGATTTTCATCGATTCAAGTCACACCGCACCTATTTCTGCGACTGTGATTTCCGAATGCAACGTAAGGTACCACGTCAAGCCCTTCGCCGGGGATTCCCGACTCGGAGTTGCAACACTTTCATTACTGTTATAAACCGCGTGAACTGCGATAAATTACCTGACACAAACCGTCTCACGTAGCGAATGGCTGCAATGACGTCAGAGGGATCTCCCTCTTCTCGATTAAGTAATTCATCACAAGTAATTAGAATTCCTACTTCGTTTCGACTTAACGCTACCGCTTTATTACAGCGAATCATTAATTTGTTTTTTAATTATAAAAGAAAATTGTTATAAATACCGATCTCTAAATATAAACTGCTTCTTCAAGTACAAGTACTTGTACTTCAATAGTTTATCAGAGTGTGGACCTAACTGTGGACCTTTATGCATTTATGAAGAAATTGCTTGGACGAAACACAATTATGTTTCGCTGTTTCAAAACAGTGAAAGATTTAAAAGAAATTCAAGAACGAAGTTGAAGAAGTTGAGAAGAATAATTGGAACATTGGTCAAGTGGAATATAAAACAGTAGAAGATTGAAAGAAGTTTTAAATCAATTTTTCTATTAATTCCCACTAACATTTTTCTTTGGATAAAGATCCATTACTAATTACTCAAACAGGCCCATCAGTCAAGTATAGTTTCTCTTTCTCGATTCCTCGTACTGATATATCAAAGTTTGCTATGTCGTTTCGCAACGAACTCTTACTATCCCCATTCGGTAACTCGAAATTTCACGAACACCACTTTCTGGCCGGTGTAAAAATAGAAACCGAACTTGGTGAATTTTAACTTGGCAATGGTGATGACGCGGACACCAAGGTCATCGACTGATGTCAAGCAGAACCCACGGCTGAGACGCCGTGCGTGGTTTCAGATCATAGATTCACGACATATCTCGTACCGATGACTCAGTTCCACGTAAAACCCGTGCTAACGGATACTCGTGTAACCCGGGGCCCCCGATTTCGAAAATCGCCGAGTAACGCTTATTCGTCACCTATGTATAATTCACTCTGTTCAGTCATGCTGTTTCTCCCAGCGATACGCACGCCGTTATCCGTCTTCTTCGTCAAAAAACGAAGGAAAAAGACGGAGAACGTTGCGGACGAACCCTGCTGCAACCAGACACTAGGCAGACGGGTGCATCGCGGTGACTCACTGCAACCTGTCGCATCACACATATAACGCCTGAGGAAGAACGCACTCGCTATCTGTCTGGATCGAGAAAACGGACGGGTGCCATGGAGATCACGAATCACCGATACGGTTTTCACCGACTCCAGATTTCACCGAAAATCTTCAGTTTACATGTTCAGCCGAAAATTTTAACAATTTATACAATTACGAATCGACCGAACAACTTCAACCTCTTTGTAAGGCTAGAAGGACTAGTTTAGTCAATGGCGTCTAATAAATATCTTGAAAATCAATTTTTACAACATTTTTAGCTGGGCCAATAACGAAAATTTCAAAGATACGTGTCTGTAAAATCGTATAAATGATATACATTCTGAAAATTGGGTAATTCAGCAAATTGGTAAAAATGGCAGTCGTATTCCGAAAAATTGCCACTCCAAATAATTAAATACTGACTACATAGACAAGGGTTAATCGATTACGAACAAGAATGTAATCAAGGATAACGTTGAATTCGATCGAGACGATCTTCGAGAATGATCCTCGTAAGAGAAATCGAAGATACGAGAGGCTGCATCGGTTCTTCCGAGTATTTGCGGCAATGTTCGATGTTGGAGGATAAAAAGAGGTAGGAGAGAAGAAGGATCGTTGTCACTGCCACCAGAAAATTACCTGGAACGAAATTCGGTGGGGAGAGAAAAAAAAAGAAGAGTGCTCGGGATGCAGCCGGTGCACCGGAGAGATAACCGCACGGAGGGACTGATCATTTGACTGATGACTGGTCGAAATTTACCGCGGTCGGTGCACAAAAAAGGGGAAGAAGAGTCGGTGAACGAAGAGAGAGAAGCAGAGAGAAAAGGAAAGGACGAGTAGTCACGCTACGTAACGCGGACCCCGCTTCGAACGGGAGGCAGGTCCCACTAGTTGTAATTATAGTTATCTCCACGATGTTCTCGGAATGCTTTGCTTCGACCCCTCCTTCGAGCTTACCGGGAACTAACAGGGAGACGCTGCGAAACGCTTCGAGGACAGGACGAAACGAAACTGCGGCATACCCAGTAGGAGAGACAAAGAGAAAACGAGAGGCAGGGGGCACCGGGCCGAGGATGAAAGTTACATATATATATATAGAGAGAGAGAGAAGGAGAAAGAATTCAGATCGCAGAAGAGAGTAGTCCCGAGGACAGCTCTGGTCAATCGCGGACAGTCGGTCGGTGTGAACGGAAGTAGGTCCTCCAGTTCAGCAGAGATTCATTCAAGAGTTCCAGCCGATACACCAATCCTGAAAATGAGAAGCCTTGTCTTATTCATGGTTTACGCGCACCTGGCCTTTGCGATGGTCGCTAGACACCACAGGTAATTATCGTTACATTCGTTACACATTCAGTTACACTCCACTTTCTACGTACCTGGTTACACGGAACTTTATATGACTCCAATATGAATAAACTTCTTTTCAATAAAATAACCACTCTAATTGCAAGATCAATATTTGTTAGCGTCGTCGAGACACTAAATTAAAAATTTTTAAATAATAGAACACACCTGAAACGCGACATTCAAACGGAGAGCTATTACGTCTGCAGGCATCATCGTTAGAAATGCAAACCTATTAATCAAACACTAGAATTATTAAAATACTATGGCATTAGAAGATCCATTAAAATTGCCGTCTTTTTATGATAAGTGGACTCGACAGAAACATCGGAAGAGTTAATTGGTCTTTAACACGATCCGTGTGCCACTTCTCAGAGAAGCTAAAGTACTTAGCGTTACTATTGAAGAATACAATTTGTTCACACGCGTTCACTGCCCCGCAATCGCTTCAAAACATTCGGTGACTGTAATCGGAAACGCGAAGTTAAAATAATAAGAATGATTTTTTCTACCTAACTATTTTTCCTATGAATGTATAAAATCGGCAGTCCAGAGAGTTTCCGACAGAGAAATGTGACGAGTTTCCCCTCAATCTTTCCAGGGACGGTGGATTTCTGAATCATGTGCAGTTAGTGCACGAATTTCGATGTTCAACACCTCAGCCACGAGCAGTACCAGTCGAAGAGCTCCTAACTGTCGGTCCAAGTCCTGACGAAGTTTTCTATCCAGCCTCAACGGTTCTGACACGTTGCAACGGCGCCGGTTGTTGCCCCGATCCGAAACAGATCTGCGCTCCGATCGAGACCAGAAACGTCAGCCTGGTGTTCACGGTGAAACACACGATTGACCGGCAACGAGACAGACACCACGAAGTGTTACACGCGTTGGAGCACACGAAGTGCGGATGCGTCGACAAGAAGCTGATCAAATTCGACTGACCCAATCGGCTAACGGTGTCCGGGTTAGATTATAACGTAGTCGCGATTACTCGGTCGTGCCTGTACAAAAAGTTTAGTTCTAGTTAGAGCGATAGATAACCCAGATAGCACGAAGACGACACTTCAGACGTTTTAAACACGTCTAAAATGTCTTCCGCACATCTCCTGAACCTCTTGTGTTACAAAACGGTTTTCTAAACGTCTCTAAGACATCTGCCACGAGACGCATTAAATGTAAGACAAGTTCCTCGGTTTAACACCCTGCAGGACTCTCGACTGTGATATTTTACTAACGTAATATATATATATTATATTGTTTTCTGTTTAATATATAAATAAACGGTCAACGTTTCTTTGGAGAATGTTGTGTTTTATTATATATTCTTATTTATATATAATTTATGAAATTATATCATTTAATTTTATAATTTTATATAGCAACCGTCGCTCGTAAATTAATTATTCATTTTTTTTAGCGACGAAGTTTTACTGAGCCTTTTATATTTGCTCGCGTAAATATAAAAATAAAGAGTAAAATATTTTATATTATATAGCAATTGGTGCCTCAGAGTCGCCATTCGAGTGCTTCGAGTTAATCCTTCAGGTCGAAATACTGTTTCGCAGCCAGCAGGTCGCGTTTTATGCTCTGATTGTCCGGTGCCAATTTCAGAGCAGCCTCCAGCTCGGGAATACCGTGCTGCGGCGATGACAATTTACAAAGTGCCGCGCCTCGTCGAGCGTGACACCTGACTCGAGACTCCAGATTGCTCTCGCATTTCGGCTCCATTAGTTCCAGTGCCTGCGAACGAGAAATGCAATAAGTTGATCGAACAGGAGCAAGCATCGCTCGTAAATTAATTATTCATTGTTTTCTAGCGACAAAGTTTTACTGATCCTCTTACTTTTGAACAATCCTCCACGCATCTGCAATAATTCCCCAACGCATAATGAGCCGCCGACCGGTTTACGTACAGCGACGCAAATTTATCGCTGATCTTGATGCCATACGTATAAGCACTAATCGCTGCCAAGTGATTTCCGACTTTGAAGAACTCGCTGCAACGAAACGTGATCGATTATACAATATATATATAGGCTAGCATTGAGGGATTATGTAAGAGCTTATCGGTAGATAACGCGTTGCTCAATTAAATCTCGTACTCTATCGATACAGAGTAATTTTAATACTTTATTCAATCTCGTACCGAGTTTATTCACTTTTAATTACTCGCATATAGTGCTTACAATTTCGAGACTTTAGTTTCGCTAAGATAATTATTACACAAAGGATTTTATGCGTTTACGAGAAAAAATGAGTAGGTAAAGAAACACATACTCTCCTTTATTCTTCAACCACTGTGGATCCCGTTCTTCCGGTCGCAAGTCCGCAGAGTCGAATCCTACTTTTCGTCTCGCCTCCGCTTGTTTTTCCAGCCACTGAAATTAACAGAATTTCTATAGAAATGATTCTTACATTGTTACAGACTAAACAAACGAGGCTCACCTCTTGTTCCTCGAGATGTGAGCTTTCTCTAGCGGGAGTAGGGAACTTCCGGTCCGAGAAAGTGACGCTAATGGTGCCCTTTTTCCGTGGTAACGGCATCGGCTTCGATGGCTCGTCGAATATGCTGTTTCTTTTTATAATCTTGCCGTTTATCGCAGCTTGCACGGACGCCCATCCGGGCCTTGGATTTTTCTTCTTCAACAATTCCACATCGTTCTCATCAGAGTCTTCCGAGCTACTGGAATCATCCGTAGTTTCATTTCTATTCTTCCCTTCAATGTTTTTTTCATTTCCCTGTTTTCGTTCAACGATCTTTCCTTCGTTCTTATTTTCGTTCGAACGACTCGAAGCTTCTTCCGGTTCCGCTGTTTCGTCTTCGGTTACTTCCGTGATCGTGGCGGGTAGAGGTTTTAAGTCGCTGTCCTCTTTGAACCAATTCATCGGAGGCCTTTCGGTAATTAAATTACAATAGCAATTATTAAACTACGATAGCAATGCTATAGGAAGATTTATAAAAAATTTCTTAGCCATTTATTAATCCCTCTAACGTCTGAAAGAAACTCAAGATGTTGGGTCGAATTTTGGAAAAGTTAATCGTTGTAAAAGGTGTACGAATACTTTGTAACACCCAATGTATGTTAAATAAACAACGATTTAATATTAATTTTATTCTTGTACTTGTAAGCCTTCCTGTTCTCCTGCACTGCGCCCTGAACTTCCTGTAGAAACGGTACCTCAGCCTTCGACCTCCAATCTTCGAGTTCCAACATGGCTTCCTTCCGGTGAGCATTTCTTATCGCGTCGATTTTATTTAACGTAGCTGTATTGATATTAATTTGTTCTTTGACTGCCTCTCTTTGCAAATGCTGCCGATTTTCTGGAGGAGAGTATAGTTTATGTAAATACAGTATAACTTATTAACATTTAAGTAGATGTATTAATACAATGATGTATAGTTACCCTTTCTAATTTTCTCGAGTTCTTCGGTCTTCGCTTGAGCACGCTCCAAAGCTTGGTTCCGATACTTCCTTTTCGTATCTTTGTCTATATTTTCTATCTCGAGAACAGGCCATTCTTTATCAGCTTCCGTTTTCTGTAACGAGAGGATCGCTTCTTGGTCCGCAATGATACAGTTGCTTCCCTTTTCGATAATCTCCGCCCAGAGAAACAATTCCACTATAAACGGTGGAAAACTGACCTGTACAAAAATCTGCTAGTTTAGTTTACAATACTAGTGTATTTTAAACATTAACGAATTACACGATATCGATACCTTCAGGTAATTATCAACCACGAACAAGTCCACGTTTTTTGGATTACCCCTCAAAGGTATATTTAAAATTACGAATTCTGACGTCTGTCTCCATGTATAACTTTTGATAACTATAGCTGGCATTGTCTTCTTTATGAATAGAATCAATTCGAGAATTATTAATTGTGAAGTTTCTCGTTTACGTAACTGTCACCGTGGTATCGAAGAAACTATTGATCAAACAAATTTACTGTCAGTAAAGTGGGCGTAACAGCTATGTCTGATCAAAATAAAACAATAATTATATACTATTGGGTTAGCAAATAAGTTTCTTCGATTTTTCACAGTGGAATAAATCACAAAAACCGAACAAACTTATTTGCCAAGCCAATACAAGAGATAAAGAAATTGTGGGATGATTACGTACAGCTCTCTAGAAACGAAATTGGAGAACAATTGCCCCACTTAAATTAAAAAAACTTAGAAAATACAAGAATAAAAAATAATGTAGATCGAAATTTGAATAAGTGTCCGGCGATTTATGTACGGGAGTGTGTGTTCCGGCGTGTTTGGAAAAAGATACAACGGTATACAAGATTATACTATTTACGATCTGTATTTCAGACACATGTATACTTTACATTACAATTTTTCGTCTTAATTCGTAAATATATTAGGTAAAAAATCAACAGGCTATGAATATACTGTATGAATTACTTTTAATTAAAACGTTTAAGAGTATTTATTGACAATACTTTTTTTCATTAGACAATATTAAAAAGCTGCCGTTCACGCAACTCCCACATTCCGTCTTTATGCATGGAACCATGAATTTCCCTCTCTATCTCTTTCTCTCTCGTGAGCAATAATTTAAAATGATCGTCAAAAAACGTATGAAAGAACATTCAGATACTATGCAGCTCTCCACAGAGATGTATAGATTTTGGTTCTTGGGCTAGACTATTACTTTTGGACACAGTTGTTTATATCATCGTTAAGTCGCATCATCTAAGCCATTCGTTGAAAATCAACTACGAACTTATTGTAAAATCAGTCGGTTTTTATCAAATGTCTGCTCCTAGAAAAATTGCAATACTATTTTATAAAACGAATTGCAGGACGTTCTTGATCCCCGAAGGATATTTCACTCATCGAACACGCGCTTCCAAAAATGAATTTTTTTTTTTTTGATTACCCTGAGACGCAAAATTGTTTTCCTTTTTTTCATGAATGTTTTGTTTTCTATTTTCTCTCTGTCGCTCTCGCTCTCTTTTGTTCAGTTCCTACATTTCGTTGTACGTAACAACAGAAACAACAAGTATTAATTGTTTTTTGTTTTTCTCAATATATCGGTGATATACGAAGTTACCGTTAAAAAATGGAGGACCTTTGATAAACGCTTAAGTTAGGAAATGAAAAACTATTTTCTATAAAGATATTATGACACTATAGTTATGCCTCTTACACGCCTTACGACATACTCAGTTTTTTTTCGTAGATTACAATATTATTGATCGTTCCATTGTATGTGTGTGTGTGGGTGTGTGCGCGCGTGTGTACGGGTCTGTGTGCTATGTACAGTGTGTATCAATGCGAAATACTTTGTTCCTGCGATGGTTTCGCGTGAAGGAAACTCAATTTCTTACGAGAGACAAAGTAGTTGACATTGTACAAATACCTTTAACATTATCATAAATAAGTATACGTACAATAAGGTACGTTCGTCCTACATAAATGTTCAAGCGAGTCCCGTGATTATTATTCCCGGATGAATATTCAGTTTCACGTGTTTCCTCGTTTGGTTACTGGTTTTTTGTTGTTGTATCAACGTACATTATACATTCCACGCATATAGGGAGCTCGCTCGAAGCATCGAAGTTTCCGTAGTACACATCGTACCTCTCTAATCGTGTGTCGATCAAGATAAAAACTACAAATGTCGCATGGAATGTCTAGAGTATAGAAAAAAGAACGCTAAACAAGTTCGTCATCACATAAGTTAAAAATTATCGTCGCAATAAAAAAACGTCGACGTTGTGCGGACATCTCTCTAGTACTTGGTTCTCGCGCGGAGTACAAATTTCTCGCGAGCGTTCGAAAGTAGAACGAACGTGTCTAATCGAAACGGTGGCAACGTGCGATCTCGCTAATACTTTATTCAGTATGTTCGATTCGAAACGAAAGAAATGCAATCGATCGACTGGAGAGACACGTAAATCCGAGACGTGTATCGATCGAACGAAATTTATCGATGGAATAAATACAGATGAATTATCGAATTGTTTTGCGTGTCGAATCGAATCTACAAATGGGTTGATTTTGTAACGCGCGTTATCTCGTTTTGACAAATTACAAATTCGTTGATAGTTCAATGATGTACATAGTAAATTTACTTTTTCACGGAGTATATATATATATATGTATATATATTAGAATTCTAGAAATAGATTACGAAAGACCGATCGTCGAACGATCGAAATCGATAGTGATAATAAATACAGAAAAACAACATATATTCTAATAACGTGAAACGTGTATATAGCTACGTAAAAATATACTTATAAATTATTTAAAAACAAAAAAAAAAAGAAACTCTGGACAATCGAAGGTTTATTACAATTTACCTAAATGGCTTGAACGTTTTTTTTGTTTGTTTTTACATACATATATCACGTGTATACATCTGGCAAATATAAAGCATGCGTGTGTGCCAACAGTACATGCTCTCCTCTCCGCGAGTCGTATTCGTTGTTGCTTCATAAATAATAATTAATACAAATACTACAAAACGAATGAAGCAACACGAAAAGACATATAATATTTCTATTAAATAAATGCAAACGGATCAATGACGAAAATTTCATAATCCTGTATAAATTAGTCAAAAGATTAAGACTTCGGATATAACTAGGAATCCGAACAGAGTGTGTTCGCCCCGGTTGCGACCGCTTAGCCGCGCTAAAACAAATTACATACAAAGACGGAAGAATCGAGAATACATACAACTACGAACATCATTGGAATATCGTACAAGAAGATCTTCCATATGTCACCGTACGACCCTTCCGGCAATACTATAGTATCTCAGATGGGCATAAGTACATAATTATACGCACGAACTATTTCTTTCTGGCAGCTTTCTCCGCTTTTCGTCGCATCCGTTCAATCTCTTTTCTCTCCTTTCGCTCTCGATCAGCCTGTGCTCTGAGCTCCTTTAATTTCCGTTTCAGATGAGACTTCTCTTCGCCGTAAATACCGAAAGCCTTCAGGTCGCGGGACTCTAATCGCAGAAGGTTCCCGCCGTTGATACCAGTCTCTAGGAAACGCGGTGCGTACCGCTCTAAACCGATTCCAGTTAACCATTGACAAACCTAAACATACATTCGAAGTTACAGATCATTGCGAAACGATCGTTCAAAGAAAGGGAAGCCTTCGAAACACTTACTTGTTCCTTGGACCAATCGGTAACTGGGGCATTTTGCCAAAAGTGAGATTTCTTGTCACCTAAACCAAAGTCGCTTGGATGAGGAGGCAACCAAACTTCACTCGCATCTAGATTTGCAACGCCGTTCGTACAAGCAAGGCATTGAATTATAACGCAACGGAAATAAATCGACGACAGGGTGTTCGGCGAAAATTTTAAACGTGCACGAAAATACACGTGGAATAATATTGCATTATGTATACGGATTGATTGCATATACTGAACACCCTGTACACGAATTGAAAATTTTGTTTGTAGTGCTGGAATCTACGATCTATTTCTATTACCTGTTTTGGATGGACTAGGATCAACAGCAGGCGGGCTCACCGACCCTCCAGATGACAAACTGGAAGGTGAACTACCCGGGTGATGCCAAGGCGTGCCACCACTTCCGGTTGCGTTCGATGAAGGAACAGTAACTTTCTTCACTGTACGAATAAACGATTGATCAGAAAGGTGAGAATCCTCTACCGTTCACACGTTTACTAAAAAGTAGGTATTTACCTCTTTGATTGGCTTCGTTCACCGCCTGTCTTATTTCCTCCACTAAATGGTGGGTGACCAAAGTCGGATCGTTATTGTGCGGATTATTTAAATCGCTAAAGTCTCCGGAACTCTCCCTCGAAGAAGACATGTCGTTTCCACCGAGCCTTCTTTCCCTTTCCGCGAGGACCTGTTTCAATTGTTCTGCTAAGGACGCCGGCGGCCCAGTTAAATCTACGTATATAATTAACAATCATTTCACACTCGAGCCTTCAGGCCGGGATCACGTTGAAGCGACGAACGTGAATTTGAATAAAACCAACGAGTGTTGGTCTAGTATTTTAGACAATTATCGAGAACAGAGACGAAGTTCTACATTCTACGATGTTGCCTAAGAATAAAGGGAAGCTACAAGTTGGAACTTCCTGATATAAAACATAGAACTATCTGTTTTCGTTTATAGTTTTTTTAAATACGAACGCAGTTGGAACGTTCGTCGTTTCACTCCGGCTTTTGTAAATCGTATAAAGAAAAAGAAAGTACTTTTCTGGGACTGCGGCCAACTTTGCTCAGTCATAGCTCGGACTTGTGAGCTAATAGTGCTGTGCTGTCGAATCGCCGTGGGATGCGTAGGTTCCATATGCTTACTCTTCAGCGAGCTAATCGAAGAACTACTGGAATAGGAACTCAAGTTTGATTGCTTCGACGTCAAGTCGTTTGGCGATCTGCTGCTAGTGTCTTGAGACAGAAGCTTGGAAGAAGAATCCTCGTCGGTATTGTCTCCCGACTCGTCCAGACCGTAATCCTGAAGGATCAATATCGATCAAGCAAATGTTTTTCACCATCCTTGGAGACAGACATTTGTAAATTACGTTGTACGTACAGAACTGCTATTGCTAAGGCCACCGGATCGTTTAGGAAGCTGCCGGTTCGCTAAACCTCCTCTGCTAGCAAGCTCAGCCTTACTTTTCCCTGCGGAGTTGTCGAGAAGTCGATGAGCAGGTACCGCTCTATCCAGTTCCTCTTTCACTGGTAACGGAAGTGGTAATTTCCTTTCCACCGTTGCTGTTTTGTCACCGTCGTCGGGACTGCTAAGGTCCGACGTCTCTGTGTCCGAGAGCTGACAACTGGTGGACGATGGTGGCGGCGGTAATTGCCGTCGCGATAATTGCGGTGTTACTATTCTAGCCGTTGTACCGTCGTAAGGCAATCTTACTGGCAATCCGAATCTTCTCTGAGTCTCGGTCAACTCCACTTCCAACGTGATTACCTGAAATCGATTCGTTTGTCGTAGGTCTACTAGGAAAATGCTATTTCTAATTTCTCACATATGAAATGTCGGATTTCAGAATGCATCAAGCGATGCTTGGTTAAAATGTATCGATCGATCAACACTTTTATTGTTTCATATGTAACAATAATAATAATTGTTCGTGTACCCTATCCTTTAAACTCTTCACGAGAGCATTGTACTCCGTATCTTTCTCCTGTAGCAGCTGTTGATAGAATTCGTCTCGAGCCGCAATGTCCGCGCGCAGCTCGCGTGCTGCTCTTCTCGCTCGTGCATATTTCTGCTGTAAAGCAGCATTCTGTGCTGTTGCCTGAGCCAGCATTTCCCGCGCTGTCGCCAAGTCCTGTCTGGCAGTGCCCAAAGCCCTCTCGGATTCGTGGAGCCGCAATCCGGACTCGCGTAATTTCGCCGCATACTCCTCGCTACCTGCCCCACTGTTTTCCAAGTCTACAAGCTATAAATGAAAAGAATACAATGAGATTGATCCTAGGGCAACGCGACTCGATATTATATATGGTATATGAACGGTATGGGAAGCGTATGCATGATTTCAATGGATTTAAACAGCGTGCGATGTACGAAACACATAAAATAGCTTTTGCGAAAAATTCTGGTTTTGTTTACCTTAGCTTTCAGCTTTTCCACCTCTCCGTCTGCTAATGCTAGTTTATACTGACTCTGCAAGCAGCGAACAACGAACACAGTGCATAAAAGCAAAACCAAAAATATATTTACTCCTATGAAAACTCTCCTATGAAGGTGCGCTGAGATGTGTACACAAAATGGTGGTATAACTCAATGTAACTCGTATATACATTTATGTACAATATTCTATAGTGCATAGTTCCTTCGCTGTTACCGAAACACTAGATATACTTCGTGCAGTAATAAAACAATGCAAAAGTGCGCTATACAGACTATTAAAAAGACTAATTCAAAATATAAAAAAACAAACGTTTTTGGACACTACGAGAGACGCTACTTCCTGATAAATAATGAGACCAAGTCATGTATTTCTCATTAATTATACGTTCGAGGAGAACAAACGAAAAATATGCCAATCGAATTGTTCAATCGTGGTTGCCAGAAAATTTTTAAACCTTGATGAAAAGGGGTTCAAAAGTTTTCTGGCGATCTAGTTGATATGCACATCATAGTCTATTTATACCACACGTTCCTCAAGAGAGAGAGAGAGAGAGAGAGAATTACCTCTTGTAAAAGTAGTCTCAGACTGTCAACGTCACTTTGAGTGGTAGGCATGTGCGGTGGCAGCGATGAGCTAATGATAGGAGATCTACTGCGACCGGAAGCAGACAAATAACTTTCGATAGGACTGTGGGGAGGGTCCCCTTCGGAACACGACGACATCGCTGGAGATCCTGGTATCGCACCCATGCCTCCGACACACATCTCCTCTGCAGATCGTTGACCATCGGGCGAGGCGTCCGAGAAATTCAGTTTTCTATAGCAAGAACAGAGAGGCGATCTCGTGTTGAGACACTGTACACGTTTATAAATAATTTATCGGATACGCGAGGGAACACATTCATGTTGCACAAGCGACGTGAACGATACACGAATAGACTGCGGATTTTATTAATTCACGATAGCAGACTAAGAATGGTGAATCGAAGAGGGGTGGAACATAGTAAAATATTGAAAAACAATTGAAATCACGCCATTATAATAGTACAATATACAATGTCGTGTTTCTTACGACACTAATTAATGATTCTTATCAGGAGATTAAGTCCCTTCTTAATCAATTATATGCTACATTACACGAATGTATTCTCTTGTTATTTTCCCTCAGTACCTCAAGAGACATCGTGTCATCATTGAGGTGGCCGTAGGTTGTCGTCATAGACATTGGCGAGCAAGGATAAACCATCATTGGGAAATTACGTTAGTGGAGGGTAGACTCGTATTTCCAGGATTGCAACCCCGTACACTTGCAATCCTGGAAACGAGTCTAGCCTCTTGAAAAGAAGATCGTGTAAAGTGTCGAGTAAGTACCTAGCGGAATTAGCTTGTTGCTGTTGCTCCCTTTCCTTATCCGCCTGTAGACTCTGTTGTATTAGCATAGCTACTTCGGAATTTGGGTCGCGTTCTCTGCCGATCACAAAACGCACAAGACCTGAAGTATTTCGAAGAACACTGGCTGCGTAAGCTTGCGTAACCCCGACTAAAGATTTTCCGTCCACTTCAACAATTTGATCGTTTACTTGTATTCTGCCCTCTCGTGCGGCTGCCCCCTTCTCGGTGATGGTTTTTACGAATATACCTAACTTCTCGAGGCCCGCGTCCGCACCGACACCCATCCCGATAATACTTAAACCGAGACCCTCCGGTCCTTTCATCAGCTCCACTGGAAATACCTGAAAATATATTTTTGTCAAATGAATTTCTAATCGTATACAGGCTGGGGTCCACCTATCTTCTATGTAAAATTGATAATTGTAGAATCACCTCCATCTTCTCCACCCGTTTCTCGAGTTCATATTCGGCGCTCGCAGCAACGGGATCCACGTCTTCGTTGTGACGATCGTACTCGTTCACCGAATGAGTGGAATAAACTCTCATTGGCCCCGTATCGAATGTGACTTTTTTATTCATTTTCCTAATTGGACTAGTCGCCGGGTAATCATCTTTTTCCTCATCCGATTCCGGTATTCCTGCAACCTCCATCCAAAAATGGCCGTCCTCGAAATAGTGCACTCCGTTCTCCACCAACACCTGAATAGATATTAACACGTTCATTATATTTGTTACACTCTCGGTTGATAACAGATTGCGGAGCTTTATGCATTCGTAGGGACCCGTGTTTCTTCTTTATTCTAACCGTGAGAATATTTCCTTGATTACTGAACAGTCTACGAAAAGCAAGTTGCATAAAATTCCGCAGTCTAATTACTACCATGATCTTACAATTTTTCCTGGCATGGGTGGCATATACTCATCCTGATGTTCAGTCTCTGTATCGTCATTAGTCTCGTGAGTATCGTTCAAGCTGCTAACCGATCCAAGAAGACCACTTTCGCTTCCGGTTACAGAACCCACTTGACTCTCCGTTAACGAGTCTATGGTCAAATCGCTACGTGATCTATGGGATAAACTAAAAAAACGACGAAGAGACGTTCAATTCGTTGTTGACAAATAATTCCTCTGGTTTTACATATGTATGTATTATATCGACGGTGAAACGCTTCGTTTACCGTTGTAACAAATTAATGGAAATAAGGTCGTAGCGCAAGCCGCAAAATATTGATGTAAAGTGAAAATAAGAACATAAAAGAACAAACTGATTCACCTATAATCATTAGTGGTGCTATTAATAAGACTGGTATCTGGAGCGGACAAGACATCGGAGAGCCAATCCGGGGTATTATCTTGATCCTCTCTCTCCCTTTCTTTATCCAGCTCTTTGTTCTTATCGATAGAACTTCCATCGTTTACAGCCTCAGCGCTTACGGTGGGAGACAACAGTCTTGCTATTTCCTGAGCTTCCTCATCCGACAATAAAGCTGATCCTTGTCTAATTGATTGATTCATATGATTGATCTTGCTCTCTCATACTTTCTAATATCATGATCAGTGGAACTGAGCACAGTTCGACCGTAAAAAAATTGAAAAAAAAGGAAGGTTCATCTTACCTTATCTTTTTCTCTAGGATGCTGTGGTCCCGGTAGGTAACGAGTTTGTTGGAAATCGCATTGAAATAAACACGAAATAGTAAGAAAATATTAGAATTCAAATGAAAGAAAGCAAAGTGCTAGTAAGCTTGTCGCCAAATTGCCGCCAAAAATCATTTTACTGTGTAACTAGAATAATCGATCGTTCTATGGACTTCTTTTTTTTATTAATAATACCAGAATAAACTGTCTTCGAGAATGATCTGTATGTTTTATGGTTTACGCTACTTACCGAGAGCTCAGCAGATTTTCTGCTTCGTCAGCAGTCATGGTGTCCGGTGTTACGGAAACTGCTTGGTTCAGATTAGTTTTCGACGATGTCTCGATCACGCTCTTCACAGTATTCTGTTCGTTAACGTGTAACGTGTCCACTGGTGCATATTCCAAATTTGTGATGGTCTTTGTATCACTCGAATCGCTGTCCTCGTGAAGACTACTTTCCGATGGGTTGTGTTCGGTAACTTGCTTTTTATCCATATGCTGCGGTGGTATAATAACGGGGGACGAGCTCGGAGGTGTATTTGTTTGTTGGACCGAATTCACCGAGTTGCTTTCCTGTAGTCGTAATTTTGCTAATTCAGCCTTGAGCTTCTCTTGTTCCCACGTGGTCTGCGGTTGATCCGATTCCTCCGCAGTTTTATTTAAAACGGTGCTTACCGTCTGGGAATTCGATTTGGATGGCGGTGTTGTACTACCTGCTAGCGTTACATATTCCTTTTGGCTGGCAGACTTGGAATTTACTTTCGCGGTGTTCACGTGATACACGGTGTCGTCCGATTCCGCCGTCTCTTTGTTAACAGACTTCTCGATCAGATTATCGGTACCGTGGACGCTCGAGATCGACGAGCTTTGACTCGTATTTAAAATGGCTTTGTCCGTTTGATCCTTGTTATCGACCTCCGCGAAACTCGATCGTTTCCCAGACACTTCCTCTTTATTTTTCGCTATCTTCTCCCGCATCGAGATCTTGATTTGATCGTTCTTCGCGTTCGACACGGTCTTCTGGCATATCGTCTCCGCGAACGCGTGCCTCTCGTTAATGATATTCGACTTTGACTTACTATCTAAGACTACATTTTGATTTACTTCTGTGATCACTGAATTGGTTCGCCCATGATCGTGATTACTATCCTGGGACATTTTGTTATGGCAACTTTTAGTCGAATCTGTTTTTACTACAGCGTTCTCCTCTATGCTCGCTTTCGTCTGAGGCTTCGCTTCGTTATTTTGCAGAGACGCGTCCTGGTTCTGTTGCATTTTCTTTGCATATGGCGAGGGTATCGGTATGTCTTTATGTTCCAGAGCTGGATACTCCTGATCCGAGCTTATTACCGATGGTGGTCGTTGTCCTAAACCAGCTGCTTGTAGATCCACGCGAACGTGAGAACGTCGAATCACGGTGGTTGTATCAGTTTCGTTGAATCTTGAATTTTTATCGGAAACGTCCTTCTCAGAAATAGTTTCCGTGTAGGACGCGGGCTTCTCTTGATCTTCGGGTTCCAGCTCATAGCTGTTTCGACCTTGAAAAATAATGTTACAATGTTGAATGTACACTTGTTAAAGTAAACACGTAATTGTTTAAAGTGGTCGTTGTGAAGTACCTCGACAATCGATGCAAAGCAGTCGTAGACACATGATATTTGTATCTTTCGTGTATAAAATAACGTAAAGTTTTTTTAAAAATTAAACTTATCTCAGAAATACACAATAAAGAGTAAACTATAAGAGTTTTGTTACAATAACTTCTAAAGATCGAACTACACAAATAATATAAACAAACTTTGGTGCGAATGTATCTGGTGAAACATGAATACCGCACATAGTTTGGGTGAAAATTTTTTATGCTATATCATTACACATTACTGACACACTATCCTCCTCAGGGAACACGTTTTTGAAAGAACACATCAGGAAATATCGAATTTTTTCGTAGCCCCACATTCCACGAAACAGACACAGTTCGACGGCAACGATTAATTTTTAATAAATCTATTCTTTTTTTTTTGTTCACACTGACCGGGACAAAAATCTATCGGAATTTGAAAAATACTTTTCCGAAGAAAATGCTGCAAAGTACCAGCAGACAGAAGCAGAACAGAATACACAGAGATTTCTATAAATAATACTGTTGAAACCGGTAGGAGGAACTGAGATCAAGAAGAGGAGGAAAAAGGGGAAGGAGGGGAGTTTCCTCCTGGGCTTTTACTTTTCAGTATTTTGGCAGACTGCCACGGTAAAATATCAAAATGTAAATACGTTATTAAACAACGATTTCCCGGCAATTAAAAAAAATATCGTCTAATTTCAAACAACCAATAGCGTATTTAAATTCGTGTCTTTTGTACATACAGGGTGAACCGCGAATCGTGACCAGTAGATATTACTCTGTTATTAGCAGCCGGATCGAAAACATTTTCGAAAAATAATTTAAAAAATGCAATTTTTTGAAATTTTTTTAATGTTATACTTACCGAATTCGCCTTGAAATCCTCCAATCAATAGGCTTGAAAAAATTGAACGTGACGTTGGTAAACCATGGGAAAGAAGAGAAATAAAAACGTTTTCGATCTGCTGATAATAGAGTAATCCCTACGTGATCACGATTCGCGGTTCTCCCTGTATACGTTCATATTTGTTTCATGTTTTGTGGTATAATTATTGAGTATTCAAACGTGTATAGAATGTATTACGTACGTTTGTTTAGATGTGGACTTAAAGTCATGTTACTGAGATATGATTGCGCATATACCATACCCGCTTGAATTTTTTCAGACATTTCCTTATCTGCCTTCTCTTCTTTACTATCCTTGGAAGGGGAGCTAGGGGAGCTCATACTAGAAGAAGCGCTATCCGTACCTCCAGACGGTGGTCTTAATTCCGGATCCGGAGATTTCGAAGATTCGATTTTCCTTTCATCCGTCGAATTATCTTTTTTTCTGACCGTATTGATGCAGGATCTGGCCCAGTCCGGTCTCGGATCAGGTCTGACAACTTCGTTCTTGCCGTCCGTGTCCAGCATCTCTCTCGAATTCTTCAGGTCAGTCGCTTTCTTCAAGATCTCGTCGTTCTTGGCTAACCACTCGTTCCTCCATTCGGAAGTCTTCGGCGGCGAACGAATCGAATTCGTCGGATAATTTAAATACTCCGGAGTGTCGAGTAATTCGCCATCTTTCCTTCCCCTGTTCTCGTACGAGATACTAGTCATATTCTCTATCGACATGCTCCGCGTTGGACTAGATATATCCGAGTTCCTATCGTACGGTGAAACGTGCGATCTCGACTGCGTGTAAATATCAATACTCGAGCTTGCGTGCGGATTTTTCGAGCTGAGATTTGTCTCCGAATTGCTGAACCCCTTCGGATGTTGAGCAGAAGTATTTTTTGATATGTCTGCGTTCCGCGAATGTGCTTTGGCTACGGTGTTCTTCTGTACAACCGCGTACTCGGGTATGAACGAGTCTTGCGTTTTCTCTGTCGGCGTGGTGTTCTTCAAAATTTCCCGTTGTTCTTGGTTTCTTTGGAAATGCTTGTTTTGTACATTCGTATTCTTTTGTACAACCGCGTACTCTGGTATGGTGGGCGAAGTATCAAAATATTTATTTATAGTAGCGTACTCGGGACTACTAGGAATATCCGAAGGAGACACGGCCGCGATGCTGGCCGGCCTTTCTTTCTTCACGTTCGAGGAATTTCTCGTCGGCGGTAACGGCGGTGGCGGAGATATGGCTGCCGATCTAACGGAACAAAAGCTCGCGGATCTTGTCGCTGGATTCGTTGAAATATCGGTCGGTCTTTTAACTTCGTTATCGAGGTTCGCTGAATTTTGTGCGTGTCCCGCGGAAACGGCGTCGATGTTCATCTTGTTCGCGCTCTGGTTCAACGAGCTCTGAACCACCGATCTATTCGGATCCGAGTTGTATCTGCTCGGTCTGGTTTTCGAGAAATGACTGGTCCAATTTTTCTGCTTCTCGATCAGTTCTTTCGAGTTCAATCGCCTTTCAGGTTTCTCCGGCTTTTCCGGGCGTTCGTCCAGGCGATTCTCCTTTCCGTAATTCTTATCAAATTTACCGAATCCTGACCGAGACTTGTGCTTGTCCGGCACGTGATCGAATCCGTGGTTGTGGCCATTTTCGAAATGTCTTTCGGCGTTCAAGGCTGGAACGCTTGCACTCCAGTTGCTCAAATGATCCCTGGTTCCTGGAGGCGATGGGGATCGAGGACGAGGCGATCTTGCCGGGGATGTACAACCTGATCCAGAATTTGCTGAACTAGAACGTGATCTTAAACCGTGCAGGTTGCTGGGCTTCGCAATTCTGTCGACCCTGTACAGAATTTATAAGATAGATTAGCAACGAGCGATACATTATCTTAACTGTGTTTGTCGTTCGTTTCGGACGCTCTATTACTTACTGTTTATTCGGTTTGTTTTCTTCCCCGAGCTTCTCGAAGAGTGCTCTCGCATTGTTGAAACGGGCAACATGACTTTCGGTTCTGACAACCGTGACTTGAGTAGGAGATTCTTTCAGAGGCACAGCCGGTTCCTTGAAACCGTCGGTCAGAATATTATTGGATCTATGGCTTAAATTGTCCAGTTGCGGTTTCGACTGAAAGATGTTCGCGATGGCTGACACTTTTGAACCGCCAACTCGTTTCTTTTCCTCCACTGTTGCCATGGTTTCTCTTCTGTTATGAATGAAACAGAGAAGTATTACTTCAATGAAACTCAATCTTACAGAATGAAACAACTTTAAAAGATATATTAGTACCTGGACCTTGCTTATAGAAAAGTAATGCGAATTTTAAAGCCGGATACGCTTCAGCCCATTGTCATTCATGTGTTTCTTATGTTAAACATTGTTTTTTTTTTTGTTGATGATCTGGAAAAGAAAGAAAATAAAATAGAATTGCTATTGAAATTGTGTTGTGATGTTGTTGAATGATCTTATTGTGCAAGTATCATTGAACATGCATGCAGGTCATTGATCTGATAGGCACTTGTGATACTTCTTTGAAATAGTAAGCATATTCTTTAATAGCATTAGTGAAGGATTTTATTAAGAGATTGCATTAGGTATATCTGTCTCTGATTGTCTGAAATGATTTAAGTTAGACTTAAATGGAGGGCATAGTATACAGAGGTGGGGTCTTGTCTGGGCTTCACCCTCCTCCCATTGCCATAGCACACCATGCTCCTGCAATCAATACTTGAATCCTTTCTCTGTAGTTGAAGTATGAAAAGTGGAAGCATACACATATTATGAGCCTCGTATTATGTGCCTTGTATATAATATGTAAACCTTTGTAATAATAGACTAGAGTAAACCAGCACCTTAAAATAAATAATCAAGCTGATGCAGCTAACTTTCACTTGCTATTTTTTTTCACGGCAGTCGAAACGTGCCTCCGAAAATTCCGCGAAATTTTCCGGGAACCGTTTAAAACGATATATTTCGGTAAAATTATATTTCGAAAAATTTCTTCGTCCTCGAAAAGTTCGCATGTAATTTTTCGAAACAATTAAAATTTCTCTTTTTTATCAGACTGATAAAACGATACATTTCGGTGAAATTGTGTTTCGAAAAATTTCTTCGTTCTCGAAAAGTTCGAAATAATGAAAATTTCTCTTTTTTTATCAGACTGATTACGTTAAATATTTCAGATTGAAAATGTGCAATTTTATATTTTATAACATACTGATTGTAATACTTAAAACATTATACTTAGCATTAAAGGGGATGGTATGGGGTGTATAAAGTAGCCGTGCACACCTTCCATAAACATGCTTCTTTAACAGTATAATAACATGCTGACACAGTCGTATCTTTTTAGTAAGATGTATTATCCGCATGACACATTCACGAGGCAACAATTTGATGATAAGATAATATACGCGATACTTTTCGATATCCTAAATAATTTCTTTAGACTTCGAATATTTAATTTTCTCGATCGCTTTTCGATTTTAAATGTACCGGGTGTAAATAATAATTCGATGATTATCTTGTTAATCGATTGTAGAAATGTTTAAAGATTTGCTTCTGTTCCGGTCCGATAAAAATCACGTATTTCCGTTTCGGAAACCAAAAAGTCCCCATATCGTCGTGTCAAGTTCGTTTTACGATATTTACTTTTGACAATACGTCTAATCTCGTGTCCGAACGATAAACAGTAGTAGATAATTCTCGATAGAGGCGTTATTCATTCGACGAAACGTGTCAGTGAATTACTATCGAACAGCATTCATGCGAAGAAAATGGAAAATCGAAATTGCATAATAATCAGACCCTACGTTTATTATCAATGATTCAGAATGTTTACAAAAAATTCAAGTAAACGTACGCAGCGTTTCGCCATTATAAAGGTGCTGGCCACAGTGGGGTTTTCGGGAAGAAAATTTCGGATAATATACTCCTAGAATCGAAGGATCTCTCGTTCGACATTTACTTTCATAATCGACGTTCGATCCGCTACGATAATAACGCGGACGATCGTGCGAAAATTGCATTCAAACGAAATATGTCAAATTGTTTATAGGATTCGCAAACTAACCAGAGGTGTCACCATGTGCACGAAACCATTTTCCGTTTTGCAACGATGTATTTTCGAAGGTTTTCGCGTGTTCGTTGGAACGCGACAGCTCAATTTTCTTCACTCGCGCAGAGAGCACAACCGAAAAAACTCCTCTCCTTTGGAAATATTACAAGAATATTACAAGACTTTCGCACTTGTCTCTCTGTCAAGATCGCTTATATTCGTGACAGACGCTCGTTACCGCGAATTTTTTCACACTTTCGTTCTAGAATAGTATTCCGCACGGTAATCTCGAACGCGTGAACCGGTATCGCTTTTGATTCTAGTTTTCTAAACAACCACTACTTATTTCCAAGTTAATCGCGATACGATTTTACATCGCGAAACACTTTCACAACCGGCTGTGATCTGCCCGTGTCAACAACCCGTGAAAAATGGTCCAAGATGGTCGTCGTTCCTTTTTAAAGATGGCGACCCTTGCACGGCTCTAGGGACTTTCGTCTCGAAATATTTTCAACCAGGGTAGTTTCACTCGAATAGGAGAACTGTTAGCACGGAATTTAGTACAGGTACACAAAATAAAGATGTCACTACTGTGCAAGAGTAATTCTCAAAGTATCGTACGCCGCCCAAGTCCTTAGCCACTCGATGGCTGCAGCTATAAATATTATGGCACGACATATATGTAGTAAGTATTAGCATTACGATTACAGTCCACTGTTTATTATAATTAATTTGAAGTAAAGAATGTATTTCTCTTTTCAGATGAAACTGATGTTACAGGAGAATTCTGCATGGACAGCAAAAGCAGTGGGACTGCAATGATTATCAAGGAATTCAACGAGATTTTCGACAGTCTTAATGGAGAAGGAAGGAAACATGGACCATTAAAACCACTGACAGGACCTATAACAAGAAGAATTTTGTAATGAAATTGATTTCTCGATTTGTATTGCAAAAAGTAATACCAAAGTTTGATTGTACAAATTGTACATTACATATATTAAAACCAGCGATAAGTAGAAATAGAAATATTATTCTTAATGATTACTTTTTACGGTGTTTATGTAGAAGTTACAATATAGTGTGCTTGGTTTTATATAGGTGTAATGTACAAAGTAATGTAAAAAGTACAATTAAACATTTTATAAGAAAACATGTAGTTTTCAGTTTTACGTGCGACCACAAAAATTTGGTTATTGATTTCCTTTTAGATTATTTAGTTTTGTATGCAATTCGCAATTTTTGTAAATATCTTAATGATTTAATGTGTGGCAAGCACTGATATATATACTATGGATACGGTATTGCTATAAACCAGCCGTACAGCGATTGATACAAGTTGAAGAAGGACTTTAGGACTTTATTGCCAATGCCAGCAATGGCGACTTTGAATTGGTCTCAAGGATCTCCTATCCATAGTATATATATCAGTGGTGGCAAGCGCGAAAGACTTTTACCAACTCCATGTTCACTTATTAAACATTGCATCGCGATTAGAAATAATAAATATAGGAAACATTGTAAATAGTAGTAATGTAATAGTAATAATAATAGTAGTAATATGTAATTATAAATGTATAACAATTAATATTGAATAGAACGTATTTAAAATGTAATAAAATGTTTTAATTTTTTAATTTTTAAATAAAAATTATAAATTAGCAAGGAATGGGTAGTATGGATTTCAAATAACCGCGTTTTGACCAGTTAGTTGTGGTACACAAAATTCAGATGGCGTTCGATTTCGTGCTAACAGAAAAATACATTGAGTGACACTACCCTGTATTTTCAACCGAAAGAGTTCACGTTGGATAAGATATCTATCGATAAACTCGAGATAAACAATTTATACTGATAAAACAAAGATGAAAAAAATAGAAATTATTTTCCCGTCTCAGAAATACTTATATATTGTACTTATTATATCTGTCACTTTTCCTTTATATTGTATTATTATGAATAAATAATAATTTGTGAGAGATGAGACGTATAAACGTAGCCATAGACTATAGCCCACAATCTAGACGTAACATGGACACAGGAATTTATTTATTTCTATATAAAATGGGATTATAGATTACTATATTTTCGCGTTCTAAGGTATAGAAATAAATAAATGTTTCAAATAAAACGAAATACATACTTTAGCTAGATTAGATTAGACTGAACACTGAACTATCGAAAAACGTGAGAGTTTCGCCTGGTTTCGCCTCTGTAAGATGAGCGTGTATCATGGGAGTATCTTGGAGTATCTTTCCTATCGATCCTGGTGTACACGTCACACAATGGACGCTTTAGTTTACGGTTCTGTGAAGAAAGGATCGTTTACTGTGGTTTAATGAAGAGACGCGGAAATCCCTTGTGCGAATCACCAATGTATTTCGTGCGGAAGAAGTCGTAGATATAGTTGTTGAACGCATATCATTGAGCATTCTTGCGTGAGGTGCGAAGTGTGTTTTAAAAGTGAAGAACGAGTGTGCACGTAAGTGTGTACGAGCTGCCTAAAAGGGTTTCTAACGTCCAAGGACTTATGTTTGTAAAACCATGAACTATTTTCGATAAAATCAAAACGTCGGTCTCGAGTTATGTATGTTTTGTGGTGCCGATTGTTGCTAGTAACAAATTTACTATTCGCAACGGACTTCTCCTAGGCATAGCCTTCGCGTTTCCAAAGACTGCAATAATAAATGTACAGACATCAAACGAGCACAATGTGTTGTTTTGTCTGACGTACACAGAAAAGCAAAACCATCGACGAGACTCCTCGCCTCTATACGTTAAAAATAGTCTACAGATATATACATATATATATGCATAAAAAAAAACAGGTTTTAGTCAAGATTGTTAACTGTTAACATCTTGTAAACTGTCTGTTTACTAAATAAACTTTACCAGAAACGTTCACGTATAAAGTTCTAACAAAATATAAAGCGACACTCATTGTGTTTCGTAGAGCAACGAGAATTGTGTACTCCGTTTCGTTACAAACAGAGGGAAAATCTTCTGCAGTTCAAAACATATCATTTAGTTTATCTGCTTATATAAAACGGACATTTATATTCGTGAATTTAACAAAAAAAAAGGAGAAAGAGAGAGACAGAAAGAGAGAGAGAGAGAGAAGCAAAGTTGTTTTCCTTTGTTAAACGTTGTTTCTGTTGAAACGACAAAAAACTTTTGCGACATTAGGCAGTACAATTCATATCTACCAAGAGCAAGGTGTACTTGCCGACACAGTAGATATATATATACATATATATTTTATAAAACTCGTAAAACGTTTTAATCGAACGGGCATAAGGACAATTTTAAAGTCAAAGTTTTCGGCGAATGGACTTTTATAAATCTTTTACCACAGTGACATTAAATCGGATTTCGTGTGCAATCTTCCGAACTTTTCTCCTTGTATGCTAAAAAATGTTACCGCATTGCTTTCTACCGTATAATTGCCGTATGACATGCCAGATTCGTTCGAATATGATATTGTTCTCGGACAAGTATCACAGCCCGCTGGATATCCATCTAGTAAGCCCTTTTTTATATTTGCGTTTCAGAAAAGGTTTAAAGGCGCCAGAACTGCATTGGCTTTACGCAAGAGAGCCCGAAACATCCAGAAGTACAAAGCCTGGATGACGGGACAAGTGAAGAGATATATTTATGAGCATTAGTGAAAGTGATCGAATAAATAGTGAAACTATGGACAATAATACCGACGGAGACAACTTAAATCTAAGTTGCGGAGAGAACGACATAGTAGACGAATTAAAAATCGCTGCGGACGAAACGTACGACACACGTAGCGAGGTTTCGTCGAGCAGTTCAAATTCAGATTCTAGTCAGCCTAGTATAAGCTCAGTTTCGACTAAATCCTCGCGTGGAGACAATAAACGCAATAGAAAGAACAGGGGAAAACGTGCTAGGTCAAGGGATTCGAAATCCTCCAGCCCCGAAACAAAGCGTGCGAGGTCTAAGGAGAGTAAAGGGATTGTCAAGAGCTACGATTATGCCACAAAATTAAATTACTTGTTTAGGGATGCAAGGTTTGCTGCTTTTATTACATATTACATTCTCGTTAATCTTATGTAAACTCGTTGGTTTCTCTACTTGCGAACGTTTAGATAAGTACGCCTATAATGTAAATGCCAAGAACATGTCTTAAAGTTCTTTTTATTAGATTTTTCATCATCAAATCGAACAACGCCGAGAACGTTACGTTGTCCAAGGCGAAAGGAGTATGGAGTACGTTACCCCAAAACGAAGCCAATTTGAATCAAGCTTACAGGGAATCCAGAAATGTCCTTTTAGTATTTTCTGTGAAAGAATCGGGGAAGTTCGCAGGCTTTGCACGACTCAGTACAGAGTCTAGAAGAGATGGAGCACCCATTTCTTGGGTTTGTATACGCGTACAATTAGATACAAACAATTTTCGAAGCTGTTACGTAACGTTACATATCGGATAAAATCTAAATTCCAGGTGTTACCTCCAGGATTATCGGCGAAAGCTTTAGGGGGTGTATTTAAAGTTGATTGGATATGTAGGAAGGAATTACCATTTACAGCGACGTTACATTTGTACAATCCGTGGAACGATGGTAAACAGGTAAAAATCGGACGAGACGGACAAGAGATAGAGCCAAGAGTCGCGGAGGAATTGTGCAGGCTGTTTCCAGAGGACGAAGGTAATTGAAAAACTCCCTGATTTTGCTCGAACACGATTCTTCACGAGACTGTATGTTTTAGGAATCGAAATGACTCCGATCTTGAGAAAGTCGAAGGAAGCGGCGAAGCATGTTACGAAATCATCTCGTTCGTACCGAGACAACAGACCTGTTAACAACAGTTCTAGATTTTTACGGTCGAGAGGTGGTAGGGGACGTAGGCTTTTCTTAACTTCACGATCTCGTTTAGCTTCTTTAGCCAGAGGATCTCACTTAGCTGGTAACGATCATAGAGGATCTAGGGATCATCATCATCATCGATATGCTTCCTGGTTTACTCGAGGAGATTCTCCTTACTCAAAGTACAGTACTCGATTTAAAGCTGCATTGTCGACGGAAGCTTTACGCTCGAAGTTTAACGGTTGTCAACGTTACAGGGGATACGGTAGTCCTGGATTAGGTGTAGCTGCGGCGGCAGAAGCATATGTCGCGGATTACATGCGTACCATGCAACACCAATTACCTCCATTACCTCCTTACGCTGCACCTCATCCTTATGACTCTTTACCTCCACCGCCACCACCACCCAGGTATTACGATGGTCTGCCATTGCCACCTGATTATAGCGCGGCCGCATCCGCCCTTGAAAAGCGCAGCTACGAGAGAAGTGTAGATGAATTTTTATGGAGAACAGCGAGTCGGCATAGTCGGCACAGTGATCATCGATCCTCCCGGGATCACCATCATAGATATAGGGATCGTAGATAAGAAATTATTTACATTCTCTCTTCATCCATTTAATTCATTTCGATTCATGCACACCTTGTAAGGGCTTTCAAAAGAATCACGATACTTACGATCATATAACAAAAGGAATTTCATCGAATCGGAACTTTAATCAATGTAGTAGTAATTGAAAAAAATTTGTGTTTTTATACACACACGGAAACACCATGTAATTTTTAACATAAATACAAACACTATTGTGTTTCAATGAGGAACGGATTGATCGAAAGTATACTTAGTTTCTCTTTCACATAATATTACGTATAGTAGTACAAGTAAGTGACAGCTAAGTGGAGAGATAAAGAAATTGTCTATAGAATTGAACAGTGATTCACAATTGATCCAATCTGATTGTTTTGCATTTAGCAATAATCGTAGGTACTGTCTACCGCGCTACGTTGTAGTTTACTGTTAAGTTTCTTGTACGATTTAGGTATTATTTATATATATTTTTATAATTCTCGTAGTTGTATCCGACAAATATACATTTTATATAAACGTAAAGAGAAAAAAAAGAACGGAAATAGTAGTATTCAATTGTGAATCAGTGTGAGTATTGATAATACTGATTTTTCTATTGATACTCGAATTTGATAAGCATGATGTACCGTTTTAACATACATAGATCACTGCCGTGGATAGAATTCACTTTCGCAGCAATTCATGTAACGTGTCGTTACCATAAATTATTGTTTCGGTTATAAATACAAATGAAAATTTTATAAATGAATGTTTTGTAAGGACGTGTCTACTTCGAAAAGAGAATATTTTTGTCATGATTAATAATACAAATCATTTACAACATACATGTAATTATTGAAATCATTACTATTGCTTATTTACAGAAGCAGCCTAACGACATGATTATGTACCGAAATCATATTGATTTACATGTTTTTTGACGCTATTTCGCAGTAAAGTGCAAGATGCATACATTCGTTTCGTTTTATTTTTTACACATCCTTCCTGATCAGCCTGATTACATTAAAAACAAAAGAAAACAACTTTTGTCTATTTCTTAAAAAATGAAGAAGACCAGAAAGCAATAAGAGCTTCCAGATAAAACTTATCTTTCCACACAACCCCCGCAAACAATTCACGGACGGAAGTTTCAATCTCGTATCTCATCCGTTTATTCGAATGCACACGTTCAGTTTTAATTATGTCGTACAGAATACAGTTTGTAAAATGCACTTTGTGCGTTATTTTATATATTATCGTTTGCTTCCTTTTATTACGGATCAAACACCGCGTTTATTTCACGGTACGATCCGATTCACCCGTTCATCAATCGAGAGAGAAATATATTGTTATACAACGAGCAATTACGAAGCCGATCAGCTTTGACGTAAACCATTTAGGGCATAATGAAATAAGTATTAGCAAGCCGGTTAACTTGCAGGTAAACCAATTTATAAAATCATTGAAATGCAGTGTACCACGGTGAACATATATAGTGACGGTGAACTATTGTTTCGTTAGGAAAGCCTATCGTTACTGCAACAAATTTCGAATACATGTGATAAATATAATTTAAGAACTCCATTGAGAAGAAGACACTTTTTGTATAACTTTGAACGAAAATCCATGTACTGTTGGATCCGCAAAGTCGCTTCGACGAGTTTCACCAAATTGTTTTCCGATATGAGAAATCGTCAAGCTACACACGATTACTATAGGTAATTATAAATTCATTGTTTCGATATAATTGTTAATTGATCGCGCAAATTTCTTGCAGAGAGGTCGATATTCTAGCGCCGCAAACTCTGGAGGAGCTACACCGCCTCATAAAGGATACGAAGACGTTTAAACTTTTAGTTGTACGGCACCCTTTTCATCGACTTGTGTCGTCGTACAGGTATTTTATATATTTTCTTTTCTTTTTTCATTAGGACTTTTGAGAGCGATCTAGAAATGGGAAATGTTACGATTCTGTTAAAAAATATTTGTATATTTTAGAGACCGCATAGAAGACAATTCGAAGCACTCGGCACAAGCTTGGATTTATGCCAAAAAGATTTTTCACCTTACAAGACCCGCGCTTTTTCACTCGAATATATCAACCGGTAATTTTCAGGAGAAAGTATTCACGAAAGATAAAAGGTACTATTTTACGTAACGAAATTTTATTGCCGCTATAACATTGTGTTTCAACATATTCTTTTTCCATTTTGCTCAGATTAAAACTGATACCAACGTTTAATGAATTTGTGTGGTGGCTTCTTCAAAGTACAGAACAAGATGATGTTCACTGGGACAGTTATTATACACATTGCAGCGTTTGTAACGTACGATACAATTACATTTTGAAGTTGGACGATTATACAAACGCGCAAATCAATTACATATTCTCAAGATTAAAGTTGGACCAACGAAAAACGAATTTATCGAGACTGGAGAAAACGCGAGGGGGCTATACCAATTTTGCCACTACGTGTAAATATTTCCGAAATTTAACACGAGAAATGATTTTAAAGCTGTACGATAGATACAAAGTCGATTTCGAAATGTACAATTATGATTTGAACCGATATATGTATTGTACGAACAAAAAGAATTAAATGAAATGTTGTTGGTTTAGTTACGAGTTGAATAGTTCACAGTACTAAAAAAGTATTTATTTCTTTCTTTTCATACAAAATTGTGTGGGTACACTCGTGAAATGACATACCAGAAACATAAGAGAAGTTACGCATTCTCATAGATACTCGCAAGAAATACAATCGAAATTGTTCAGATCGTGCACACCACATTCATTCTCATAGCATTTCATCAAGCGTACCTTCGACCGACAACTGCTAACAATTACGTCTCCTTCGTTATCTCGGAGAATCGTATTCATAAAAGTAAATCGCAAATCGACTACTGGAATTCGTGTGAATAATTGTATTTCGTGTAAACGTACATTTAACTTTACGTAAAAATTAGTATACTGATTCTCGTATTTTCTTTGAAATTTTGTATGCCTTACGTTCGAAATAGAAACGGTTCGATTTAGTTTCCCATTCATTCACTGCGAGGTAACAGACGGCTGTACATCATCTTGCATGATCACGCAATCATCGTCTTCCGATACTTTGCGTTTTGCTTTTGATACTGTAGCAACATTCGCGGTATCGTTATTCACATCGTTTTCAATTATACACACATCGTTGTCCTCCACATCGTTCACCTGTACTTTCCGTTTCTTCGGAGAAGCAACACTCGGCATCTCGATCTTCCGTTTCTTCGCGGGTTCCGATACAACATCGGGTTCGACAATCGTGACATTGTCATCGGATTGGTAGCCCGTAGCCTGTGTAGAATAATGAATTATAGACATTTTGAAAGTGTTCATAACGACTGGGTTCGCGCAACAAATTTTTACTTACTATGCCATTCGAAGTGGATGGTTTCGCCAGATCGTTTTCACCTTCGGGCTTCAGATCTTTCTCATCCGCTAGGATCAGGAAATCTGGACTATCGTCCTTTACACTCGGTCGTTCTCTATATACCACGATCACAGTTAGCGAATAATTTTGATGGAAGTCATCGACTTTAAGAATAGTACCGTCTTTAATTCCTAGTTGTTCTAAAATCTTATCATTGTTTTCCTCGGTCTCTCCTTCTTCGCTACTAATCACGATCGTACCAGTACCGTCTATATAAACATCCGGAGCGACCATGTTCAACCTATTCTTTAATACTACCTCGTCCAACTCTTTGATCGTCATCTTGGACGTATCAACCGCTAACACTACCTGCGGTGTTTTCGCGCATACGTAACACTTCGGATTCGGCGGATTTACATTCTTTTCTGGAACGAGCAATCGGTTGCGGTGATTCATTTTCGAACGCAGATATACGGATCTGCATGCCTTCAATTTATCCTCCAGTATACAGAACGCGTGAAGAACAACTAGACCACCTACTATCGCGTTTGTAGTCGCGATTGCTGGAATTATATTCCCCGCCATTGCTGGAAGAGAAACCATTAACTGTTAGCGCTACTTGTTTCATTTTTAGAAATCAACAGGCAATGCAAAATATGGTATTCAATATGTTGTTCGATAATTCCACTTTCTGTAGATTGTTACTTCCAGAAAGAAGAGAAGAAAGAAATGTAGATTTGTTACTTACATTTTATATCGAATCTTGTCTTTTGAGGAATACCGAAAATTTGAGCTCTTATATTGGCACAAGCCGCTACAAAGTCCATCGAACTTTGATCATCCTTGTCCCAAACAAGATTCTCTTTGGAAGCCGATTTACTCAAGTTTTTCACCGCGTCGGCGAATATGCTTCCACATTTCGAAATACTCCAACGTTGTTGGTCTTTCAGTCCAGGTTCGTTTACTTCTTTACTACATCCTGGCACTGTGTAACACACAAATTTAGTACTCTACGCTTACTAATTAACTGGAGAATTCTAACAATCAATTCGACGAACCTCCGTCCGGTAATTCTTTCCAATTCAACGGGGTAGGAGGTCTTCTCTTCTTCCACAGATTATCCATACTAAGCAAGTATTTGATGTCATCGTGGAATAGTTTCGTGAACAATTTCTCTGGATCATAGTTGCACGACTGTGCCCAAGATCTTGTGGATACTCTGTCGACGTTGCCTTTCTCATTCGATTCTGAATTTAAAGCACCTTCGCCCGCTGTATCTGCAATAAAGAATTCCTGCATGTAGATTAATGTGTTAACATTTTAGCAGACATTATTGCGAGCATGTTACCTCCTGCTGCTTCTGGATCAGCAGTATCTGGAGAGACATCTTGATCAGGATCTTCTTCGCCGAATAATTGACTAAAGAAAATCCAAAAGTTTTTTCTTACATTCATCTATAACGTCCGCGTCACATAACGTAGTACACAGGATGCATGTTTCTTTGCAAGTTCCATTCACATTTTTCTAGAGGACCACGTTACGAGACACGAACTGTACATTTATAAGAGAACTGACTAATTCAGAAACCTACTTGAACAAGTGCTTAGCCCATACTATACAGTGGATAGGTTCGCTGGGTGTATTACGTATTGTACAACCAGGATAAGTCTTTTGTGCAGCTTTAGGTGTACACTCGTAGCACTGACTCAATCCTTTTTTAATGAGTTCTACCTGTCCCTCGTAACCGGCAGTACCGGATTCGATTAACGGTATATCTGCTGCTAAACACATGCGATTCACGTGATTCCTAGCTGCTCGATTGTCGAGAGCATTCATAACTATGTTGAACTTTTTGAAAAACGATACTCCATATTCAGAACTGGTGGGACAAGAAATTATTACGAATAAATTATAAAAACATTAACACTATGAGATTGTACCGTCCGAAAATACTTACGATGTAATACTGTCGTGATAATGAACAATTTTCACGTCAGGATTGAACGACTGTGCAGTTTCTTTTGCAACGAGCGCTTTTGATTTTCCCACGTGTTTCTTTTGGAACAAGAACTGTCTATTCAAGTTACTAACGTCGATAGTATCTAGATCGATCTGAAAACAACAATACGTTTATTTATTATTCGTGCGTCTGCAATCTGTAATAGCTCGAACAAGAACATCGGTCGCGTTGTATTCGATAACATACATTAGAGAATCGTGATATAATGTAAGTAGAAAAAGGATAAGTTAAATACCGGCTTTAAAGCATTCTGAAGTAAAGGAGGGAAAAACATATAGGTTAAGAACAACGCTACCGATCATGGCGGCTTTCAATGCTTACTATCTCGATGTCGGTGAATCCTGTCATAACAAGATTCTTTAATATTTCGCATCCGATCCCACCGGCGCCCACGATCAGCACTTTACTTTGCAGTATCGCATTTTGTAATTTATCACTGAACACACCGTCGATGCTGGCCGCCATTTTTCAGGCTAAATGAAAATATCGAAATTCCAATAAACACCGCCAATCGCTACAAACGCACCGACGCCACTGATGCAACTGATCAACTGATCTGAAGTTGAACCAAGTTGAACCAAGTTGAACTGATCCTTAGACTATATATACTTATACAGGGTGTCCCAAAATTCGTGTAGTTCCCGGAAATGGGAGGTTCCTTGGGTCATTTGAAGCGACATTTTCCTTGACAAAAATGACGTCGGCGGCTTTGTTTAGGAGTTATTAACGAAAAACATTGACTAATCAGAGCGCGTCTACAGCGGATTGATTCTGGCTCAGCCAATGGCGCCACCACGCTAAGCGGGACCTGTCGCTGAGTCGGACTCCGTTCGCTATAGCCGCGCTCTGATTGGTCCATGTTTTTCGTTAATAACTCCTAAACAAAGCCGAGAACGCCATTTTTGTCAAGGAAAATGTCGCTTCAAATGACCCAAGGAACCTCCCATTTCCGGGAACTACACGAATTTTGGGACACCCTGTAGATACGGCGCAGATAATTTTGTCTATGGTAAAGATCATTCACCGAGAGATGTCGCCAATGTCGGTTTCATGTCAGTTTTGTCTACGAAATCGAATATATTGAGGAAAGAGGATGTTTACAATTTATTTGCGTACTTGTTGCCTCGTGGGCAGGGTCACAACGGCTAACAATTCACTTATTCGCGTCTCAGACGGTTCAAGTACAGTTCAAGTATCATCGGAGACACCTGCCAGACACCTGGCAGCTAGAAAAAAACGAAAACAAACGGTCCCGCCTAGTCTTCCGACTTCGGGGAAATACAAAAAGCAAAAACACTCGCTCGTTGTTTGACTTCGTAAGTAAAACACGATTGTGCTATGTGGGATTAAATAGGTATGTTACAAATATAATACATTTATGAAAATACATTTTTAAAAAATCAGTCGACTGAAAATAGTAGTTGGCTACTATCGATTTAGTCGATAGTTTTAATCGATGGTGCCAGTGTTCCGATTGGAACAGATTGAAGCCCCAATTTTTCGCGCATGCGCGGCTAAAACAGGAGCGTATCTACAATGGTGTATACCCATGGACACACGTAATATTATTATCATATTATTATCATGAAAAAAATATTAATATTATTATTATCATGAAAAAAATTTATGTATTGAAATTTATATAAAAAATTTAATATTATTGTATAACGCATTCATAGTACGTCTATATATAGTGAATTGTCATCTATCACTATCACATTTATGTGGTTCATGTCTGACACATGTTCACAACAGTTCACAACAGTTCACAAGTACCGCTGAAACATGCATTTCAGTAGAATTTTTACAAGATTGGGAAAACAATGTCAAGTAAATCTAGTTCAGTTTGTAAATAAAAGTCGTTCTTTAAAATCGTGCGATGCTGTCAACATTCAGAAAAGATTTAAAACACGGCTAAGCAAACCTGACCTGTACGTAGGTCCAAAGAAACCGACAAAATTTTATGAATATCCTCAATCATTTGGACCTTACGAATATTTCTTGCTGGTAAGTTAAAAAATTACATGTTTTAATTGGTTCTTTTTGATCACTGTATATTAACAAGTGTAAATAATGCAGAGTATTCCGATTGGGACATTTCTGCTTGGTACTTGGCAAGTGCAAAGACGGAAATGGAAGTTAAATCTATTACAAAATTTAAATGACCGCATCTATCATGAGCCCCTTGAATTACCAGCAGAGTAAGATAATCAATGTAAACGTACAACTAGACTCCAGGATCTTTATGCATTTATAGAAAAATTTAGTAGATGAAATTTAAAATTGTTGGAGAACTTTGAAAATTTAAGATGTCAATATATGATTTCTCCTCTGTTAAAATTGCTAAAGAAAGAAATAACATTAAATTTAGTTTCGATTTCTTGCAATCAATGCAGATCATTTTTATTTTACATAAAGATCCCCAGTCTACTTATAACAGTTGGAGCCTTTACGCGCTGTCGACCAAGTCATCATCGACTGCTAGGTACGAGAAAGTAAATATGCAAGTAATAATAATTTTTGGTCTCTCTGTGGCTGATCGACAGTGCGCTATGGCTTGAAGTATTGCAAAGTTACAAATTACTGTATTCAGTTTAGAACAACTGGGAGAAATGGAATATTATCCTTTTAAAGTTAAAGGAACATTTTTATACGATCAAGAATTTCCTATTGGCCTTAGAAGCTTAATAGTAGATGGCGATTCTAGTAGCGAAGGTTCTTTGCTAGGGAACAGTGATACGAAAAGAGGATATTACATTATTACACCTTTCAAGTTATCAGACCGAGAGTAAGTTATCGCCGCAGTCGAGGCATACTACATTTCAATGCTTTTATATTCTTCAAATTTATAAAATGCATTGTAGTTTGACGATCCTGGTAAATCGTGGGTGGGTCCCTAGAACACTTAAAAATCCTGCTGCTAGGGAGTATACTCAAGTAAAAGGTGAGGTAGAAATTGTAGGTGTTCTAAGATTGAACGAGTCACGACCACAGTTTGTGCCAAAAAATTCTCTGCAGGAGGATTTATGGTATTATAGGTGAGAGAAGAATAATATTACAACATAGGGAAAAATGTAAATAATACTGATATCGATACTACTTTCCAGAGATGTAAATGCAATGGCTGAGATAGCAGGAACAGCTCCTGTATACCTTGACATGAAAAGCGATAAAAGCTTGTCAAAGTATCCGATAGGTAGTCAAACGAAAGTGAAATTAAGAAACGAACATTTCAGTTACATTATCACATGGTATTCTCTTTCCGCGGTCACCGGGTATATGTGGTATAGGCAAATTATTAAAAAGATACCGCTATAACGTATCGTTCGAACGATACAAGATTAGGAAATACTATGTACGAACAGGACACATCAGAATTTGTAGAAGTTTTTATTTCAGAATATAACAAAGTGAATGTTTTGCATATACTAATCAGAGAATAGTATTTCCTTCATCAAAAAACATCGTTTTTTTATTGTTATTATTACTGTTATTATTATTACTATTATTATTATTATTACTATCGTTATTACTATATTATTATAACAACAACAATGATAACCACTACCAACAAAAACTGTCAACAATGGTCCTGATATACAATTACAATTACAGAAGTCAGCATAGAAAATACAAATATGAAAATATACCATACAAATATGAAAATACACCATGTATACATGCTACATCGACTTTTCTTTCGTTTTTTTTACATCGTGTACCTACACGTAATATGTACGTATATTACACTAACACGATTGAATAGAGAGCGACCACCGCGGCCACCTTCCAAAGTTCACGGATCCCGGGGCCCGTAAAGCAATTGCACAAATGATAATTGCGAGAAAGGAGGACGCCTTTGCTCGGATTTACTGTACATATACTTTGTATTCGAAAGTTGTAACAACCTTTAACGCTCTATTATCCTGCGTGTTACCTTCGATAAAATCATTATAAAGTTTTCGAGAAAAACATTTTCATAGATAATCGTATCGAATCGATGGGAACGTGGTGTCGTTATTTTTGAAAATCGTTCTAGGTCGGCGTAACTTTCAACAACAATAATATTGGTTCTGCAAAATTGTAAATTGTATAAGCTGACGCGTGGAACAGCTTCATTCCAATGACACATCTTGTTTCGCTAAGAAAATAGACTTAATTTTAATCGATTACTATATCTATAATGTTCTCGCTTAACGCGATTTGGAAACGATATTAATTTCTCGAGTGTTTCGCCGGCTACGGAAACGAGAAACGTGAAGATAAGGCATACGACACCTCACGATATTTCAAAAGTACTTTGTGCTTGCCTTCGGAAAACTGTTATCGGTAATCATCGAGAGATGTCTCATATTGTAGATATTTCGGAGACATTACTTTTCAGATGATCGGATCGGATTTGTTGTGTACGCGATAACTCCCTTTATTTTCCCGACAAGCACCAGTACAATCGAAACAAGTAACAAGTTCGCGATGCTAATTTTCGCCTACGGAATGACATAATACACGTCTGCCTTTATTGTCCCGGTCGCTACAACGTTATTAAATCAAACGGGTAGATGTAACAAGCGTTAACGCTACTTCGTGCATAGGATACACCCTATATACTCGGTTACATAGATGCTTAACGATCTAAAAGGTCCTTTTCGAAAGTATAAAACACGAATTACAGGTCGCTCGAGTTGGTCGGTAGAAAGGCTGGATCGAATAAAATAAATGACGATCGGTGAACCGATTGCGTCTGATTTATTCAATTAATATATATTTCTGTAGGGCGATGGCTGCCTTTTAAATGAAAAAAAAATACAACACAGTGTGTGTGTGTATGTTTGTGTATGCGTGTACAATATAGTACGCATTTACCATAAATACAATTCAATTTCCAATTTCAAAAATTCAATATCCCAAGAAACTTTAACGACCTGTATTTGTGAATGGATTTTTGTTCACCGTTAATATCCGAATGATTTCAAGCAATTATTCCCACGAAAATCTTCCTCCGCTCCCTCTCATTCGTTCCAATATAATATTTTTTACAAGACTACCTACAAACAATTGACCTGCGTCGATCCGAGACCGTCGATAAACGATTCAGTGATTTGTTAGGCACGAGCCTCTCGCGAAAGGCATTTCATTTTCTCGATCGTGTTTTCCCTTCGGATTAGGAATGTGCGGGCTCGACTCCTTCGGATAAGGATAGCAAAACTCGATGGGTCACGAAGTCTGCTCAACTTTTTCCGACCCGATCCGAAACAGTCGAGCTGCGCAGATATATCAGAGTACAACCAGTGATGCCAGAAGGAGGAACCAGACGGATTGCCCCCCGGCTGGGCCCCCCACTCCTGGTTCCTCTTTCTGGCATCACTGAGTACAACTTCTACACGTGCCTCTCCACCATCAGATTCTCCATTCGCGGCTTTCCTCGAGAGTCGCCAGGGGAGAATCGTCCCTAGTAGCACAAAAATATTAGATAGATATTTTCTTCAAATATTGGAAAAATATTTGTTAAGCCACATTTTTTTATATAAGAAAAATATTGGATCTGAATATTGTATACATGTACAAGAATAAAGATTGTCTGTATATTAGGAACAAAATATTCTACTTCTAATATTAAATAAAGATTCATTTAATATTTAGAAAAGAAATATTTGTTACTTACGTATAAAATAAATATTAAAAAAAAGATCAAATCTCTTTTTAATATTATATGAACGCGTATACAATATTTTGTGCTATTAGGGGTACCACATCGAATGCTAAAGGGGGAAACATTTCGAAAGAAACACAAGCTCACCCGTCTGGCAAAGATCGGACTGCCGATCCGAACAGTAGTCGGCACATTATCAGCCCGCGCTAGATCTCTAATTTCGTCTATTACATTTCATTTGAATCGTATCGAGCAGGTGTCCGACTCGCAAAGAACACGTTCGGTAAAGATAGAGATACACGATCACCATTGCACTATACCAGTTACGAGTTTGAATTCGTCGTCCCTACGGTCCCAATTGAAACGAGCAAAATCGGTCCGGCCGTTTACTCGTTCAGGACACAGGTTCGGACGAGGGCCTCGCAGACCGCGTACGGGTCGCAGTTGCTGCTGGGTCTTCTATCCTCCAAGTATCCTTTCTTGTCTTCGGCGACGCCGCGCGGAATACGAATGCTGACGTTGCGATTCGCCACGCCGGCGCTGAAATCATGTATACTGCTTGTCTCGCATTTCCCGGTGAGACGGCGTTCGTTGTCCTTCCCTCCACGCGGGTCGTACGCTTGGATATGCCTGAGATGTTGCTTGCTCAGTTTGTCGATCGCTTTCTCGATCTCCGCGATCCCGTTGTCCGCGCGCATCGTCTTCGTAGAGAAGTTGGTGTGCGCGCCAGCTCCGTTCCAAGAGCCTTCCATCGGTTTAGGGTCGAGGGTCACGACCACGCCGTACTCCTCGGCTACCTGGTGCAAGATAAACCTGGCGACCCAGAGATCGTCACCGCCGTCTATGCCGCTGCAAGGGCCCACTTGGAACTCCCATTGGGACGGCATCACCTCAGCATTGGTCCCAGCGATCTTCACGCCAGCGTAAAGGCAAGCCCGATAATGGGCCTCGACGATCTCACGGCCGATCACCTTGTCGGCACCCACGCCGCAGTAGTAAGGCCCCTGGGGACCAGGGAAACCGTGCTTCGGCCAACCGAGAGGCCTGCCATCTACGTCCAGCAATGTATACTCTTGCTCGATGCCGAACCACGGATCCTCGTGTTTTACTGCCTCCATTGCTTCATTGCACTTCAAACGCTTGTTCGAGGCTGTCGGGGTTTTATCGCTGTGGTAGGTGTCGCATAATACTAGCTTGTTGTTCCCTCGACGGAATGGATCGTTGTAGATCGCCACCGGGCACAAGTATATGTCGCTGTTCGCCCCGTCTGCCTGGTACGTCGAGCTCCCGTCGTACGTCCAAATTGGCAATTCTGAAACCAATGGAGAAACTTGTGAGAGACTGTCGAGCGAGTTATGACAACGATGTTGTCACACTGATTCACCGAATTCGCCGGCTTTAATACTAAATCTACGGGTAGTAAATTGAAGTTCTTCTCGATCGAAAATTTAATAATATGTTCGGATCGTAGATACTCTTAATCGGTGACATATGTCCGGAGACATTTTCATGCAATCGACGTTCCGTAAATGTTAATGGCTACGCGGTCGCACGCGGAATTTCATGAATACAGACCAAACAATCCTGACAGTGACGAACGCGCGCGATAAATCACGCGAACGTGTTGGCACGGTCAATTTTAAGCCATCTATTCACCGATTTTTACCGCAAACCACTTGTTTATTGCTGGCGGCTGAAACTACGGTTTACAAAAACAATTTGCGTAAAAGTAACCCTTAGACATTCGGACAAAATCAGCAACATAATTAAAGAACTTTCGATAGAATTGAGATAGAGCGATGAAATATTTTTTAAATAAAAGCAGAAACTTTGTAGAATATGGGAAAAATACGGAGATTATGGTACGAACGTTTTTTATCATTGAAAAAATAAAAATGTAAACTTTTAATCAATATTTCGATATTGTGCAAGATCCGGAGGTCGTAGACAAATTTTCAGACCTGGTTCGAAAAAATTTTGTTCGCAATAAATAAATGATCCAGGAACAATCACGGATCTATAGAAACAACAAGTTGTCAGGAATAGTATCAGCATCCTTTAGAAACTTCGTTTCTTTGGTAGATTCGTAGCTTTAGACTCGAATTCGTATTCATGATGCTACTTACACCCAGACATATACTTGGTAATCGCTCGAATTGCGTTCGTGAGCCAAGGTTCGCTCGCGGAAATGATAAAAACGTAGACATAAGAAGGGAAAATGCAAGAAATCGGAAAGCAGGGTCCACTATTATGTTCCTCGATCACGTTGCGATACCACACGTGAGTAAATAATGCGTTCTCAGTGGCGTCGTTTATCGAGGAGACCTCTGGTGGACCAACTTTTCGAGACGATAATACAATGGTAGAGCTCTACCGTGAGATGAATCGAGTGAAATAAATCGCATGCACAGCGAGGGGGATAAGAGAGCGAACCGAGTCTCATGGTCTCTCAGCTTCTGTTCCGAGGAAATTAGTGGAGTAGAAGCTCTCGCGCAAGCACGGTTATTTACGGTACAGGAGCACGATACAAGACTAGTATTGAATAAGCACCTTATTAACTGGGTTAAGTTCCTGCACCAAGTAACCGGAGCAGTCCTCTTTAGGGTCAACTCATTACGGTTGAATTATATCGTACAGTAATCGAAATATTGTCGTGTTCGGTGCCGTTTTCTCGTCGCAAAAAACATTTCGTCAATTCACGAGTGGTGGGGTTGCGTGCCATTTTAGTATGTAATAATTAAACGAAAATGGACAGGTAGAATTTTAAACCAGTGGACGAATTAAGAAGATTCGCAGTCTAGTATAATTATTGAATGTACGCGAAAAATTTTATATTACGCTAAACGATATAACATTAAAAATATATAAGCATTCCATTTATGAAGGCCACCTTCGTATTTCGAAAAAGTAATGTAACTATAACAAAATTAGCACGATTATCGTGTCGCCCGGAAGATATACTTGAAGATATACATAATTCTTTTAAAATCGCTTTATTTTGCTTGTACCTTTCAGAGCCGGTTTTTAACATTATACATAATCTGTCTGTCAATCTAACAGCGAAAGAAAAAACTAGATATATGCGAAAAGATAAAATAAATATTAAGAGAGGAATGAGGAAAAGAGCCGCGACTTACGTAAGTATTTATTGCGGGTACAATTATGTATGTGTAGGAAAAACGAAGGAGTTATTAAGCGGTTAAAGGATGTCGAGAAAGAAATAGGAGATAAGAACAAATACTAGCGAGTATCGGAATATGTGTGGATTGTGGAATTGGCGAGTGAGAGGATTAGATATGTACGTATACAGTGTGTCTCACTAAAATGTGACACTCAGAATATCTTCCCTCCGTAGCGCAAATTCGTCGTGAATTTTTCCTTGACTTTTGATACTATTAAAATTACATTTAAAAAATTGATTACTTTGTGAAAATTAAGAACGATATTCTGGGAGTCATACCAAGTGTGTCACTTAAGCTAGACACCCTGTATGAAAACATTACGCAGTCGAACCTTGGATTACGATATTCTTTTTATCCCCTTTGGTCTCGCTAGAAATTCCTCTGTACGTCGAGATACAAATTGTTGCAAAATCAAACGTGTTAATTTACCTCGGTAATTCAAATTCAAAGACGCACTTTCTCCAGATGAGTGATTAAATACCTCTTTCTTAGACATCTCGTAAAACGTACACCCGCAGTAATAGGTACATAATACCCTATTAATTTTTACCAAAAAGTTTCTGGTCTATTTGTAAAATTACAATTTTTCTGTATCTCTCTTGTGTCGCCACTCTACCTTTCCCTTCTAGGATGTTATACCCCACCCTTCTGTGTCTCCCCTAAATTCGTACTCCCCTCCCCTCACCTGGCGACACTTAATTAGGTAGTAGGAGGGGCCAAGTGATTAACCAAATAATTAAATTCTATTTTACTAACCAGATGGGCGGTGCGGTATAAATTCTACAGTTCTGGTCTTGTTCCTCAACCCTTCACCGGTGCCATCGATCCAAATATACGTAGCTTGAATTTGATCGACCGGTTGAGGCAGGTCTAAATACTTGTTGAGCAAGCTTTTGTCTATCGCCGCGTTCGGCGACTCCTTCAGCATGGTACGTGACATCGTGACGCTGTAAACAAATAACAAAACCTTCATGAGTACAGGCTACCCGAGATGAATCTATCAATTCTTCAGGCATAAACAATGGGAATCGTTAATTAGGTAACTTGCTATACATATGAGCTATTTACAAAGGACTCTTTCTAGGTGTAACGTGCCGATATTAATGAGATTTTTAATGAGCATTTATTTATTTCGGCCACGCGGCCAAGAAATTCGACTTGGCTTACAGTTTTTTTCTTTATGTCAGCCATCCCTCCATATCTCATATCATACCCTATGCTTCATTGTCTATAATTGATGTTAATCTATCCTAATGCCTTACATCTAACATTGCCTGTCTCTCTCTCTCCTTTTGGTTATTTCTTTCCTTATTTATTCTTTCGATACTCCTAAGCCAGTCTACTATTTCTTCCACTATTTTATCTTACAATTAGTACGTGACTAATATATTTTCCATATTTTCCGTGCATAGATTGCATATACATCCGCTGTCTATTGATAACTTATCGATAGATAAGTTGCGGATCTTCATGCATTTGTGGCTTATGAAAATGTTGAAAGAGGCTAGATTATAAAATTAGATGGAATTTCGAATAATTTTAATTTGTAAATAACTAAATTGATATTTTTTTTCAACGTTTAATGTTTATAACTTTTTTCTTTTTTCAAATTATTTAAGAGTTATTACTATAACCACGAGCTGACTACATGCCGGCATAATATAGAGTGAGGTGAAATGGTTTGGAGAGACAACGAATCAGAATTTTAATTTGTTTTAGATCTACGAAGGCTGTTCCCATTAAATATAGAACTTTATTTCATTCCACGTTCTTCAAGTATGTCTAGAAAAAATTGGAAAATGCGTCAACATCCTTAGTCTGCTTATCGATAATGGGATGACAGCGCGTCTACTGTCTACCGGGGTTTGAGACGGTATTTGATGCAGTGGCCGCTTGCGCTAGCATTCAAAGATTCCCCCGATTTATTCTCGGTGTGGCATGGCAGAAAGAGGTGCGCCCACGTATCACATCACGCAGTTTGCATGTAGCATCACGCGGCACGCACGCGGTTCGCGCGTGCACTCCAACTCCCAGCCGTGCATGCCGCCCTGCCAGTCGCCCACGGGCACCGCACGCTCGAACAATGTTCTCTTCAACTTTTACTCTTACTATAAGGCCTTTTAGCCGATATCCCGTAACTCAAACGCGCGCGCGCGTGCGAATACTTACGGAGGTCATCCCCGAATATTTTTAGACGTTTTCTTTATCCGTAACAACATCGATTTTACCCGTTATTTCCCTCCGATTTTATTTTACCAGATATGAAACTCGCAGTTGTTTACCGTGAGACAGCTCGAATCGTTTTTATTCATCCTTCGCTGCGATCACGTGGACGGTCGGAGCGGAAAATTTGCGAGAAAGAATACGGTAATTATTGCGAAACGGTGACCAACACATTTTGAACAACCTTTTTTATTTTTATACTTAATAATACTTTTCCAATATTATCTTTGGTATACAACAAACGAATCTCAAAAGATTTTTCGATGTCTTAAAAAATTTTATTAGTTCAAATTCAATTGTACACTCGATTTTTTTATTCTCTTAGACATTATTTAATTTTTTTGTGGCACATAGCCATTGCATTTTAATAGTGCATCCCGCAGTGAAAAATTGAACGAAACAAGTTGATATTTTTTGACGGGTTAGAAGAATTAGTTCACCTAAATAACGGGCTAACAAAATTTAAGTCTAAAAACACTTGTAGTCTATGAACATTATATTCGCTCACATATCCACAGGTTCTCGTTCGTCGCTGTTAAGGTTGATTACATCAATGTAAATGAATATCATATCTAATTCAAATTTTAGAAGAACGACGTCACTTCAAAAAAAAGGTCATGTTAAAATATCTCCGAATGTGTTTTAATCTCGACTAGAATATCCAAGGAAAAATACAATACATTTACAAGAAAAAAGATATCGGTATACATTTTTAAAAAATGTGTAATAATATAAAATTAGTGTAATTTCTTTCTTTCAAAAAATACGAAATAATACGAAAAATATTAATGATTTAATTTTACAAATTAATTTAAACTTTCAACGTTTGTAATTTGTAAAATTGCTTTATAGTGTTTATTTGATGGAACCGTTGCGCCGAAATCATTAATATTTTTCTTTTTTTAACAATCATACGATCGATAACAATAACAACAATTAGTTTTAAAAGTTTGAATAAAATTCCTGAAATTTAAACTTTAGCCATTTGGAGTGTGACGTAGTTGACACGTTACCGTTCGCACAGGTAGGCAACAAAGGACGCGCGCAATTTACTACCTGCCTCGTCTCGTTGGGCATTTGGATATTTGCGCGTACCATTGTCCACCATTGGTATTTCACGTAAGGGATTTCCCATGGTGATTCACTGCTGTGTAATGGTAACGCGTGTAAATCCACTTGGCAAATGAACGATGTAAATGGACTAACCTAAAACACCTGGCGACGGTCACCATTTTTGGAGCACGGCTGACGCCGACATGTTTCAGGATCAATGGCCCGCAGAGCTTCATCAAAATACTCGAACAACCCATTTCGAATAATATCGATCACTTGGCTAATAATATCGCGATCGCGAACTATTTTCTGCACGACGCTCAGCGTCCGTTGGATTCACTCTTCAACGAGAATGCCGACTTCTCGAAGGAACGGCTCTTCGCGTAATTAGATAATTAACAGAAATTATTAAAGTAGACTTAGTAAATCACTAAAATGAATTTAGAAAAGTGGGTAAACGATTTATTGCGACACCGAACGTTATTTTGTATTCTTCGAATAAGAACCGTGGCAAGGATCACACGGAGGATCAGAGAACTACTGGTCCACCATAATATTGAGCGGTAGGGATGCTATTTATACAGGTATGTATCCCTTCCATCGGATTCCATTGGGAGCACGACCACCATAATATTTCGTTCAAATTTTCGGCTGGTTTGCTTTCCCCTAGCCAAAACTGCCGTTCGTGACTGGTCTTCACGGAACACGTATCTCTTATACATGGTGGATCGTGTGAAACACATCCCACACTATCACAGAAATAGGGAAACTACTGAGAAGTACAAATATTTGCGAATACTATTTTGTAATTTATTATTACATATAGTAATAGATAATTAATTAAAATATGTATGTTATACAATATGAATCTGAAATACAAGATTGAATTCCATATTTATTTGTCGTACGTGAAATAACACAGTTGAATATTATTTCTAGAATCCTTATTGGTAAAATTCTTGTTTACATATCGTAGCTGGAATATTTTTATTCGAAATTAAAATTGTTCGGTTCGCCAGTTTTCGTCGGGACTCACCCTATAGATTTTTCCATCGTCTCGACTTTCACAACCTCTGGTGATACCGATACCGTCAAAGGATCCGTGACATTCACGACCCATTGTGCTGGTTTGGTACACCTGAAGCTGCCGCTCTGAATGGGGCAATACATTGACGGGTACATACGTGTTCACGCATATTCTCCCATAACTAATTAAGGCGTTCCGTGTCTCTCGTGGAAACTGGGGTACGGATCCAACATAAATGTGAATGATTTACATTTTACGTAATGCCTTGTTTCTTATATTCCTTGAACAATTTTCTATGTTTTTCGTTTCCGATATTGTGCAACTTTTCAATTATATGTATATTGAGGGATCGAGAACTGAATTTCTTCGTTCAATTCATAAATTTCACTTGATAATGTCCGGATCGATAAATCCGTCAGCTACCGATCAATCGTACGTACAGATTCATGGCCCAATATCGAAGCCTACATGTAGTCGATCGAGCATAATCGGTCGATGTTATTTACCAATTGCCTAATTACGTTTTGTTTACTGGACGGGTGAAGTCTAAACGAAATGTCTCGTCCGCTCCTTTCATATCTATACTTATCATTGCTTACAAACGTATATCGGCCTTGACTCCGATTACTAGCTGCGTGCCAGTGAAACGCGTGGCTGCTTCTTTCCCATTTTCTTTCCGTTTGTTTATCCCGTGAAATGATGGTATTTTTTTAATCTTTCTTGTCGAAATGTTTCACTGAAATAATACTTGCTTACCCGTATTCTCATCAGTCGATAACCATTATCTGTTTTTATTTGTCTCGGACAAACATGCTTTCAATGATAAGGCACAGTGATAAGTGACACGATCGTTTGTTGATGATAAATACCATCTTTTATTAGAGATATGGCTAATCTAACGGGATCATAAGTGTCTCTATGTAGTCGATTAAGTCGATTCGTCAACATATCTGTGCCACCAATTAGACCGTGTGTATCTATGCAAATTTATATACTTGTCAACAGGAATCGATAATCTCAGATAAGATAGAAAGTAATTTCATGTATCGATATACTTCTGTAGATCAGGAATCGTGTAAGAACAGGTGGAATATTTTTATGTTATCAAATTATATTCTTTTCAACCCATAAACATTCACATAAATGTTTACTGTATCGTAACCGCTAGATTGCGAATTTTTATGCAAAATTAAAAATTGCTTGCATCGACTGTGTTACATAAAAGCTGAATACATTCGTTCATGATTTAGCAACGTTCATAAGCTGCAACTAAATAAACTAGCGAGATTAGTATTAAGAAATAGATATTTTATTCTTCCAATTAAAACTCGTTTATACAAAACATTCGATAATTTCTTGTGTTTATGAAAATCGGTACAACCTGAAATTTTGAGATAACCTGTATAATAATTTTTAAATCAGTATTATATTTTTACTTAGACATGTACACGCGTTCAGCTATTTTCAATAGAATTATTAAAAAAGATGGTTTTTTATTAAAAAAAACTAATGAAATACGAGAATTTAATGTTGCAATAAAATCCATAAAGCAACGACTGCGCACAATTTATTTACGAATTTCTACGAAATTAATAATTATTTATTTCGGTTTCGAGTGACGCAAACAGTCGATGACTCAACGTAGCAATCTAGCAAGCTGAGAATAGCGGAATTTTGTAGTCGGAAGAAGTGGCGACAGATCGAATTCGTGTTTCGTTGCATGCAACACGTGAGCTTATAAATTATTAGTACACCAGATATTATGCTAAAGTGTTCCACTGACCTAATCTTGTCGATAGAAATGGTTCTTACTGTGGGCGACCTTCGGTGCAAAGCTTAACCTGTTTCGAATCTATCTCTCTACGATATCAACCCCTGTCACCCGTACATGACTGATTTCAGATATAATGTTCGAACCAACATTCTGGAGAAAATTGCTAGCTGAATAATAAATCTTAGGTAGGCACTCGAATAAGCCGTTCGTTTCGTACATAAAAATCCATTGCTTGAATACAAAAAAGGACTAAAAAGTATAAAATGGTTTTTAGTCCTAAAAGCTTTTGATTGTGAGTTTTTAATAATTATGAAAACACTTGTAAGATTTAAAACGAAAAACGTGGGGGATGCATTTAGGGGATGCATCGATTCATGATTATTAAAAATTCACAATCACAAATTTTCAAGACTATCTGTATGGGACTAGGAAAAATTATTTTATATTTTTTAGCACGTGTTTAAAAAAGTGATATTTTACGGAATTTTTTTTTTAGTAATTTATTGGAAAAAATAAATTATATATTATAAATTATATATATTGGAATAAATAATAAATATTTTGTAAAGTTATTCAAACATCAAGCCAGTATTCGATGTCTTAAAACAGAAATAATAAATAAATGGTAATTCGATGGACCAATATATGGCGAACATGGCGGCTGCAGGGTAAATGTACCTATTACTGCGGGTACACGTTTAAAATTGAACTTTTTCGTCCGAATCTACAATGAAAATTTCAACCATGCTTTATGTAAATGTAAATAAGGTACGTGTATACATGTGACATGTGATACAAACTACATATTCGAACTTCTATCATTATGCAATACATAAATAGGAAACCAAGCGCAGCAATGCCAGGATTTTGTAACGTGTTATGAAAACGTACACCAGTGTCTTCCTACCATGCAACCTTGGTTCTAAAATTTACAACCGTAGAATAAATCACGGTGCACTCGAAGATGACCATTTAACGAGATTCCACGAACTTGACAATCATCTCGAATGAATTTTCAATTACTATTCATTGATAAAAACCATTCGATTATTTATAGACTAGATTCCAGTTGTATCGCCGTCACGGGAGATGCATATACATGATCTCTGTAAATGAGTCTTTTGATAGCGTTGTAAAGAAGTCAGTGAGAGTAAAAATATCACATAAGTACAAATATTGAATTTGGGAAGAAGATAAAGTCTGACTAGAATGATCATTGGAATAATAAATTGAAATTCTTCTCGATCGAAAATTTAATATATATTGGAATAATAGTTCGTTTCAAGTTTGCTTTTTAGTCAGTAGTAATTTTCCGTTATATATAGGTTTCGGAAAAGTACGTTTCACCGAATGATCTCACGCTGAGAGAAGTGCCCTTCGTATCAAATTGAAGGGAAGCCATGGAAGCAATTAATGGCGCTAATTATTAGACGGACGAACTGTCGGTTGTCGACATAAGAATGTTTTTCTCTCTTTACACGTTATTTCTTGATTAAAATGAGAATAATGTTATTCGACTAACATTTTAATTTTCACAACTGTGAATTATATCAGCAGGCAATTTGTCGTGACTAGAAACGAGTTGTACAAATCGGTTGGGTAATCGATGTCAATATTTGCACGTTGAATAAATTCTTCTCTAAATTTATACACTACATAATGTCGATCGCTTATCTAATCGTTCGATCATACACGGATCTTTGGCACGTGCTTGATTAGTGCGGCGAAGCTGTAGAAGTTGATCATGAAGATTAACTGCGCTCTTTCTATAATAATTTCAAACACAATTTAAAACCGCTACAAACTATATCAATTTCAATGGACCGTAAAAATTATTTATAGAGAACATCTCGGTAACTATGAATTTTTCATCGTATAGCTTATTTGTCCAGAGTTTAATTATCTCTTCAACCACAAGATTCGAAATTTACAAAATTTATAAATGTCTCGATTGAAATAGAAAAAGATTAGTTATAATATGTATGCTACTTTTGAAACCAAACAACTTTCATTACACTTTTTTTTTAATTTAAAAAAATCCTCCCTTCGATGACGATTGGGGAGGGTGAATTTGGGGGGATTATCATTGTCTAAAAACTCAGTCAATAGCCATACTAACTAAACCCCCACCACCCAGGTCCCTAAGAACCTTTTCCACCTCCACCTCGACATGTTACCCCCACTACCGAACTGCTATTCGCATTACTTGGTAGTGGGGGTCATGCTCATCAACCATGCCTGTTCATGGCTTTTAAACTTTCAGTACACCTAATTGCATCATCCTGTACGAACACGCGCAGTGTAAACAAAGAACCAGGTGTAGTTATTCCAAGTAATAGTCGGCATAAAAACAATAATAGAGAAGCACTTTGTAAATAGCAGTAGTGGGTGTCGAAGAATGCCAGATGCAGTTGCCAGGTGAGTCGAATACAAACGGTGCGGCGCTATGTGTACGGAAACAACGCGTTGTCAGTATAGAGAAACACAATGGCGAAAATAGTTCCGAGTCCAAAGTGCACTAGACTGTTGGAGTAAACCGCACTTCCGGGTACAAGCGGTGTTATAATTTCTATAGTAAAGACGCATCGTGCATTTGTACAATCATAATATACACAATAACAACTCATCGACAGGGTGAGTCACCTAAAAGAGCCTATTCACGGTCAATCATATTGCGCAACATTATTCACCGTGAATGGTAGTGATTCACTAGATAATACGATATGGATTTGGATGGACATCGTGTTGCACAATAATTGTTGCGCAATATGCTTGATCGTGACATCTTTCAATGCTTGTTGTTTTTTCCGCATCAACCGTTTTCGATGAAACTTTCATAGTGCATATAATTGACACAGATCTACAAAACGTAGTTTAAAATTTTTTAATATAGACTCGCATAAAAAAAATTGTAAAATGCAACTTTTTAGTATTTTTTTTCTACAATTCCGATCAAGTGCAATTTTTGACAAATTTCTTTTTTCACAAGAAAGAATCAACAAAACAATTTTGCAATTTATAAAATTGGCTTGTTGTCTATTATTGGGAGTCATTGTATATGTATAACGACGAGTTTCACTCTCCGTGAACATGTGGCGTAGATGACTACATTGACCGCAGAAGCTCGTCACCTCGCTTGTTCCTCGACATTGTTTTCCACGTGTATAAATTTATTCACGCCGCGCGAGGCGTCGTTCGGAATGACAAACAATGTTTGTCCATTGATAACAATTTCGTAGCCTCGGAAGCAGCAGCGAGGTTTTAAGGCCAAGTTGATTTTCCGCGTTCCAGAATCGTGTCTTTGATTTCCGTGTCTTCGGCAGCCTCCGTGACTCACGACGCGTGAGTCGTCAAACTTTCCGTCCCCGATCTCTATTTCCACGTTAAACGGCGCGGCACGGTCGATCGGTTCATCGGCGAATTAACAGTCACGCGACAACGACTTGCACAAACATTAACGACGTCGGAATGCTCTCTATACTTTATGCGATTAGTGCGAATTGAACGCTAAATGTCGTCGAGCCAGCTTTATTACGTTTTGGAGATCGGATACTAATACGAACGGCACAGCCGGCGGCGTTTGTGTTCGCGACAGTCTACTCCTACACGATGTTTCTATTTTCGAGGACGTTTAAACGGGAGTGTTCTACATTTTCCCGCAAAACGATCGATCGCGTCGTTTCAATCCGAACGTATCGGGTCGTTTCTCACAAATAGAAACACCGGCGTTCCTTAGGATTACCGTTTCTTTTGACAATTCTACCCTTTCAACTATTTTCGCGCTAGGTTCAATTATCCTGTAAATTGAAAATACCTTGGAAGGGGTGGTTTTCCATAATAATTCATTGAAGAACCTACCAAGACAATTTTACAAAAGGAAAAAGTTACTTCGAATCATCTTGGGAATCACTTACGTGTCCTTTTCTTTTCTATTCGAACGACTTTTACGTTAGAATAACTTTTCGAAAATTCATCAAAACGACTTGAATCTTTTTCAGCAACCAGAAGCACTGATCTACTAGATGACGTGCAAGACAGATTTTTTAGAAATGGCAAATATGCATAGAATCATATATAAAACGTATACAAAATAATATATAAAACAAACTTTTGTCGTTTCAAAATGAACAATTCATTTGTAAGAACACCTTAATATATTTCAAAACTGTCAGTTAATTTTCCGTTACTTTTACGACTCATTTATTTTCTGTTAATTTTACGACTTTACGTTAGAATAACTTTTCGAAAATTCATCGAATCGACTCGAATCTTTTTCAGCAACTAGAAACACTGATCTACTAGATGACGTGCAAGACAGATTTTTTAGAAATGGCAAATATGCATAGAATCATATATAAAACATATACAAAATAATATATAAAATAAATATTTGTCGTTTCAAAATGAACAATTCATTTGCAAGAACATCTTAATATATCTCAAAACCGTGAAAGTTAATTTTCTTGCTGGGTTCGTTGTCTTCAAACACTTTTATCCGAAATCTTGGTGTCACGCTTATGCGGCGGCATCGAATTCAGTTAACTCGTACAGCGCGTCACTTCACAATAATAACTGGATTTATCTTGGGGCCACGTTTACGAAAGATTTCCAGAAAAATCCCCGGGCATAAATATCCGTCGCCGCACCGAAACAAATTGAAGAAATACCCACGTATCTGTTGCAACATCAACACCGTGTCAACGCGTTTCTCTTTCTACAAATTCGGTTCTACAACTGCGGATTCTAGACACGAATCGAGAGATATTAATACAGAGGCGGCTATCACGGTGTATCACGGACTAACCCGAGTTTAGCCTACTTATGGAGCGACAGTAAACGCGTACCAGAAATCCCAACGAGCTGTAGATCGCGCGCGCGCGCGCCATGGGAGTTAATGTGATCGTTCGATCACGTTGAAACTCGTTGATAGTCGATCGTGAGGCAAAGGGTCTTGGAATCAGGTTTTGTTGCCGTCTAAACAGGATCGCGTGTTGAAAGCCATCGAGAGCCCTCGCGACACACATTCATCGGTAGTTTCGGAACGGGCGCGCGTCATCCGGACGATGATTACACGTGTTGCCGCGCCGGTTCCCTATCAGCGCTCTTACTTCCACTCTCGTTAATACGAAAGAACGGCCGGATCGATTCGTGTGTATACACGGACATATTCTATCGCCATGGAGACTCGCGAAAACATATCCACGCGATTCCCGAGACCCGATGACCCATCGCCGATTTGCTAGGGAGTTCAGTATGTCGGCCAGAAAAAAAGGAGTCGCTTGCTCGGCCGCTCCAGCGCAGTCAGTGGTCTGGAAAGTGACTTTTTGTGGCCAATAACACTTCCGCATCTCGAGCCCCTAATTTGTACCACGTTTTTATTAGCTAGCTTTCTGGTTTGTTTGTCTGTCTGTTCGGTGACATTTTGCAATTGATTTTAAACAAACTTCCTGATGAGCTAGAGACTTGAAATTGGATACATCGATCAGAACTGGATGACAATACATTAAATTTTTTTTTAAGTCTATCCGTTTCGTAGAAATAAAAATATAAATCGTCTGTAAAAATTAAAACACTGTAAATTATATAGTTCAAGTTAACTTCCGTGTCGAAAAACAAAACTATATAATTTACAGTGTTTTAATTTTTACAGATAATTTATATATAAAGTTAGCCAACGACCGTGGTCCCGTTGAAAGCACCGGTTCTCATTCAATTACTGAAGTTAAACAATGTGGAGCGTGGAACGGACTTGGATGGGTGACCGCCTGGTAAAAACCCGGGAAGTGACTCCCAGGTACTTTTCACGTGTTGTTGGAACCCACCTTAAAAACAGTAGGTCCCGCTGGAATTGGTTGCAATTAGGCGATAGGTGAAATTGGAAAAAGAAGGAGAGTGGTGTATGGACTTGAAACCCTGAGGGGACCAACTATATCTATTTCCTATATATATAAAGTTTTTTTCTTGACAATGGTTTTAAACCAGACCGAAACGTTGAAAAAATTATAGTTATTTGCAAAATTGTTTGTTAATAACATAGCATCGAATCTGTGCTGCGAAACAGTCAATTTAGATTATTTAAATGTAACAGTATTTATTTTTCTGTTAAATGAAGCTGCTCTAAAAGGTAAAAAGAATTGTTGTACACGTGCGTTCGCAGTTGAAAGAAAAGTAGCGTATAGTGTTTGTATAGTACAGAGTAGAGAATCGGATTGAATCGCAGTTAATGATCCGGAATAGAATGGAGCTCGCTAACGAAGGATAAACAGTTAACGAAGCGTAGAAACCGGTTAACGCAGAGACTGTCGAGTAGTGTTTACGGAAGTTGCACCGCGTTATCAATGTCACGGACTGCATTACGATGGACAAATAGGTATCACAGCTATCAGATATATACACCGTGTAATTCAATATCTGGCAAAACATCGCTACATTCTTTTTATTCGTACGTTAATTAACAGATTACCGTGTTATCATTCGGATTACACCTGTCTGGAAGAGTATTACCGCATAATTGAACTTGCAGGAAACTTGAATATATGTATATTCAAGGTCACCATTCTGAATTACATTTCCCTTAACTTTTTGCAATTACTTGTTGCGATTGAAGGGAAGTGTCGTTCAGAATGGTGACCTTGATAACACATTTCAAGGCCAACCATAAATTTTAGGGGAGAACGCTTTTCCATCGTACACATTTTACAAAAAAAAATTCCCGAATGAAATACAGAACTGTGAAAGCATTTAAAAAATCTAGAAATTTTGAGAAACACATATACAAATTTTTTTCAATTGAAAATAGCAAATTCTTATTTATCGAATCATAGAGTAAATGTTTAAATTTACTTCGACTTGTCTACGGTCTCCATCGAAATGTTAATGGCTTGATCGCGTTAATCCTCTAAACAACAGTTTTATGGAAGCACTAAATCCTCGACGTGAATAGTATACGGTCACGAACCGCGAAAGTCTACAAGAAGTTAGAAACGAAAGTTACGTAAACACTTAACTGCTCTATCTCCGTATTATTATCTTTATACACGCGTGTAGTTGAAACATTGATTATGTTCCGAGATCTTTTTTCAAGTAGACAGAGATAATACATTGAAATATTGTATGTTCGTGTATACACGTTTGGAAATATGAAGAAAGCGTCAATGGTATCAAAAGTGAGCCAGTGAAAATTTGATAAATTGCAGAATTGCTTCCTAACCATATGATTATTGTTAAACCATTATAAAATCATTTTTTAACTATGTTTAGACTACTTTATAAAATAATTATTTTATAAAAATTATTCTACATCTTCAAGAAAATTAATAATTGTGTCTGTAAATGATTAAACAAAAAATTATTATATTGACTATCAATATCAATTGATTAACCGTTGAATACGTCGAAATTTGAATTTGATAAATGGCAGAATTGCTTCCAAGTAAAAATTGATCGATCCACTGCGCCGAGAGCATTAATGCATCTTTCACAGAGCTTTTGATTCGAAAAACAAACTGCGCTAATCACTCGGAGCTTTCTCGCAGTGTGATTGCTGTGTTCCGAGAAACTGCATGAGAATATCACGTCTACTCGGATGATAGGCCATAAAACCGTCAATCCGTTATCTCGTATTTCTCTTTATAAATGCGGTTCTTGGAACTGATCGCGGAATAATCGTAATTGCACGTGGCCGCGGTTCGATTTTACTCCAGCGCGATCCTAAAAGCATCCGCCGGTGATAATCGAAACAGAAATCGGCGGCGCGTCGGCCGGCCGTGTTTCAGCAAATGAAAATTTCATACAACTGTGCGCGCCCGCTATTTTCACGATGTAGGTCAGTGTCGGGAGTTTGCTTGATCCTTCTCTCGCCATTTATATAAAAATCGATTAAAATGTAACACGCCACGAGCGACACGAATGATCTCTAAACACACGCTCCGATAGCACGATAGAATATTTATTATTCGATTGTGTACAAGTAAAATTGCTTTATAAAAGTCTTTGAACAATTACCGAGTAGTAACGGTGAAAACATTTAAGCAACTTCGTTGTACATGGTATAACAAGCCATAAGTGAAACGATAGCCAAGCATAATTATACCTATTAGAGTAGGGAAGTGACAAACTTTATGGACATTGTGATGAACGAATAATCAGTCTTTCCTGAAGAAAGTAAATACGGTGAAGCCTTGATCTAAGAGAACGGAAACTGTACTATCTATGAAAAACATCCCCAGAGATTAGCTCTTCTTGGACCATATTATTTTAGCTAAAAGAAACCAGCAACACAATAATCTAACAATTAAGTTGTATATTTACTATTTTTATATAGGTTTCCGTTTTTTTTTGAAATATTATATTATAGAAAATCTCATACGAGATTTATTTCAACATGATGAAAAATACAATACGAAAATTACAAACTCGTGAAAAAAGAAAAAAATTTTAACATAGCAGAATATTGAAAGCACAAAAATATTATAATGAAAATATGATAACCGAACACAAGTTTTCCATATTATCAACGTTTGCTCTATAAATACATTGTTTTAAATTCGATCGTAGAAAGCGGTATAAATAAATTTGAAGAGAGGCATTCGTTGAAACATGCGACGTCCGCGATCCGATCAGATATTTCAATTGTCGTGCTAGAAACGTAACGGAAGAAGAGAAGAATCCTCCAATTAACATCCACGCGATTCCGTTCGCTCGAACAAAGACGAAATAGTTGTTTCGCATCGAACCGTACAATATTCGAGTGATTCAGCCGTATTATCTATAGCTCGATGAAATGAAATATTCATGTCGCTGATACAATGAGTGACCTGATGCCAAGAGCCGGCCGAGCCTCTTCTCCACGGAACAAAGTGCAAGATTTGTTTTCTTGATCCTTTATTCGTATCAGCTTGCCTTCTGCCGCGTATTGAAACTCGAGATATACAGGGTGTCCCAAAATTCGTGTAGTTCCCGGAAATGGGAGGTTCCTTGGGTCATTTGAAGCGACATTTTCCTTTACAAAAATGACGTCAGCGGCTTTGTTTAGGAGTTATTAACGAAAAACACGGACCAATCAGAGTGCGGCTACAGCGGATTGATTCTGGCTCAGCCAATGGCGCCGCCACGCTAAGCGGGACCTGTCGCTGAGTCGGACTCCGTTCGCTATAGCCGCGCTCTGATTGGTCCGTGTTTTTCGTTAATAACTCCTAAACAAAGCCGCTGACGTCATTTTTGTAAAGGAAAATGTCGCTTCAAATGACCCAAGGAACCTTCCATTTCCGGGAACTACACGAATTTTGGGACACCCTGTATATATGTATATGTTCGTATCCAACCACTTTTTTCCGTCCGTTTCACTCGAAACAGAAACTCCAAGTGACGCTCGAGCAATCTACCCTTCCGTCCGTGAAATTACTAAGCTGTCCCCTCGTCTTTGTTCGGCGCAAGTTGGGTAAAGTGCAAGTGGACACAGAACGGTCCAGATAAAGCCTGAATTTTTTCTCAGACAGTCCCCCAAATATACGAATAAAGCAAATCATACATGGTCTGTATTTTTATTTAATTATATAACTATTTATTACTGTAATTTAATTTAATTATATATAATGTATCCTATAAATAATGTAATCCTTGAAACAGCTGATTTCCAGGAGTATTTCAAGCAACTTCTTCCTTTTACGAAAATCCTCCGTGGCTTTGTTCACGAGGCATTAATGAAAATCTCCTGAACAAAGCTACACCGAGAATTATAGAATCATATTCTGAATCGAATCCGAAAATTTCAGTCACTTTAAGAAAATAAATAAATGTTCATCTTCCGGTTAACTCTTTGCACTCGGAGCTATTTTAGTTAGAAAATTAAACATTTACAACGTAGAATATTTACATTCCCTATGATTTTTTTAATTTTATGGATATGAAATTGGTATAATACCGAAATGTTTAGTAATTGATTAGATACCGATATGTTTAATAATGTGAACAATATTTTCAATAATGGTACAGTAATTTTTAACGATTTTAGCAATTTTACTTCGTATCCGTTGTGTAGTTATGACCTAACCAGTTTCCGGTAGATAAAGTGTTAATTGACTTATTACTGGCTCCGCATTATGTAAAGCAATAACGCAATTAAAAACTTTGTAATTATTGGTATAATTTTATTTTATGCTGTTTACAATGAAAATTGAATAGGTACAATTTGAAACAGTAAAACTATTAGAAGTCTTTAAGAGAATTAAATTAATATTTATTAATTTTGATAATTTATGTACCAACTTTTTATTTCGACTCTGCATTGTACGTACCAATAAAATATCCGTTTAGTACGCGATGGCTAAAACGGTTCGTCGCGTGTTTCCCTGTTAACTTATCAACAGACTTTGGAATGCCTTGCTTCAAGTGCGATTCGATAACTCAAAAAGTTCACTAAACCTCCGTAAAATCGTTAGATTTGTTTCGGAGCACAGTAAATCCATGCTGCGCAAATATTCGCTGAATTTGACGAGAAAATATACATACAAACATTGTTCATTCCGCGTAAAACAAATTGTAATTAACAATATCTAATCTCACCTACTCGTGGGCCATTAGTTTTATCTTAATTGTCCGAAACGGTGAACGCGTTGCACATTAGTGTTCGATCCAGTGGACGTAAGTCAAAAATTCCAAGTGTAAGATCTAAAAAGTCTTGAATCACGAAATACAGTATTTAAAACTGCAGTTTCAAAACCACAGAAATATCTAATCTCGAATTTTAACGCAGAAAATGCGTTAGATTATTTATTTCCTTAATCGGATTTGTGTAAGTTGGATTTAGTTCGTTTAACACGAGTCAACGGTTCTCGTATATAATATTTGACTAATTTCGAATTTTATTCGACAAAAAATTGTTCAAATTAAAGTTACTCCACTTGTATGCACGCGCCGCAGATACAGATTCAAGGTTAATCGTTTCAATGCCGTTTCAAATCTCCCTCGGCCTAATACTTACACTTCTAATTGAGAACCGAGACAGTTCTAGACGAATTGCAAACGATAAAAGGTTTCCATAAATTACAGGTAATAACAAAACTTCATTCAGTAGAGCGCCATATCAGGATAGCACAATACTTCCCAATAAATCAGCTTTCCAACAAGCGAGGACACGAGTGCTTATGAAACACTTCGATTCTACGTATCTCCACTGGGTAAGTGCGAACCGAATAATTCCTCCGATGAAATTTACAACCAGTACGAGAACAACTGGTTTCCTATCAAAATTTAATATTATTACATTTTCGATCGAGAAGAATTTCAATATTTCCTATCGATACAACCCGAATCTACGGAAATGGAATTTCTCAGTCACGGAATATCGGTAATTTTATAACCGTTCGTAATGGCGATTCTAACGAGAACAATCGATAAGAAATACCGGAAGGTCTCAAGATAAACTACATATCAACTTTAGAAGCGAATTAGATTATCTTTTTTCTTTTTGATGTATTATTTTCTTCTATTTTTGTGTGTCTTAATTTAATTCGTGTACTTGGCGTAATTTTTTTACTTTTTTTGAAGTTTTCAACTTTGGAAGCGAATTAGACAAACTTACAAACAAAAGCGGTGCGCATATATTCATCCAGATCGACGAAAAACAAATGGCAGTGTCTCGCGAGATCAATGAGTTGCATTAATGAATTGCTACATTACTATGAATCACCGATGTTTGAATGGGGTTGAATAGTTTCTAGAATATTTAGTTTTGCTAACGTAAAAAAATACTTTAAGTTATCTGACCATTTTACCACGTTTTTATTAACTCGCTTTTTTGTCTGTCTGTTCAAGTTGAGCTGATTGCCATAAATACAGTTGAGAAAATTAAATTTCGAAGAAAATATCGAGTTTTCTAAGGCTATAGCCGGATCTAGGGGTGAAATTCACCCTCGGCGGTATTTCAGTCGAACTTGGGCCATTCGATAGCCTATCTAAAAAGACCCGGCTCTACCAAGTTTCAGTCCCCTATCTCATAAAGAGAAAAAACAGTTTTTCGCCCATTTTCCCCATTTGTTGACAATTTAAAATTCTGAAAAAATCTAACATATTTCGTATACTAAATAGCCTATCCAAAAAGACCCGGCTCTGCCAAGTTTCAGCCCCCTATCTCATCCGTAAGGGTAGTTATCGAAGAAAAACGAAAAACCAGTTTTTCGCCCATTTTCCTCATTTTATAATGAGTTGCTACATTAGTAATTCATAATCTCCGAAGTTGTGCAGTCGTAATGGTGATTCTAACGAGAACAATCGATAAGAAATACCGGAAGTTCTTAAGATAAAATACATATCAACTTTAGATTTGAACTTAGACAAACTTACAAAAACTAGGAGCGGTGCGCATAGATTCTAGATCGACGAAAGACAAATGGCAGTGTCTGGCGAGATCAATGAGTTGCATTAACGAATAGCTACATTAGTAATTAATGATCTCCGGAGTTGTTGCAGACGGTGAGAATCACGCCAATAACCTCAGATACAGTACAGCGGGTCACTTATATCGAGGCGGGTACGCGCGAAGTATTCGCCCGCGAAATTCAAACGAGAACCACGGCGATCAGCTGATCGAACATAGAACAAAGGATCGAGGAAGTAATTTCGAGACTACGGTGTACGTAAACACACGCGCGAATGACAGTAGAGTGATCGACGATCGATTTGTGTTATGGAGAAATCTTCGCTCACCGATGCTATCGATGATCCAGCGGAGCTGCGTTGCGGAGCGCTAGACGATGCGACGATCTATGATTTCTGAACGCGAATGCACGCCACCACCCGTTCTGTCGCGTTCTCGAGTTAAAAGGCACTGGTCATAAAGGCAACGGAGCAGCTGATGATAGCGCGGCCCGTGTTACTACCGTCGTAGCGCGACCGCGATATTTATGTGGAGGAGCGTTTCAGCGCACGCGTCGCGTCGCTCGAACGGTTGCGTCGCGTCGCGCCGAGCCGAACGGCGCCGAACGGTGCCGAGACGCGACCAGCGCGACAGCCATCCCCACTACCATACACGTGCTCTTCTCACAGAAGAGTTGCCCTCTTTTCACAGGGGGTACACTCATTTCTTCCAGGATTCCAAGGGTACAGAATTCGCGTTCCCATTTCACGATAATATGTACGAAGATGGGGTTTTTTAGTAGTCAAAGATAGATAAAAGATCGGGTAATTGTGTAGAAAAGATCTGCGTACTCCGATTTTGATGAAATTTGAATATGTTACGCAGGGACACATCTGAACAACTTTTTCCTTTTCCAATATAGGTGGATCGCTTTTAGTTTTTCAGATATGTGCAAAGCACTATCGCAAACACTGTATTGAATGTTTCGTATTCCTGCACGCACAGAAGGGTTACCCTCTTTTCACAAGATCTTTTATAAGAATTAATTGGTTATCGATCGTAATTTGTCTTAATACAAAGTTATTTTATTCGCGGCGCAAAGGTTCGATCATTTACAACAACATCTTTTATAAGATCGGGTAATTGTATAGAAAAGATCTGCGTACTCCGATTTTGATGAAATTTTAATATGTTGTGCAGCAACACATTCTGAACAACTTTTTCCTTTTCCAATATAGGGAGATCGCTTTTAGTTTTTGAGATATTTGCAAAAAACTATCGCAAACACTGCATTGAATGTTTCGTATTCCTGCACGCTCCGCGGCAACGTAAGCCTGTTCCGGGGCCGCATCTGTTTATTTTTTCTTTGTGAACACGTTGTGGATATGAGAAGCGACAATACCACACAACAAACGCCGCACCGGGACAGGCTTACGTTGCCGCGGAGCGTGCAGAAATACGAAACATTCAATACAGTGTTCGCGATAGTTTTTTGCAAATATCTCAAAAAATAAAAGCGATCCACCTATATTGGAAAAGGAAAAAGTTGTTGAAAATGTCGAAATCTATAACATATTTCAATTTCATCAAAATCGGAGTATGCAGATCTTTTCTATATAATTACCTTCATTTATTATTACTATATAGAGATTATCCGGTGTGATACCGTGATGCGTGCGTTAATTGTTGGGGTCCATTCGATCGTTCGAAGGCGGAAAATTCTTATGTCCTCTGCACGCGTCGCTCAGTGGCCAGCTGGTCGACCGTCGACCGGCCACGAAAACGCCACACCACAGGAATTATTTGCGGTTCGAATGACGTAACGTGAACTTAACGAAGGCCGTAACAGAGAAATAGAGAACCCCCGCTGCGAAATCATATGGAAATTTCAAGGCACGACCGCGATCGCGGTTGGATAGTTGAATGGAAACGTTGTCGGTTAATTTCGAATTCTTTGAACAGCCGGGGGTTATGACACGGACGCAGTGCCATAGGTCGACGGGGTACTGTAACTGGACATAATTCGAGACGAACGAAAATAATTGTATTTTACATTTTAGCTGTTTATTATTATGAATAGACTCGAACAATCAAACTTATCTATACCTTCTTTTCTATAACTTGCAATTCTCTTCATCCAATTTCAACAGCAAAATTCTACACCCGTTTCACGTACCCGATCCTTACGTAATAACAATGTTACATGCGTGCATCGTAATCACGTAATCGGTCCAATTATTTCGAACGTACTTGCAATAACTACGCTTCACGTTCAATCTTCCTAATTGTTGCGCCTTTGGACACAATCATTCGGATGTTTGTTTGCTCCTCGACCGAAACCAACAAACACAAACAACGATTGCGATAAAGTGCAGTTACAGCGGTCAAACTGAATGATTAATTTACTAATGATGTCTAGTATACAAAGAAACAAACAAATAATGGGTATTTGTATAGTTCATCGGTGGTAAGATTAGCTGTCGAATGAATCACCGATATTTGAATGGGGTTGAATAGATTCGAGAATATTTAGTTTGCTGACGTGGAAACGCTTTACGTTATCTGACCAGTTTACCACGTTTTTATTAAGTTCGCTTTCTTGTCTGTCTCTTTGTCTGTCTGTTCAAGTTTAGCTGATTCACGTAAATCTTGATATCCTGCGAAACCTTTGATCATCATATTTTTCATATAATTGAGAAAATTAAATTTTGAAGAAAATATCGAATTTTCAAATTTAAACATTTTTGTTTGTGCTTCATTTAAATTTTCTATAATTAAATTTTGAATTTTCAAATTAAACACATTTTTGTTTGTGTTTCATTGAAATTTTCCATCATCGAAGACTGTCTTTTCGAGATCTCTCATTCGCTGGCTCTGCTGTAGTTTTATAAGAGACAAAGTACTGCCACTATGATCCCACCGTCAACAATAGCTACGCGTTCCCACAGCACTTATCGTGACGATTCATTGCAACGTGTTCATTGTTTGAACATCTTCAGCGGTTGTTAGAATCAAAAAACCCAAATTTTTCTCACGCGAGTGTCACCCCCAGAATATCTTCTTTAATTCCGACAAGGTAAAAATTTTTTTTATGTATAATTTAAATGGTAACAAATGGTCATATTCTGTTTTGTAATTTTTATATTCTGTAGTGTATATAGTGTATTTCGATTTTGCAATTATGTTGTAATAAAGCTCATGAGATTTTTTTTTTAATAAAAAAAAATTACATATTCGTTCATTCGTAAGTTGCTACGATAAATGTGACCGAATCTATATCACTTTTCAACGCACTGTTAGCTTCGCCGCGGTGTGCACGACACACGAGTTCTCGCGCGTCGTTATGAAATCATTTAATTCGATATATTAACCCAGTGGGAACTTCCCCCCGCACTAATTTCTCGACGCAATAACGCAGTAGATAAACGGCCGCTGCGATTAAAAAGCGAAATGTCCGATTGCTTTTTCTATTTGTGTATTTTCGTTACTCGAAAGCCTCGTTAAGATTTTCGTTGACCTCTCTGGAACGTGACGAAACGTGTACGTCAGTCGGAGGGAATTACTTGCCCGTGTTATCCACTCACATTATTGCAAAGTTTTTGTGTGTTTTATTTTTTGTTTCGTTTTAAACGGGATGCCACGAGAAACTATTGTAAAGCGTCCAATTGCGCTTTTATTAAATTCGTGCGTCATGAGCCTATCGCGTTTCTGAATTTCCACATATTTTTTGCGGTACCATCAGCGAAGCTAATCACACCGAAAATATCTCCGTTGCTTTCGGTAACTCGAACAAATTAACAAACAAACAAAAAATGTATGGTTCAGTAGAAGAATTATTGTGACGGAGTATTTTTCTCTAGGTCATATTTTCCGATATTTCAAGAACATCGTCGGTTGCTCTAAGCAGACACGCTACGAAATTTAAAATTATATAATTCAGAAGTTTAAACAAACTTCAATTTTCCCTCGGTACCAATCCCTGCCGAGTTCTTTTAGATCGTGACCGGAAGTATAGACTACGAATCTAATTTACAAACCGCGAGATCATTGGAAAATCGCGTGTCTGGGAATTAGCTTGGTCCAGAGATCGTAATCAATTTTCAAAATAATGATCGCATGTAAATGATTACACGGTTCGTTAAGATGACGAGTCGCAATCGCGCTGAGTGCACCGATGCGCACGCGATGGATAAATTCGTAAATGTAACAAATGAGAAGAATACATAGTCTGCTCCGTAGAGTCGTTTAACGTCGTCGTTCTCCGACGAGGTTGCTTTAAAGAAAGAAAAAATGATCTAGAAAGAATGTGGGTACAGGCTTGTCACCTTTAAGCCGACCTACTGAACCCTGATGATCATTTATATTTAACACACGTGCAACGTTGTGGATATGCAACGTCCTCTGCTACATTATGCCAATCATAATTCGACCCCTCGCGAATATACGCCTCGCACCAATCATTACATAATCATTTAGAACAAGTTTCACCGTGGGGTTCCCAACTGAGAGGGAAGTGATTGAATGACGGATTTCCTTCGGTTCTAGGACGCTATATATAAATAATGAGTGGTTCCAGGGTGCGCAAAGCCTCTGCATTAACAACTCTACTACCAAAGTTTCGTCGTGGGGTTCACAGCTGAGAGGGAATTGATTGAATGACGGGATTTCCTTCGGTTCTAGGACGATATATATTTATATCTGTTAACTAGCTTTTAATGCCCTCGAAAATTAATATCGTTTTTCCATAAAATCTTTTAACCCCCCATTCAGATTATATCAATGAGCATTAAGGCTAAGTATCATGTAAATCAGGCTACGAACAATAAGCAACTCCTTTTCATCCCCTTAGGGGTTGAATTTTTTAAAATGCCGAAATAGGTGATTGATTAATTTACATCAAAGAGCATTAAGACCAAGTTTCAAGGATATCCAACTCTTAGGAGTTGAATTTCAAAATATCCTTTTTTATCCCTTGTATAGATCGTAAAGGAAACCTCTGTACAAAATTTCAGCTTTCTAGGGCCAAGGGTTTAGCCTGGGCGTTGATGAGTGAGTCAGGACTTCGTTTGTATATGTAATTGGTGGGGTATGCAAAAAAAGGACAGATTTGATGTTTACATATATTTTAAAGGAATCAAATCTGCCCTGACAGTTATCGCGGGCAGCCGCTCCGAAGACCTTGACCTTGAAATATATTATCAAGGTCAATGTTCTGAACGACGCACAGTGCGACATGTTAAATGAACATTCGAAACAAAAATCATAACTTCTAAACCAATCAATTTTTGACCCAAGTACCTTAATAATTTTTTAAAGGGAATACAATGATGCATCAAAAATGAAGGGCTTTAGTAATGCTGTTTCATTAATAATTGCAATTATCGACTTTTTTTATTAAATTAATATTTATTTCTGAAGAGATCGAAAACATTATATCCAATTGTCAACACTATTAACCGAATAAGAAATGATTGTAAAGTAAGTTAGTAAGTCGTAATAAAAAAGACATTACGTGCATGGAAGACTTTTACAAAGGTGTGTAAAAGCTGCGTGTTGACCTTTTCTTGAGCATTAATCAACGCAACAACGTAACGGTTTCTACCAAAGACTCCGATACTAATCAATACTTTTTCCCTATATTTACAATTATTTATAAAGAAACTCAAAGCGTACAGTGCCTTATTAATAAACGGTCAGAAAGATATAAATAATTTGAGATACATATTAAATTAAAAATTGTAGATTACTTATTGGTGCAATACACGTATATAAAATAGAAAAACTACAATGCAATTTGTTTCTTGCATATATTTCATTGTTCACCGCTTGTTATTTGAGTACAGCATTTTTTTTTTGCTAGATTAATGCACTTATCGCGGCTATCGCCATCGAGAAGACGGCGATATTAACTTAACAATTACAAAGTGTCGAACTCCTAACAAATCAACATATATATATTAATGACATTCAAACATATTTATTCTCTAACTCGGATAAATGCGTCGTGCCATATTTCTCTTTCTTTTTTAAGGAACAAATTGTTTCACCAGTACGTATACACACTGATTAAATAATATTCATCACAAACTAGATTGTAAGAAATATTTCATACAATTATAACACGTACTTAAGTATATAATAAGTAGAATGTGTTGCACAAATGTTCACAGTCTCTAGAAACGATAATGAATAATTGTCGAATACAGATAATAGACTAGAAAAAGATGGAGAATTGTTTCAGTCAGTTATAATAATAAGGTCCTGTATTGCATTATGCTCGTAATGGAGATCTTATTTAAATTTAGGGAAGGCTTAAAACAGGATAGGAGATATTTAAGACAAAAATGGATTTAGTTTTGTGCATGTTTGAATACCAGTTCACAACAGCGAAGCATAAGTGAAAATTACACGTCTCCCCCATTGTGTCTACAAATGTTTTACGGTTGTAAAGTAAGTCACAAACACGATGATAAAACAATAAATGTGAATATCTGCCAGTAGTTGAGCAACATGTTCATAATTGTACATATTTATACATTTACACGTTTTATTAATTAAATATTTCAATGCAATTAAATAAAATACATCGTTAAAAACGTATCAAACAATTTGAACTCAATTTCTTTTTTTGCTTCTATGTAGGAATTATACAAATTTGTTTTTTCTAGAGACAGTTAAAATTGACATGTCGAGTTAATAAAATTAATCTAATACTTAAGGAATGTAAGGGCAGCAGATAAAAATAGAGAACTCGATTCATAATCTTGTCTGTTTGATCTTGGTTTACTTTTTAAAAATTGATTTTGCTGCTTGTTTCTTTTGTCGTGAAGAAAACATTAATCATCTTCGAATAAATCATGTCTGCTTGGATCACTGGAAGACAACTCGATGCTGAAATATTAGAACGTTTGTGTGCACGCGTGTTGTTCACACAAAAAAGAATTCTGTCACTGTACGAGTAAATGTGCTTGATGCTTAAGAGAGGTATCCAAAAATTGCCTCTTTAGTTAAACATATTATCGGCAGAAACGAGGCAACTGTTTTTCAAAAGATCGAATACTTCATTTCGAGATTAATCTTCTTTATGCTGTTCGCTGGATAATATGAATACCACTGTCCGTGTGCACGGGAGACGACAATTCGCCAACTTTCAGGGCAAAGGCTGCTTGTTCGAACGGCTTTTGCATAGCCCCTCGACTAAATGGTCCCAAATCCCCACCTCGCTTAGCAGAACTACAGTCGCTATACTTTGAAGCAAGTTCTCCGAATGTTGCTTTTCCAGATACTATCTGTTCTCTGTAAGCTAAGTTTGAAAAACCAATTATATTAATTTATCCAATGCAATTAATAATGTCAACTGAAATCTGTAGTAAAGGTTACAAATGAAAAATTCAGCGGACAGCAAATTTTTCTTCTCGCCACGGCAACTCACATTTAATAAGCTCTAAAGCTTCTTCTTTCGATCGTGTGATGTTTTCTTCTCGCCAGGAAGAGGGTCTCCTGGATCCTGAATGTTTTACCAACAAATGAGAACATTGAACCTCCTCCGGGCCATCTCCTTTGCTACTTCCAGATGGATCTGCAGGTTTATCTGGCCTATCCCATTGACTTTCTTTTGTATAAATATTTAAATAATAATGCTGCCCTGTGAACGAATTATTTTATATTACAAAAATACGGAAATGTACAGGGCCGAATCTATACGACATATCTTGTAATAAAACATATTAGGATACGAGAATTTATAACATCTCGATGTAGCTCGGAATATAACAATTACGAAACCATGATTTCTTTGCGATTCTATTCTTAATTTAATAAGAATAACGTTAGTTACGCGAGGATGATGCCGGCTGTATACCTCGTACTACCGTTTCTATAGGGAAATAACATAAATCTCTGAATAAAGTAATTATAGATTATATTAATAAATCGCGAAAAATACATTTCTACGTGGTTTCTCAAATACTATTAATAAACTGACGTACCGGTAGATCTGCTCAAACGTTTTTCCCAACCCGCTGGTAGTTCCTCGTCCGCCATTGTTATCCAATATTTTTCTACTCCTGACTCATGTCAAACATAGCAAACACGTTTTCACTGCATCTAGGTATCTGGTTATCTACTAAGTTGGAGTGCGTTCAGTTATCAAAGAAAATTACTAAGTACTCCGTTTCAGAGAGAAAGAGATAGGGCTAAAACAGTTAAAAGGTCCAATCTTTACATAAAAATTTGTAAATATTCTTCTTACATGTTCTTACCCTGAAAAAGCTTCCTCAGAAATTACTAAACTGAAGAACAATGAAGAACAAGTTGAACAGGTTTGAGTTCGTGACCCTCTATATAGTGAACAAATTTTATAGATATCGCGCGATACCATGAAATTAGGAACGACAGCGCTGTAACTTTTGCAGTATTACCAACGAAAATAAAAGCGAAATTTAAAATTCCAATTGCTCACCTTAGACTATATATACTTATAGACCCGGCTTCGAACAAGATGCTGTGTTCCAAGATTATTTCATCTACCAGGTAACGGTTGTGGGCAAAGTGCTATAGTCTGTTAAAGACTTAATTTTAGTTTGAGTTTTATTTTGAGTTTATTTTCCATACAATCTATATTAGATGCGTTTATTGTGCTACTGACATTTTAAATATTATTCTGTAATAATGTAATTATTAGTTAATCCACCGATGAGATACAATTTAAAGACTGCCAGCCTTATGGGAGATCGTGTCACTTTAATAATTCGATGTTTTCGTACGCCCTCTAGAATGTATTCTGACTGGAGTAAAAACCAGAAGACCATTGACGCGATCTCGTCGGTACAGAAGGTTACTGAGGAGATTCTCGTCGGTAAGAAGGTAAATTATCACGCAGCCATGTTGACATCAACGAGAGACTGTTAGTATCTCCTCGGTGAAATCTATTATTCTGAATTGTTACATTCTGCACCGAACGTATTCCAAGTTAAGCAGGTATTTCAGACGATGTTTTAGTGTTGGTTATTTAAAGTTTACAATATTAAAAACAAAACTCAAGGACAAAAGATTCTTAGAAATATTAAGAAAGTATTGAAGCATTTCGACTTTAAATTTTATATGAGATACCTTAACCCCTTGCATTTTCATATATATACAGTATACACTAATAATTTTTTAAAGGCGTGGCTCCAATTTTCTGTCTCATTGTCGAACTTGGTTAACAATTATGCGATCGTGTACTTTATAGGTCTCTATAAATTGGAAAGGATAGAAACATCATGTTTACAGTGTACTATTTTATCACGTTTTTATTTCTTACAATTAGAAATAATTAAATACAGGTTTTAATCTTCAAGTATGTAGCTGGGATGCGTAGAGCTGAATGATTTCTCCAGTTTCTCAACTTGTTGATTCAACGAAGCTCCGTGATTAAAAGGTGAATTATGTAGTACATTATGTTACGTTTCTCCAGGGTATTTATAAATCGATTTATTATCGTATTCAAGCTTACGCTAGAGAAGTAAACGCGGTACACGTACCAGGGAAAGAGTGCTCGTTTTCGCGTATAACAATCGATGAATCAGCCAACAAAGCGAACAAGGCCCGATGCATTCCGCGAGAGGCTTTATTTTAGCCTGTTAGTGAAATATTTACGAATTCCGCGTGCTGAAAACCACTCAAGAACTCGGTATGCGTGCGGCTGATACAACGGCACCTGGTGTTGATTCCATTCCATCATATCTCGTGTTTCCTCGTCTATTCTCATCTATTCTGGAGCATTGTTCTCCTCCTTCGAAACATTAAGTAACTCTCAAGTTCCGTCAGATACATGTTTCATAGAAACTTGTATGATTCTACACGATCTTTATTGTATACATGTATATTACACTTCTTCGACAGTTTTCATATAAATATTTTTAATAATCTTCCCGGCCCGCCAACCGCCTATGTTAATAACTCCTTAACAAAGCCACGGACGTCATTTTTGCAAAGGAAAATGTTGCTTCAAATGAATCTCCAATTTCCGGATGTCGAAACAATTTTGAGACACCCTGTATATTTTTTGATAATGGTCTTAAACTGGACTGAAACGTTAAAAAAAGTTATAGTTATTTGCAAAATTGTTAGTAACATAAAATCGAATCTTTGCGCCGAAAACATCAATTTAATTATAATCTTTTGCATTCGTTTTATTTCCAGAAAAATTAGAAGCAACTTCCAGTAAAACGTTCGAGAACGGATCAGCCGATCTGCGGATTTATCGATCGCGAGCAAGATGCTGGTAATCGTCGGATCGAAACGAGTCCGCCGCGGCGTTTCCTCGGAAAGAAGGTTTCCGTTACGTTGGTAGAAACACGCGCTGGAACGTTGCCAGAAGCGGAACGTCGTCGCGCGGTACACCCACGCGTAAACTTCCTGCGGATTTGCACACGGTTTAGAAATTGCCGTGGAACGGCACGAGGGAGACGCGTCCACCATCGCGGTAAATTTATATTTCAAGATTTAGTGTATCGGCCAACTGTTCCTCACGATATCCGATATACATATTTCCTGGCAATAACCTCTTCCGCTGATCTCCTACAAATCCGAAGGATTAGGGCGGAACGACCGCACGCGCGGCTAGGTGCTCGCGTTTTTCTCTACACGCTCGCTTTGTATGTAATAGAAAAGTTGTCTGTATTAATCTTAAAACAGTGGAGCTGAAAATAATACGACAGCGTTTTTAAATTCTTTAAAGGACGGATCATAAGGTGATCAGAACGATTAAAAAAGACCAGTACTTTCTTGTACACCCGATAGATATGGCAGTGCAAGCACCAACAAAATATTTCTGTGACGCGAATACGTGTTAGAATATGATTGCGCGGCCGTCTATTAAATATTGTAACAGGCAGCGGGGATGGGCGTCCCAACAGGAAGTCCGTCTGGTTCATTCGTGTGTTGAGAGCATAAATCGACAGACTCGTCAAATATCGCGCGACAGTTCGCATATTAATCCCATCGGCGAAGCTGCCGCGAATTTTCCTTCGTTCTAGTTCTCGTGTTACGTCGCGCGCTGCTTTCCCGCGCAATAAATTACATCAAAGGCATAATCGTCTGCGGAACACTCTCAGAACTCTTCCCTCTTTGCTAGCGTCATCTGGCCACCGGGTTCAAAGAGGATTTCTTTCGTTCCAACACCGTTTCGAAGAGTCCCCGAACCACGTGGTGAAAATAGCTCCGAGTGCAAAAGGTTAACGCGCAGGCTGGCGTGGAAATAGTTGAAAAATTTCGTTTGATATGACACCGAGGAGAAAAAGAAAGATCCGGAGGTCGTGCCAAAACGTCGAGAGTCAAACCTCGCCAGTGTTTCGTCCGTCGCAGGCCAGTCATAATTCTCATTGGGCCGGTCCAAGTGCGCGCGAATTATACATGTAATAGGTTGTCTTTTTAAGTTAGGCAAATAATCGACTGAATTGTTTCACTGTAAACGAAAGTATAACATTTATTATTTGGAAACTTGTAACTTAAGGTTCGCTTGATCACAGATCCTACCTGTAAACGAAAGAAACAACATTCAATGTCTATTATTCACTCTGTTGTTCTATTCGTTACACTTTACTGTGTTTCTCGTTGTCACCTTGTACCTGTTGATTTTGTTTGACTGGTATTGGGGAAGTCCATGTACTTCCCTTACATACATTTCTCGGCGAATTGTTCAGTTCGATTCTCCTAATCGTCCACCCCCGATCACGCTAATGGCGCGCAGTCGTGGTCCCATCAGGTTCCAACCTCGAAAGACCAAGGAAACCTATGCGCTGCGCGGCCAAAGGCATCGGACGATATTTATGAGTGCCCTTATGCCGTGGTGTGTTCGCGACGGTCCCAGTCACCACGGTCGGGGTGTATGGACGGGGGTGGCGGAGACGGTCACGACGGAAATAACCGCGTGCAAGATTTCTCGGTGAAACGACATTCACTTTTGACACATTCTCCGGCCACTTCCATGTACCCCATTTGCTCTCGCGCCCGCGGGAGTATCTCAGTTCCCCTCGAACCCAACTTCCTTTTTTTCCCATCACGATTAGGCCGCTCTGGAAGAGTATCCGGAACGCTCCCGTTACACAGCTGGTACATATTTTCGGTTCCGTGCGGTAGCTGATAATAAGTTACTTTTAAAATGGTCTCCGAACCGGTGATGCCAGAACTTAGACCATATATACTAACAGACCCGGCGCAGATAATTTTTTTTTACCTTGTTTAACGTCGCTTTCATCATTTGAGTCACGCAGTAGAAGTAAGAGGTGAGGGGCCCAACCGGAGGGGTAAGTTTCTCCTGGTTCCTCGTTCTGGCATCAGTGCTTCGAACAGCACATAGATCGCGATAGAATCGGCAGCGTGCGAGATGGTTCAACGAGAATCATTTAATAAATAAAAAGATAGTATGCTTGTCTTATAGCCCTATAGCTCAGAAAGAATATTGGGTTGCAGTTTAGGAGACACAAACTAGTTGACGAGAAACGAAAGAGCGTTGTGTGCGACAATTACAAAGAATTACGAAACGAGATTCGAGTTGGTTTTCCGTGTCGGTTCTTTCGAAAGCCACTCGGAACTCGGAAGCTTCTCCACCGCGGCGGTGGTATTAGAGGTTGCCGCGCGAGACCATATTTAGTTCGTACCGGCCGCGATACAAGCGTACATTTATAACGACTGTAGGGGTGCAAAGTTTCCAACAATTTTAGAACTCGTAAATCCCCGTCTTTGATTTCGTTATTTTACGAGCACGGTTACGGAACGACGCGCGGCGCCGTACCATCGACGCGAAAGTCAATTTCGTGCCATCCTTTCCTGCGTTCGCGTGGTCACGTGACGAGCTTTCGATGTTCGGAGAATCGCATTCCTGCTCTTCGTTATCCGTCACTTTTATTCTGCGAGAAAAGCGGGAAGCTTGTTCGCGATCGTCGTCGGTGTCCTTTTTACAGGAATAATTATTTCATAGAGAATAAATATTGCACGTTTTTCTCACTGATGTATCGTTTCAAGCTGACATTCGTTCCGCAGAAATTGTCTACCGTCCACAACGGTTCTATTTTCGTGAAAGAAACGTCTCTCCTTGCCGACGCGAAATAGACGTTCCCGAGACAAACGACTGATTTGTCAGGCAAAGTTTAAAAGTGAGCAAAGTGACAAACGAGTTGAGGTTTGGCTACTTTTACGCTGGAAGCCGAGCGAATAGAAAAAAATGTGTTTACTATGAAGAGTATCGTGTAAGAAAACAATAGGTATCCACTTGACAGTCGGGGCGTGTAACATATGAAAATTCGGATAAAATTAGATCGCACGGTGGAATAGTTTCGGATCGACGACGATGCTGCGTGATTCAAGTAAAAATAAGTTAATCCGGTGATCAGGAATTCTTTTGGCCTTTGCTAGCCGAGAATTATGATATCTGGCGACGCAGGTGTAATAATTATGAGCATCTACAATGTTGCGCTGGGTTTTAGCTTGATCGTAAACATGTTGTCGCACTATTTTCGACTAAATGTTGCGAGGATATGTCCCATTTTCATCACCATCACTATATATACATATATATGTGTATATATGTATATACATATATATATACATTTGTACCCGACTTTATTGGGTGGCGAGCAACTGAGGAAGAGCAACTGGACCGAAAATACTATTTCTCGCTAGAATTAGCATGGGATACATGGACCACGCTTTTTACACCCTCTATTCGTGTAACTGTATCAGCAACATTAATGGTATCTGCTTTCAAACAGAATTATTTACATCTGAAAGTTTGAGTAGCTGTGATCTTGGAAACGAGTCTTTAAGAGTGGAGTCGAATTCGGGTCAGAATGGACCCACACACCGCTCCGATTTAATAATAGCTCACCAAGAGCAGCACACTCGAAGCGATATAAATAAGCACCGTATGTGTAATTCGATTTATCGTATCGGCGACGATCATCGAGTGATTTAATCAAACGCAATTACCACAACCGTCGCGTTTAATGGAACCTGGAATTCTGGGGAGCGTCAACGAATTCGCGGAACTGTTACGCAATAATATTAAAGAGCTATCGGAAGTCGACGGAACTGGCAACGCGAGAAAATTGGATTTAGGTCGCGTAAATCATTGTTACGAGGAAAGAAAAGAACAGCTCGACCCGATGATCCTGTCGTCGTATTATAAGTCTATTATTGGTCTAACATGGTTCAGGATAAATGACGTTTACCGTTCATAAATCATCCGGCCGAGTGGTGTCGAGTGGTGTCGAGTTACTCGTCGACAATTAAAAATATTGACGAGACGTTGCGTTGTACCGGCGTGCGGCGCGGCGGCGACCAGCGAAATCACTCGAGGATTTAGGGGACGTGCGCGTGATTTACGTTGGGGGTCTGGTTGCAGAGCATGTTCGTGTGTAGCTGATCCTTGTTATGGTTTTAAGTAATCAGGAGAAGTAATTCGACCACGTGGAAAGCTTGACAAATTTTCGGTCTTTTCTCCAAGGAATCCTCTGTTAATACCTTGAAGGAATTCCATAGATGTTTGATTTTTACATTGATCATTTCAACCAAGTATTTTAACCTTCCTACTGTTTGAAGTTGCACCCACTAATGGTAAGAATATTCTATGTCAAACCACACATATTCTATGTCAAACCTATTAGTTAGTTTCACCTCATTTACATACACTAACAGATTTTTCTTTCGTAGACTTACCTTCGCGTTGGCAAATGTAAACAACGATCGCGAGCGTGGAAGACTTCGACGGCATCTGTGTGAGATAAACATACGATTAATTTATCCATAAGCAAGAGAGTCCTGTTTCACGACCACGTTAGAAGAACGCGCGATAACGCTGAGCCGTAACTAAAAGGCAAATGCAAATCAGCCTTTGCTCCACTTGAAAAGCATTGAACGAGCGGTACTTGAGCGGGCCATAACTGTGTCATAACTGTGCCATAACTGGACCAGAGGTACAAACCGTACTTGACTCGTATCGAAAGCGCGCAACGCGTTAATCCGTTGTATAATTATCGGTTCAAGTCCTAAAGCCAATCGTGCGACGATCAAAAGACGCGTGTCAAGTTCTCCTTAAGATTCTCTTTGAAAATTGGGGAAAATTCCAAGTGTAGTTGGCGCATTCGCGAATTAGATGGAACAGCTGAAACAGCCTCTGAAACTGCTAACGACCATACACGGACAGTTGATGGTGTCGTTTATCTACCAACACACCCGCCGCACCTTGCGGATAAAATACGCGCGAGTGACTTCTCGAAGTCGCAAACAAGTCCGTTCTGTGGCGAATAATATCTGGCAGGACACAGTTGCACGGACTATTTCGCGGCAATATAGAGATGTATTTAGATCTCGAGCCATACTGGCTAGCGCTGTGAGCCCACTCGACTCGAGAGAGTTACAAGTGAAATGCTCGCCAGCTTGCCTCTGAATTGTCACGAGGAGATTCGACAGCGGAGACGAGGCTTTAGGTCAGACCTGGGCGCGGTTGGCTCGCGGAACACATGTTGCTGCTTCTCCTCTTCGCTTGGTGGGCCAGTCAGTCCCCACCACGGCCACTCCGACTCTTCCCTTAGCCTTAGCCGCTAAGGCT